>CAHIKZ030003761.1:1550000-1753211 GCA_903632075.3 Acanthosepion pharaonis | reverse complement strand
TTTCTGCAAAATTTCTCTAAAATTCAGGCCGGTAAATGTAATTAATACTGTTTTAATTTAAAAACAGAGCATTTATTTAAATAAAGTGTATCTATGAAAATAAGGTATAAACAGAATATATATTAAATGATAACTGCACTTAATCCATTTCCTGATATAACAACGTTTTCCCCTTGTGAAGGATCGTTAATTAATTTGAAACTTTTAAAACCATTTATTTTACATTCAACATCATCACCTGATAAGACACTAGAGGTGTTGAAACTAAATGGCTATTTTTGTAGTGATTTTATAACATATTTATGTTACAACTTTTTAAATAAGAGCTTATGCTATATAGCTAACTATACATTTTTATATTTTCATTTTGACCCAGATGTGGACTTAATTTGGGTTCCATATTTACCAAAAATTCCTTTTGGACATTCTATCATTACCTCCCATCTCGCTAAAAAACTTTGGTTTGGTAACATAAAAATAGCCAACTTTTCTTCTTGGCACAATTTGCAAAATCTTCTCAGCAGAGTTTTTTTTTTTTAATTCCATCATATCTTCAGATGAATATTCTGTCCATCTTCAATTTTCCATATATATCAAGATAGTGATAATGGTGCTCTTATTAGACTTATTTAATCTAAATGATGTTAAATGATTGTTATATATTTCTTTAAACATGTACTCAGTCAATCCAATATAATTCATGGTGGGAGTCCTTCAACTTCAGCTCTGTGTGTATATATATATATATGTGTGTGTGTGTGTGTGTGTGTGTGTGTATATATATATATATATATATATATATATATATATATACACACTTGTATATGAAGATAGATGTATATGTGTGCACAAAGATATGATTTTCTGTTTGGTGGTTAAATTACTTGTGTTTTTCATTCCAATTACAGTGAAGACTGTAAGTGATGACTATTAAAGTTTGTGTCTCTCACAGAATCATTTACTGGCTAATTTCTCACATGTTACTCAGTTTGAGACTAATTTACTGTTTCTGTCTATTCTCCCTCTCTCTCACACTATATATATATATATATATATATATATATATATATATAAAAATATATGGATATAAATCTGACAGTATGAAGAAAAATATACTGAAAAAACAAACAAAAATCCTAATATGCAATTATGCTATTTTAATGTTTAATGTCAACGTCGGACGTTTCGGTCTAATAGAGCATCTTCAGGACATATTCATAAAACATAATTAACATAGACCATATACAATTCAACATGAAAAAGACGATGGACATAAATTATGTTTTATGAATGAACATTGTTTTATGAATATGCTAAAAGTAGCATTAACCCTTGTTGATTTCTAGTAAAGAGAAAATTTATTCAATAAAACCACCATTGGCTTCAACCACAGCCTCCAGGTGACTTCAACATCTCCTGCAACTCTTCTGAACAGTCTCCTTGTTTAAGTTGATGAACACTGCCGTAATACTTACCTTCAGTTAACTTTTGGTGTTATGAGGAGTTTTGTTGATCTCTCGCTCAACTGTGCCCCACACATAATAATCGAGGAGGATTTAATCTGGGGAGTTAGGTGACCAGATGTAAGGGGTAATGTGGCTGCAGAAATTGTCTGACAGGCATGACTGGGTTCTCCTGCTTGTGTTGCATGGTGCAGAATCCTGTTGCTAGGCATAAGGTTTTCTATCTGCCACCCACTTGACTTAGAGCAATGCTACCTCCTCAAGGGACTTGATTTGGGCCTCCACATTGAGTCAGAGGGTCTGTGGGAAGATGAATGAGGGCATAATGTTGCCATCACTAGTGATCACATCAAACACTTTTGTAAACACCATTAGACTTATCCAATTCTTTCAGAAACCTTTGCACTGTCCTCAGATTAACACTCAAACACTCTGAAATCATTGTATTGGCACTTCCAGTACAAATGCCAACTAGTACAGCATGCCATTTCCAAATTTCTGGTTGACTGAATTGCATCATGGTGCTCTTTTTCACACAGATGGTGCCTAGCTGAACTTACTATACTGTGCATCCTACAAAAACAATGTGCATGTGCAAAATTAAAAAAGAAATGTCAACACTTTACTGATCTCACCCTCTGTCTGTGTGTGTGTGTGTGTATATATATATATATATATATATATATATATATGTATATATACCAAAGTATATAATTGGTATACACGGAATGAATTCCAATAACCAACAATTACTATTCTTAAAAGAGTGCTCAATACAAAGTAGAGCAGATATAATTATTCTTATAAAAAAAAAAAATTTATAACATAAGTATGTTATAAAATCACTACAAAAATAGCCATTTTGTTTCAACACACTCTGTGTCTTATCAAGTGATGGTGTTGAAAAGAAAATAAATGGTTTTAAAAGTTTCAGATTAATTAACGATCCTACATTAGGGGGAGCATTGTTACAAAAGCTAGAATAACCAATCAAAAACGAAGTACAGAAAGATTTATATACTAAAGTATTTTCCCCCTTGAGATTATTTTTTCCAATTAATCATTCCAAATTTGATTTGATGACATTCATCTACTCAATTTACCATCTTCAAGGCAGTTTAATATGTGAATTGATAATAAATAATAGAGAATTATTATTGTTTTATTTCCAGTCAGCAATAAGAGTTCTTTGATAAGTCTTTGACCCTGAATGTAAAATGTTTGCAATAAATTCAGTCATAAAAATAACGAAGGTTGTGCATGTTGTAAGGATTCAACCTCACTTTCAAAAGCTTATGTAAAATGTATTTTGTCAATTAGTCATTTACTTATTTTTTTTTAATCTTGATACAAACCCAAAGGTAAATCTATGAACCTGAAAAAGAAAATTATTGACTCTTTCAACCTGGGAAAAGATTATAAGAGAATTACAGAGTTTGATATAACCATTCTACTGTTTTGTAAATAGTTCTATAATGTATATGAATCGGTGCTTGCTAAATTGAGTTGTCAAGGAAAATTTTCAATCTGAGGGTTGATTAAAATCAGGTCTTTCAGTCAACCCAAAATTGAGTGTGAAGGACATCTGAATAATGCAGGAACAGATGGACAAGTTTTAAAAAATCTCATCGAGCATTGAATTAACAAGGATTTCACAGACAAGTCACACAAAAAGGAGTCATTACTGATGAGAAACATAAAAAGCTCATTTCGTATTCATTAAAGTATTTTAATCAGTTGAATGCTCAATAGAATGCAATTATTTGATCAGATGAAACAAGAATTTAACATTTAAGATATAACCAGCAACATTTGGAGTAAAAAGTATGGAGTATATGATGTAAAAAGTACCTATGTATCTATTATATTGTGGATAGATGGTAGGGTACTTTTTACTGTAAACTTTGTAATAAAACAAAGTATTAGGTTGGTGCAAAATAATGACGTAATAATGTCGTTTTTTGACGTATTTTTTTAATGTCAAAAAACGACATTATTATGTCATTATTTTTGCACCAACCTAATAATTGAAGGTGATAAAATAAATAATATATTTTTATTTATTTGTTTTAGAGTGAGTCCTTTAGTATTAGGTGTATCAAAATGTTTATTGATAAGGTGGATATTGGTAGCAGTCTGGATAAATGCCGGTTTCAGCTCAGTAGTGGTAGTTTTGAAGTTGACCATGCTCAGGGTATTAGTAATATTAGAAATAGGTCAGTGACAATCAACTGTTTTTTGGGGCGGTTTTTTCAACCCTCAGGAGGGCAGAAAATATTAGTAGATAATTTAAGTACTACTTCATGTGTCATGCATGACTTGTTTCTCTGCTGTGGTATCTTTTGAGCAATCCTCTCCTGCCATCCTCCTCCTTCTAGCTCAGAGGTGAACTTATAACCTTTTTACCAGGCTCTGAGATTCTGGCAGGAACTTTGGTATCAGCTAACATCAAAAATCTCTTTGTGTAATTTTTTTTGATTGGTTGCAATTATTTTATTTTACAGCATTCCTTTCTTTTACGTTTTTTTTTTTTTTTATAATGGAAGTTATGTGTGGAGCCTCCCTGATTTTTGGTAGTTTTCAGTCAAATATGTAAGTTCTGGACCTGCAAACCTCCAGTGTTTTTCAACCCAGTTCAGTCTTTTCTTCTTTTTTCTATTTTTCTTTTGGGGGTTGCTTTCTCATTAGTTTAGAGAGAAGTAGATAGAGACTAAAAAAAGAGAGCTTTTAAAGGAAATATATGGATAGGTGCAAAAGATAACTGTTAACTCAAGTCTTGAAAAGGTTAAGATTGTAGTGATCAAGGAAGCAGCCTCTTGGGAGTCTGTTCCTCAAAGCAGCAGTTCATGAGAAGAAACTGCTCAAGTGAAACTTAGATGACATCAATGGAATATGAAGGGAATGAAGGTGGTTCACTACAATGTGCATAACATGACATGGATCAAGAAGAAAAATGGATTTGCTAAAATATCAGTCTATTCTTTAAAAATAAAATCCTTGACTCTGCTATCCACCTCAACCTTGGGAGTTAATTGACCTTCCAATAAAGTAAGTCTTTAATTTACCTTCCAGTCAGGTAACATACTTTGAAAATCACCTTGGAATGATCTCAAAAGAATCAGATAAAGTTAATGGAATGACCTTCTGTGTCATAGGACCTGAATCTAATTGGACATTTGTGGAGGAAATTAAAAATTGCTGTTTGTAAATAACAGCCAAAAAAATTTGGACAATTTGGAATGATTGCACTCAGAAGAATTGTCCAAAATAGCAGCTTAGATGCAGAAGCCTCACCAAAAGCAATAGAAAACAGAGATGTGTTTGGTACCAAAGAGGTCAAAACAAAGTTTTGGATGGTGCTGGGATCAAAAATTTGTCCCAAAAATTATAAGAACAATTTGTTAATTATGAAAATCTTAGAATTAATAAAACACAGTCTTTTTATTTATTTACTAGCAGGAGAGTCCGGCGTTGCCTGGGGATGTAACAGTAAGAGATCGATCAAGTATCGACCATCATAAAGACTGAAAAATAAAATTGACAAAGATTATTGTTTAAGGTTGACGGACATGCATGTCTTAATGAGTTTTTTTTTTGTTTTTTTTATGAATTGGTCAAACCCAAACTCAAACAAAAACATTGTTTTCAATTGTTATGAGTGTACCGATTGAATAGAATTTTATTATAAACAATTGTCTTGTAAATGGAATTTTTAAAGCATTCTGAATGTAAAAATAAAGAAAAAAGTGTGCAAGACAATAAGAAACACTGCCTGCCAAAAAAAAAGTGAGGTTTTGTTGAAATCGGTTGAAAAATGTAGGAAATCCGATCCCATATATAAATGAACACACACACACACACACACACACACACACACACAAACAACCTGGGCTTTTCATAAGTATAACCTGATATGAGTTGTCCCCTTTTCATTCTGGTGACAGAATCGTGTTTTACCGTGTTTTCAAATTGATTTCATGCAAAAACAATTGTTTTTCCAATTTCTGGTGCTGTCAGAACCACCGCAAGCTAATTTTACGTAGTCCTGTGAAGTTTTGTTGAAATCGGTTGAAAAATGTAGGAAATCCGATCCAATATATAAATGTACAGACACACACACAATCTGCGTTTTATAATAAGTAAGATTATCAATTAATATATTAAAACATTTTAGTATAAATGATATCCACTCTAATACAGTAAATGAATTGGTAAAAATAAGGAAAATAATATTTAGAACAAATTACTTTTTTATGTAACTGGTTGCAAAATCTAAAAAGAGAAGTATCTGTTTAAAGACAGTATTCAGCCTTCCTTAATCAATGACAAACTTAATGGTCAAGTCAGTTTAAAGCATGTAAGATCTAATAACAATTTCTCCCTACAAAAACGATCCATGTTTAAATCTTGCCAGAGGGCACATTTACCTTTTTAATAAGATTTCTCGAATATTCAGGCTGGTAGACAAAAATAAGATTGTTTAAAAAATAAAATGGGGCATCTATTCAAATGTGAGTATCAACTAAAGATTACATTCAGAATATGCTTAAATGTGTGTTTTTATACTATATACATGGTGCGATGAATGAATCGTAATCTAATTTAAGCAGAAATAAAAATAACACTGATATCTCATTTTAACAGTTACACTTACCAAAATTACACAAAAACTTCTTGAAACAATAAAGAGTAAATTTATTCAATAAAATTGTCATTCGATTCAACAATGGCCTCCAGATGACTTTGGAATCTCCAATAAGTCTCCTTGTTTAAGTTAGTAATTGCTACCATAATGCTTGCCTTCAGTTCATCTTTGGTATTACAAGAAGTTTTCTTGGTCTATTACTCAACTGCATCCCACACGTATTAATCAATGGGGTTACAGTCTGGGGAGTTAGGTGGCCAGATGTAAGGGGTTATGTGGTTGCAGAAATTGTTCTCCTGCTTCTGGTGCAGACTCCTGTTGGCAGATAGAGGATTTTTCAGCAGTCACACTCTTGACCCAGGGCAGCACTACCTCCTCAAGTCTCTCATTTGGTGTGCATGTGTAGATGTGGCAACATCAACAAAACTCAGTTTGATGAAATCCTAATGAATGAAATGTGTCACAAAAATTATTTTCTAATTTGTCATACTTTTTTTTTTTCAAAATACTGTTTCTTGATATATAAAATTATATATATATATATATATTGTTGATTATCAGCAAGGAAAATTTCATTTTTTTATTTCCTTCCGGTGTGATTAGTTGCTTTTAAGATATGGAGGAAATTGTTCATTAATGCAGTGCTGTAATTATTGGAGGTGTATAGAGAATTTGTCATTTATCTGTTTGTCAATAGCTGCTATACTGGTGTAGGTATTTGGTGTAGAAGACATGTATAGGATTCCAGCAAGATCTAGATTTAATACTCCATCATAATGATCTGTGAGATGAACTATGTAAATTTTACTTCATATAAAAGAATCCTTTTGTGTGTGTGTGTATATATATATATATATATATATATATATATATATATATATATATATATATATATAAGAAATGGACAAAAGTCCCGACAATTTATTTATTAAAGACATTTTATGTTTAACGTTCTTTTTTATTTAAGCAAATATTTACTTAAATACTTGTATTTATAAAAGAACGTTAAACATAAAAAATGTCTTTAATAAATAAATTGTTGGACTTTGTCCATTTCTTAATATATGACGTCATTTGTTTACATTTGATACGCCAGAGCAGTTATGAATGTACGAGATTCATGGAAGATTGAAGTTTATAAGCAGTAAATTCGACCTTGCCTACCGAACGCTCCTTTGTGGCCGAGAGGGTAAGGCATGTCAGCGTAAATGACGGTTCCGTATAGGATGCAGGTTCGAATCCTGTCAAAGGACGAATATTTTCTATGAAAATTTCTCGGACATTCAGGCCGGAAAATGTTATTTAATACTGTTTATTATAAACAGAGCATTTACTTAAATACTTGTATCTATAAAAAAGAACGTTAAACATAAAAATGTCTTTAATAAATATATATATATGAGTGTATCAATATTAAAATTTGATGTAACTATTCTGTGGCCTTCCTATTTGTAAGCATGTAAAAACTAATACACCAGTTAAAACTTGTTTTTGCCTCTTTTCCATATTATTCTGAATCCCTGAACTTCACAAGTGCACCATCTCCCACATTTATATATTCAAGGGGCACTCTGCATATTTCCTTTGCTTAATGTCTATCTGTACACAAAAACTAACATTTGCCCATATGCTTTCTAGAAACAATGATGTTGTCCCATGCAACAATAATTGAATATAGTCTCTTGACATCTTCATAACAGGAAATGGTCATTTATTAAAGTTGCTGAGAGATTTTGTTTCTTCGTTTTCTCTTTTTCCCATATCGTCTCTGTCTTTTTTCCCAATGTAGTCACTTTGGCATAAAATAAATATCTGTGTACATATACGTATATATATATATATATATATATATATATATATATATATATTTTTTTTTTTTTTTTTGACATATTTTTTTTCCTTGACAATGTAGTTTGTCATGCTTTCTATGTATTTTTTGTTTTAATTAAAACTGTTTTTTCATAATTGAAAATGTTTTAAAATTATTTTGATATGTCAATGTTTTACAGTCATGAAAATTCTGGCTTTTATTTTATTTTTGTAAATTTTTTAAAATTATATTTCTTCGTATGTATTCTTTTGAATTTTTTTCTAAATCTTAGAAAGCTGCTTTTTCATTTTAAATCTCATGACACTTTTTCATTAATATTTTGTGTTTTCTTCTTGCTCTTAATTCCAAAAAACCATTTGCTTTAGTTTATTCCCTTTTTCTTTATTTTCATTATGAATGCTTTTTATTACATTTCTGTAGATTGGGAGGTATTTTCTAAAATAGCTAAATTTCACGTTTTTTTTTCTTTTATTCAGTTTCTTTTTTGCTTTCTTGCTGGATTATTTCTCTTGATAGTGAATTATTTATGAAAGACCACAGTATTGCTGGAAGGCCCTCAACAGACACACAGAATATCAGCAGTTTTTGAAAAAGTTGATTACATTGGGACTAGAAATATGTTATTTCTGCATATCACAAAACGAATGTTTTCTTTTTATAAGCTAGCATATATATATATATATATATATATATATATATATATATATATATATATATAATTTTTATTGAAAAATTACTGGCTGTGTGCTATGATTGTACATCTTAACAGAGATGAATATGAGACTATAAACATTTATGGCCAGTTAACTCAGTCAGTTTGCCAATAGGCACCATGCAGTCTACTCATATCCAGCCAAGAATAGGCTGATTGTATCCCCTGTAGATGCTCAAGACTTATGCAGAAATGGACCAAACTTTTGGGTATAAAACGGACCAGATTTTTTGGGTTATACTGGAAACCAAACCTGTGTCTGTCTCTTTTTAATCCTGGTACAACCCAGACCTGTATCATCATATCTATTTATTCAGTGTGATTTTTATTTTTATATGTCTGCATTAAATTTTGCATACATTTCTGCAGACTACAAAGACTCTTGACATGGTTCAGCAGGATTTTGATGAACATTCTTTAGGTCAATGATAGATCTCTGAGAGGCCTTTTGCATTTCAAGGCTAGTAAGTATCAGTTCAAAAATGAGTGTTGATGTTGACCAACCACTAAGAAAAAAAAGAAAAACCTGGAAACCATTTTTGAAAATATCCATGATGACTATTGCTGGAAGCCGCAACAGCTCTCTCACATGACTGGAATACATTATGGAGCCTGTCAATGAAAAGTCTGAATATGCATTGCATAATTTATCCTTTGGTTCTTGACCTGCAATCAAAAGCTGTGGTATCTTGATATATGCCTTGAGCTTGCTGTTACCTAAAATGTGATTGAAGCTGAAAGAAAACTGCTTCCAGAATGTAGATGAAATTCAACATATGCAGGCCATATCAGATGCCCTTCAGAAAGACCGCCTTGATGCTTTGGCAGCATGAAAGAGATACAATAGTGACTATAGGCTTTCCTAAGGGACTATTTGAAAGGAGATGATGGTCAAATTTAGATAATATATGAAAGATATTTACTTCACTTGTGGCATACTTTTTCAGGTCTATTTCAGAAACCTCCTGATATGACCTCCATATGTCTTTGTAAGTAAGTCAGGTAATATGTAAATATGTACAACCTGTCAGATGTTATTTGGAAAAAAGATGGATGTTGTCAAGTAACACCTTTGTCTCAAAGAATATATATATATATATATATATATATATATAATAGATGGAGAAATATTAGATATCTATAATGCACTTTATATAATTTTTAACACATATATGATTGTAATAGTTTGTATTAATGACATTTCTGTAATAAAGAGTTGAAAATAACTATTCAATATCAGGCATTGCAAGAAGAATTGAAAATTTTGTGATTTTTCAAAAATCTTGTTCTTCTGCATAGCAACAAAGCATAAAAATAAATAACAATTTTGTGTGTGTGTCTCACTCTCTTTTTCTCGCTCTCATATATATATATATATATATATATATATATATATGGCCATGGAGATGTTCCCTGTCTTGTCACTTTTTGTGTGTGTGTGTGTATATATATATATATATATAAATATGTCTGAGTGCTTATGTATTATAATCTGAGTGTGTTTGGGTTGTTTTACGTGTGAGGTTAGGACCCCATTCACACACTTGGGATTAAAATGTATACATAATGTCAGAGGACCGGATGACATATTAGCGTCTATTCTAACGTAATTTCAGTGAAGAAATAAATTGAATAACATATGTATTTCTTCTTTTCTCCTCAGTAATTTTATAATATTAAACTTAATAGTGATTAAATTTGGATTTTAAAATTGGTAATTTTTACTTTTAATTTTAATATCAAATTTTATCATGTAATTTAATAATTATTGGTTAGAATAAATTCTATTTTAATGTTACCCCTATTTTAAACATCTGAATAGCTATTATAACATGACTTCGTTATCAAGCTTTTTGAATTTTCCTATACTCGTATTTTAATTGGTCATTCTTGCTTTTGTAACAACATTTTCCAAAGGATTGTTAATTAATTTGAAACTTTTAAAACCATTTATTTTACATTCAACATCATCACTTGATAAGACACAGAGGTGTTGAAACAAAATGGCTATTTTTGTTGTGATTTTATAACATATTTGTTATAATTTTTTTAAATAAATAATTATAAATATATTTTATTTTTATATTTCATATATATATATATATATATAAAACAAAGCCAGCTAGGTGACCAAAGAAAAGCCTAATAAAATAAAAGCTAAGAGAAAAACAACTGAAAGAAAAGGGAAACATAAACTAAGAAAAGAACAAGACAAACACCTACCCAAGCAATAATACACAGTGCTCTGAATTATCAAGACAGCAAATATGCTTACCAGCATCTCATCTCAGAAAGAGACAAAATTTGGACTGCTACTCGCATTTCAGTAGTGTGAAATTAGAGTAGTATTCAGAAATCTCTGTGTGTGTGTGTATATATATATATATATATATATATATATATATATATATATAAGTTTCATTGAAAATTTTAGACAAATTTTGCCTGCTTATTTTCAATAGGATCTGTTTGTATTCTCAGATGAGCTTTTTGGTGTTTGTTAAGAAGAGAGAAAATTTCCGTGATGATACATATTGTTTTATTTCAAGTACTTTCATTATTAACTCAATGTCATCCTAAGGGTGTGGTTTTAAGACAAAAATGTAGTGTTCATTATTTCATAAGACAAAATTTCTATGTTCATCTGAAAATTATAATTTTACATGTGATGTGAGTACTGCTAATTTTTTTGCTATGCAGTGTTTATTTGTGCTCTAGGGGAGGTAACTAATTATAATGTGTGAAGAAATTTTTTTTGAAAAAGAAAATAGTCTTTTTCCTTATGCTTCAATTTAGTCAAAAGGCCTACAAATATATAATAAATACTAATTATCATCAATCTTATTGTGAATATTATGATTTTGCTATTGTTTTATTCTTAAAAATGTCAATAACCAGCCTATTATATATATATATATATATATATATATTATTGAATTATGAATTGTATGTATGTTTAAACCTCAGTAAATTTAAAAATAAGTTATTCCAAAATTCACTTGAAGATGAAACAGAATTAATGCTTTTAATTTAATTATATAATTAAATTTGAAGTTTTTAGCTTCAGTTTTTTTTCCTGGTAATTCCTGCGTAGCAAAGGACCCATATTTTTAAATCAGTTAATTTATAATATTTATGCTCTGTAAATTTACGTTGAGCACTGTTTTGTAAAAATAGCAATAAGAACACCAGATTATCTATCTTACTGTTCTTTCATTTTACTAATATATATATATATATATATCTTCATGCTTTTACTGTTGAATTTTCCATATGTAACTATAAGTTCTATTCTAATAGTTTCTTTTCTCGCACTTCAAACCTGTGGAACTCTCTACTGCTTTCTTACTTCCCTGCTAATTACAATCTTCAAAAAATTAATTTTCTACCTTCCTGTATTCTGTTGTTTTATTATCCTTTCTCTTTACTAAACTCTTTTCATTGTTTTTTGCTACCAGTAACCCCTTGCATTTTAGTGGTATTATCTCCTTACTTGGGGTGAAACAATTATATAAACACATTTTATATCTGAGAAGTCATTGAATAGGAAAATTAAGGTGGCAAGAGTTTTTACATATTTTTTTATTTTATTATTCTTGGACATTCTTGTAGAGTCTAGTAACAATACTTTCACTACTTCATTATATAAAAAACACAGGTAAAAACTCTTGCCACCTTTTATTTATATATATATATATATATATATATATATATATATATATAGAGAGAGAGAGAGAGACACACACAGACAGACAAATACTATCTTTCATGCATAGCTTTTTGCCACTTGCAAATTGTATGCTACTGATATTGGGGTGGGGAAATATATATATATATATATATATATATATATATATATATATATATATAGTCATCCACAGAGTGTTTCACTGTATCACAGCTCCTCAGTGTGGCTAGATCTCAGATTGCTCCAAGCTGGAATTGAAACCCAACTGATTTGACATCAGTCAGATATCTTACCTCTAGGCCATCATTGCATGGCAGAAAGAAAGGAAGGAATTTTAATGTTTTTCTCATACAAAATATGCCAGTGGCTTGGAGAAGTCAATTCATGCTTGAAGAGAAATGCTTAATAGCATTTTATATATATATATATATATATATATATATATATATATATATATATATATATATATATATATGCTTTCTGCTTCAGATTTCATGATATATGTCAGTGTTTTCACAAACCATTGTTGAAACAAATTTTAGAATACACTGATGTTTATATCATAAATGCACAATGTGAATTACAGATAAGAAAATTTGTTTTAGAAATATTTATAATAACATACTTGGCTGTGTGAGATTATTCAACTCAAGGGTTGTTCATCATATTAGAAATAAATATTTATATGTTTTTTTTTTAAATTTCATAGACATAAAGATTGTGAAGGGTCATAAAAAAGACATATTCTCAGAAAGAGAAACAAGATTGTGTTTCCATCACTCAATTACTTTACGCTCTGTTGGGAATAGTTGAAGAATTGAACAAAGATCACAGAACAATCGAAAATGTAATTGAAATGTTGACAAGATAAGAAGAAAAAATACAGGCTTTAAGAATGTCTCAAAAAAAGTTATCAAAATAAGCAAGAAAAGTAGATTGGGCAAGAAAATCTTTGAAAAATATGAATGTAAACAAAGAAACAGTGTAGAATAAAAACGCAAGGTGCGATGGGTAAATTGTCGTCTAAATTATGCAAAAATGAAAATAACACCGATATCTCATTTTAACAGATATGTTTACCAAAATTACACAAAAATATCTTGAAATAAGAAAAAGTATAAATTTATTCAATAAAATCACCAGTGACTTCAACCACAACCTCTAGACAACAGAAGAATCTCCTGCAACTTTTCTGGATGATCTTGTTTAAGTTGGTGAATGCTGCCATAATTCTTGCTTCAATTCATCTTTGGTCTTACAAGGAGTTTTGCTGGTCTTTCACACATAATAATCAAGGGGGTTACACTCTGGGGAGTTAGGTGGCCAGATGTCAGGGTGATGTAGTTGTAGAAATTGCGTGAGAGTTATGACTGTGTTCTTCTGGTTGTGTGGCATTGTCACAGTGCCATCACTAGTGATCACCCCAAACACCTTCATGATCACCATTAGACTCCTCCAACTCTTTCCAAATCCTCTGCACTTTCCTCAGATTTGACACCCAAACACACTGAAATGCTCATTTTAGAGTTTCCTGCATGAATGCCAAGCAGTACGACATGCTGCATTCAAACTTCTGCTGGAGTGAATTTCAATATGAATTTTTTTTACATTTCTTCTTTTTTTTTTTTTACATTTCTTCTTTTTTTTTACATTTTCTTTTTTTTTTTTTTTTTTTTTTTTTTTTTTTACATTTTCTTTTTTTTTTTTACATTTCTTTTTACTTTTTTTACATTTTTTTCCTTCCACCTATTGATATTCATTCTGAACTGATTTCAGTCTCAGTGCTCTCAAAATTTTATCTTTGCATCTACACAAAAATGTTAAGTGATTGGTAAACTGAGTAAGTCTCTGATAATTTTTCTTTCCTCTATTCTATGATCAGACTGGGTCCATACTATAAATATATTGTCTATAACTCTAGCAAGAGTCATTAGTATTCCAATCTTTGTTTGGAAATAGCATAAGCAAGACAAAGAATAAGTTTCGTGATCAAATAACCTGTGGAATGATAATGACTTGGGTCATAGTTATTTCAGACAGTGTCTATAACTCCATTATTTATGTATATTTTCTTATATGGTTGGTATGCTCACTCATACAGTGCTGAAAAAAAACATAATTATCTTTTTGAATAAATGGGAAAAGGTTTTTTTAAAAAAAAGTACTGATATGAGAAACCCAACAGCTTGCCTAAGAAGACAGTTCATAGTCATTATCAAGAGGGACAGTCTCGAGACAGAATTTATGGTTGCTGGTAAGTGGGACAGCCCAAGATGCAAGCTACAAATTGGAAATATCAGAATAAAACAGGTATCGAAATTTAACTATCTGGCTAGTGTATTGACTAACAACAGAAAACATGATACAGAAATCCACAGGTTCATTGGAATAGTGAACGATGCCTTCCAAAAACTAAGCAATGTGTTAAGAAAGAGGAAAATCTTGCTAAAAGAACTGCTGATCTATATAATATCAATCTTCCTATATGGCTGTGAATGCTAAACAACTTCTTCACAGATAAATAGAAGAGTTGAGACAACAGATGCGGTTCCACATAAAATAGGCTGAGAATAACATGGACAGAACATGTGAGTATCAAGGAAGTTTTAAGAAATATAGGAACAAAAGGAACACCAGCTTGGGACCAGAAAAACCTGAAATTTCTCAGGCATATAATGCGGAGAGAGGGCTTGGAGTATTTGATACACGCAAGCCGTATTTAAATCAAAATGGACAAAGGGAAGTGGTTAGTAACTTAGCTAATAAGTTTGCATAACTGGATAGCAGAACAGGGAGTAGGTGGGATAGTAATGAGTTCAACACTTCTTTGATCTACAAAGTATATGAATTCCTGAAAAGCTATGATTGCCAACATCCATATAGGATACATTTTGACATGCATATGGGATACATTTTGACATGCATATGGGATACATTTTGACATGCATATGGGATACATTTTGACATGCATATGGGATACATTTTGACATGCATATGGGATACATTTTGAAGATGATTGCTGTTCAGGGGCTTCTGTTTCTTGGTCTTCATACTTTCCCGTAAGCAAATGAATTCCAGGTGATAAACAATGTCCAATAGTACAATTGCCAAGTGGATTAAAGAGATGGTTTGTGAATTTGCTGACATAGATTGGAGATACTGAAATAAAACAAGTACAAAAAATTTAAATATATAACAAGGGCTTTAACAGAGGAAGGAAAGTGTGGCATTGATGTCTGAAAGCACATTGGGATAGTAAAAGATACCTTCCAAAAGTACGGTATTAAGAAACAGGAAAATTCCATAAGAAAAAAAAAAGAAAGTATACTAAACCATTACATAATATAAATTCTCTGACATAGCAGTAAATTAATGCTGAACAATCTTTCCATAGATAAAGAGACTTGAAGCGACAGAATTATCCTTCAACAGAAGGATGCTGAGAATACTATGGACCTATCCTGTGACCAACAACAAAGTTTTAGAGAAAATAGAATCAAAAAGGTCCCTTATATTTAGCAATCAAAAACAGATAACTGAAATTTCTAGGGCATATAATGAGGAAAGAGGTTTTGGACAATTTGATACTCACAGGATAGATCAAAGGCAAAAAGAATGGAGAGAAACAATACGTAACCTACCCAGCAAGCTTGAGTAAATGGTTAGCAGTAAAGGGTTTAGGAGAGATAACAAAATGACAAAATTTATTAAGTGCTACAAAGGACAGGAAATTGTGGAGATCATTTATTGCCAACATCCTGAAAGCACATTGGAAAAGTAATTGCCAAATTCATTGTTTAGGCCAGGCAGTATATACTTGAGATGATTGGAAACTTGGTAAGTAATAATTAAGCAGTATTAAATTAGAATTAGAGGATATATATATATATATATATATATATATATATATATATAAGATCCCAGACCAAAATAAATTATTAAATAAAAGATCCGAGCTCATCTCAAATGCAGACATGAAAACAAATTTTTACTAACGTTACTTAAAAAATTGAAAACGGAAAAATAAAATAAAAAAACAAATAAATAAACAAAATAACAATAAAATAAGCAAAATTAATTAATCCAAACAAATTACCAAATCACACCTGTTAGAATAGACAAAATAGAATAATAATAACAAAAAAACAAAACAAAACAAAAAACAACGAACCCAAATAAATAAAGTGAATAATAAACAAAGTAGCAAACCATTATGACCAAAATATTAGTTAGACTAAATAATCAAACCAAAAAATGGGCCGAAAAACATAGCTATAACTATTATATAATGAGAAAAAAAATAAAAATAAAAAATAAACATATAAATACTACGTTACTTAAAAATCGAAAACAGAAAAGAGAAAATATAGAAGTAAAATAAATTGACCTAAATTCATCCAAGTAAATAAATAAACTAACCAATCCCAATAAAGTTACAGCTAGAAAAAACAAATAAAAATAATCAACCCAAATAAACACAAATTAAAAACTTTCTGCCAAAATAATAGTTAGAATAAAACTACAATAACCAACCCCCAAACGGAACAAATAGCTTTAATTAAATTCTCAAACCAAAACAAAACTATTAAATAAGTGATATAAACAAATTTTTACTACATTAATAAAAAACACCGATTAAAAAATAAGTAAATAAATAAATAAAATAAGAAACAAAAATAAAATTAAATAAAAACAAACAAAATAATTTAACCCAAATAAATAAATAAATAAACGACTTCCGGTAAAATAACCGCCATAATAGACTACCCACAATGCACCACTGAGCCGTATATGTATAAATAGCTGAGAAAAATAACAGCACACGTGGCCTGACGATTGCATATAGCATGAAACAGACTGTCGCCTCTAAGTGTTGACTTCTATGTTCACTTTTATATTTACACATGCTCTATCTCTGATATCAAGCACTTTATCCCATAAATATAGCACACCTTAAGACTATATTTCTTTTTATTTATATATATATATATATATATACTTAGACATGGGCAGAAGAATGAAAAGTCTACCCCATAGATTAAATAAAGTTTTCAGTTCAAAATTTTCTGAAGGTTACCAATCCCTACAAGCACCTTTTGAATGCTGGGGAACCCAACAGCAGAAACTATGTAAATAATGATAATTCCTCATCTCTACAATTCAAGCAGATTGTATTGTTCCTATTTTAATGATAGTTTTTTCTTACACAGCTTCTGTTTTGTTATAGTCTAATTACTACTTCCAAGGGTTATGTCCTGTCAGGATTTTAGAAAACATGGCTCTCCACAGTTCCTAAACTTTGTAGCTCTTAGGAAATACTGTTCTGCAATCAATTCACACAAGTTTGTTATGTAGGTTACACACAGTTTTCCTCTGTGTCTATTGCTTCTGAGCACCAAATTCTTTGAGTTCTCTTTTCTCATAATGTACCTTAGAAATTTCAAGCATTTCTTGAATTTCACTTATTGACAGATAAAATCAAAAATAAGAAATTAAGTTTTATTTAATAATGATCTCAAAATGTGAGAATAATGGTGCTGGCAGCTTGCATTTACCAAAAAGAAGCCATAAACAAATTCCTGAAAGTGAAAAGGTTAAAGAAAAAAAATGCCTGCTGAGATTGCAAAGATTAATGTTCAGATAATATTTATTGCTCTCTGAGGATAGCACAAAGGTTATCAGTGTGGAAAGTAGAATCAGAAAATTGGGTTCAAATTCAGGCCAAGTCAGTTGTATTTCATTCATGCTTCTCACCTTAGTTGTGAGTTAAATAGCAAGGTAGGTTAGGTTCTCAAAGCTGAGGTGGAACCTTGTCTTGGAGAACTACTCTGAATGCAAATCTCTGGAGAAGACAACAGGAAATCTCAACACTATCTTTGCAAAGTATATAAGCCAATTCACAAATAATACAGAAATAGAATCTGTGGAGTGCCATGATTACCTACATTCTAAAGAGACATGGCATTAAAAACAATGTTATAATTAGTTTTTATTACTTAATGTTGTTAACCTCATATTAAGATCTGTCATCCAGTTCAGACCCTCTCCAATCTCATGAACATGGGCAGAAGTTTATCCTTTAGTATCTGTCTATATTTCTAAGATGAGGTATTATGTACACTATTTACATTGTTCAGACTATCATCCTCATCTTTGTTGCCATATTTATCACAATGTTTCGGCCATTGTACACTACGGCCTTCTTCAGATGGTTGGAATGTCGAACTGAACCCTTTATTTTGCTCACTGGGGTAGACTGTTCTAGTTCCACGTGCCATGTCTAATGGATGTCAGTTATCAGTTATCTCCTGTTAATTCCCCTCTCAAAGTTCTCCACCACCTTAACCAGGTATTGAACTCACAACTCTTTGGGTCCTGTCACTGGATCTAACTAATGCCTTTATCCACTCTACCATGTGTATGAATTTCTGGGTATTATAAACCTAATGTCTTCAGCAACTATTTTTTACCAGTGCTCATATTGCAATTTTTGTTATCATTATGTTAGCTAGATCCACTTAGAATTCAGTTCGACATTCCAACTACCTGAAGAAGGCCGGTGTGTACAACGGTTGAAACGTTGTGATAAATATGGCAACAAAGATGAGGATGATAGTCCGAGCAATGTAAATAGTGGTTTATCCTTTGTTTATTATTTAGGATTGGGTTTTCAGTTCCTTCTAAAATCTTTTCTCTTTCACTTCCAGTAGCCACTTGTATCTTAGTGGCATTATCATCTTGCTTGAAGTGAATTGATTAAAACAAAAAAAAATGTTAGGAATGAATCTCTCAGATAATTTATGAGAATATATTATTGTAATTGTTCTGTTATATTTATAAGG
Organism: Acanthosepion pharaonis; assembly: GCA_903632075.3. Taxonomy (NCBI): domain Eukaryota; kingdom Metazoa; phylum Mollusca; class Cephalopoda; order Sepiida; family Sepiidae; genus Acanthosepion; species Acanthosepion pharaonis. Next base: position 1,734,030 of record CAHIKZ030003761.1, on the reverse strand, counting down.
CAGAGATCTGATTGTTCATATTTTAATAAAATCTTTACAAGTTTTCAAGAAAAGTCCAGAGAAGTGAACTGTTGATAAATTTGCTGATATAGTTTCAATAAAGAGAAGATTAACAAAGACATTTTATGATGATATTGCAAGTTTCAATATCCTAAAGGCAACTGACAAGAGAGTGAATGCCAAATGTCAATATTTATTTAAGTTGGTGGTTCTAAGTCACAGGTCACATACTTCTCTTTGCAATATCAGCTTTCTTCACTCCTCTAGCATATGTTGAATTGTAATCTAGTAATCTTTCATTGTAACACTTATGAAATTCTTCTCAGAGCTAAAAGATCTCTCCTTAAATCAGAAATTCCTCACTCTTAGCCAAATACTTCTGGCTTGAAAATAATTGAATGAAGCCAACTCCAGCACTTGACAAATTTATTGAGATCTCATTATAAGCAATAATATGCTATTGTTACAAGCAATGTATAATCATTTTTTGGCACTGTATAAATGAGGCATTGTGTCATACATTGAATAATTTGACCGAATGTTCAGTTAAAATATCAAAGTTTGGGTGTATTTTCATCTTGGGAATATTTAATTTCTTTGTGTGTCAGACCAAAAGAGTTTCAGAACTACAGAATTTAATCCCACAAAGTATAACTTGCTACGAAACAAGAAAGTAGGAGTTGAAGAATCATGGGACAAATTACCATTTATTTATATTAAGAATAAGAGTACTCCCAACAAAAACTATATCTTGTTATCCTTCCCTTCCATTTTTCCTGTTCCTTCATTCCTTCCTTTTCCTTTATGGCTACTTCCTTCCTTTTCAGCTCCTTCCTTCCTTTTCAGCTCCTTCCTTCCTTCCTTTTCAGCTCCTTCCTTCCTTTTCAGCTCCTTCCTTCCTTTTCAGCTCCTTCCTTCCTTTTCAGCTCCTTCCTTCCTTTTCAGCTCCTTCCTTCCTTTTCAGCTCCTTCCTTCCTTCCTTCCTTTTCGGCTCCTTCCTTCCTTCCTTCCTTCCTTCCTTTTCAGCTCCTTCCCTTCCTTCCTTTTCCTTTTTCGGCCCTTCCCTTCCTTTTTTCCTTTTTCCTTTCGCCCTTCTTTCCTTCCTTTTCCTTTTCACTCCTTCCCCTTCCTTCCTTTTCCTTTTCCTTTTCGCCCTTCCTTCCTTTTCCTTTTCCCCTCCTTCCTTCCTTCCTTTCCCTTTTCCTTTTTCGGCCTTCCTTCCTTTTCCTTCCTTCCTTTTCCTTTTCCTTTTCCTTCCTTCCTTCCTTTGGCTTCCTTCCTTCCTTTTTTCCTTCGGCCCTTCCTTCCTTCCCTTTCCTTTTCCTTTTCCCTTCCTTTTTCCTTCCTTCCTTCCTTTTCCTTTTCGGCTCCTTCCTTCCTTCCTTCCTTTTCCTTTTCGGCTCCTTCCTTCCTTCCTTTTCCTTTTCGGCTCCTTCCTTCCTTCCTTTTCCTTTTCGGCTCCTTCCTTCCTTCCTTCCTTTTCCTTCGGCTCCCCTTCCTTCCTTCCTTTTTTCCTTCCTTTCCTCCTTCCTTCCCTTTCCTTTCCTTCCTTCCTTCCTTTTCCTTTTCGGCTCCTTCCTTCCTTCCTTTTCCTTTTCGGCTCCTTTTTTCCTTGCTTCTCTTCCTTCCATCCTTCCTTTTCTGTACATTACTTGCTTTCCTTTCAAATTCCTGCCTTCCTTTCTTTTCGGCTCCTGCCTTTCTTTCCTTTTCCTTTTCGGGTCTTTCCTTCCTTTTCCTCTTCCTATCCTTCCTTTTCCATTTGTTTGTTCCTTTCTTCTTCATTCCTTCCCTTCTTCCTTCCTTTGTTTTTTCCTTTCTTTAGTTCCTTTCTACTTTTTTTTTTTTTTTTACTTCAGTTTTCTCATTCTTCTATTCATTATTTCTTTTGTTTTAATTTCTCTTTCTCATTGCCAGTTTTTGCCTGTGCAGAGTAATTCAGTGTTATTAACGGTAAGTGTGAAGTGGTGCATTTTCTAATACCAGCAACTGAATGCAAATATTGTCTTTAAAACATTTGCAGGTGTTAGAATTTAAATGAAGTGAATTTCAAGTAAGCCACTGAAGTCAATTGAGTAGAATTTCCACCTTAAAGAAAAGAACCCCAGTTAGCAAAGGGAATGAAACAATAATGTAGATCTGATAATCTAAAAAAAAAAAAAGTCAAATAGATTTCCCTTTTTTTTTTCTCTCATTCTCTCTCTTTTATCCTTTTGTCTTTGTCTCCCTCCCCCCATTTCTCCATGCACTTTTGTGGGTCTTTCCTCCAATCTATCTATGCACTGGTGTGTTCCTCCCATTTCTATATGCCCTCTTGTGTGTCTTTCCCATCACCATCTCTCCATGCCCTCGTGTCTTTTCCACCCCGATCTCGCCATGCCCTCGTGTCTTTTCCACCCCGATCTCGCCATGCCCTCGTGTCTTTTCCACCCTCTCCATGCCCTCGTGGTTCTTTCCATCTCGCCATGCCCTCGTGTCTTTTCCACCCCGATCTCGCCATGCCCTCGTGTCTTTTCCACCCCGATCTCGCCATGCCCTCGTGTCTTTTCCACCCCGATCTCGCCATGCCCTCGTGTCTTTTCCACCCCGATCTCGCCATCCCTCGTGTCTTTCCACCCCCGATCTCGCCATGCCCTCGTGTCTTTTTCCACCCCGATCTCGCCATGCCCCTCGTGTCTTTTCCACCCGATCTGCGCCATGCCCTCGTGTCTTTTCCACCCGATCTCGCCATGCCCACCCCGTGTGTCTTTTCACCCCGATCTCGCCATGCCCTCCGTGTCTTTTCACCCCGATCTACTTCATGCCCTCGTGTCTTTCCACCCGATCTCGCCATGCCCTCGTGTCTTTCCACCGATCTCGCCATGCCCTCGTGCCCTTGTCTACGTGCCCTTTTTCCCACCCGATCTCGCCATGCCCTCGTGTCTTTTCCACCCCGATCTCGCCATGCCATGTCTTTTCCACCCCGATCTCGCCATGCCTCGTGTCTTTCCACCCGATCCCCCTCGATCTCGCCATGCCCTCGTGTCTTTTCCACCCCGATCTCATTTTTACAGAAATTTAATTTATTTCTCTGTTTAGCACTCATATATCAAAGCTAGAATAATACATTTTTTTAGTATATTTCGAGGAGCTTTTCATTATATCTCTATTGTTAAATACTTCTACCATTAAATGTCATTTTATTTCCTTTCCATCAGTCAGTCAGATATGTGCCATGAATGATACATGCTTAGGCAATCATGTATCTTTTTGATACATGACTGACGTGGCAGATTTTTCTCAAAGTAGGTTGCCATTTCATTCTGGGGTAGACCAGTTGCCATCCAAGGCTATAGAACGCTGTCTGTCCTGCTATTTGCCCATAGCTTGGAGGAGAAGAGCAGGATTCATACCTTTTTAGCATATAAGTTAAATGTAATGGATTTGACTGGAATTTGAACTCTAATTCTTCAATCCAAGCTGTTATTCATTATTTCACCATACCCTCCCCCATGACCTTTTTTTAATTTCATTAACTTTCTTAATGTCTGCATATTCCAGGACTTCTTCCAGTTATTCTCTTCTTTTTCCAGAATGTTATAATTGGACAATTGTTTCACTTTATTTTCCTCTTTAAACCCACCTTGAGACTTTCCCTGTACAGGTCGCTACTGTAGAATAACAATACAATAAACGGCACTTACCAGCATAAGGGTCCCAGCTAGCATCCAGCTGGCAGACAAAAATAAAGCAGGTTGTAACTTAATACAAACCCTGCAAACTAACTGATGAATCAAGCTGGTATTTATATAGAAATACCTCCACTCAGGTACCAGCAGCCAATCACAGCCCAAGCAATGGACTATCCCACTTTAGCACAATGAGATGCTCCATGGCACCATAAATAGCTCTCTTTCTCAAGGTTGAATGACTATTCACTTAGCTTGCTCCACAACTGAGTGTTTATCTCAACCACATGATTTTTCTACAGCTACTTCTGTAGCAAATGCTTATTGAGCCCCCATTCTTTATTGCAAACAGTTCAGCTAAGACCCACCCTTGCTATGTTCATAGGTTTGAATTACTCTCATTTGTTAGGTATTTCTTTGGTTAAAAGGACATGTCACTCTGAAAGCTTCTTTCCAAGAACCTCCTACTTTGTGGAACAGACTCTTAACCTTTTCGAGTCTAGAATCAAACATTATCTATCCTACATATCCTCATAATCTTAACTACCCACCCCTTTCTCTTATGCTCTCTTTCCATTTAGTAACCTTCTTTTTTTAATAGTGTTTGAACTTTTATTAAGTGAAATTTTGTTTGACAAAAAAGAAAAATTAGTATTTTAAATATTATAATCTAATTTATCTGAGATTAGAAAAAAAAGCCACCAGCAAAATATAGATATTTCAGATATTCTCCATTTTATGTTTTTAATCATTTCACCCCAAGCAAGGTGATAATTTCACTAAGATGCAAGAGAAGTGGAAGAGAATGCAAAAGACATTACTGAGGAGAAAAGACAATAAAAGAACAGGAATCAGGAAGATGGTGATTAGCATTGCATTTAAATTTTTGAAGATTGTAGGTAACAGAGAAACAAGAAACTGGAAGAGAATATCACAGCGGGTGTAAAGTTTGAGAAGAGAATCTATTAGAATAGAACGGTTGCATTTAGCTAGTTCAACAGTAAAACAGTGAGACCAGTTGCCAATCTAATAGCACGCTTGAATTCACACAGTCAAAGCACCATTGTGGAAAGTTCATCTAAGCAATTGCCATGAAAATATTTATAAAAAAAGACAGAGGGAAGCCACATGACAGTGGTGGGAAAGTGACTGACTTTGAGAAGTAATGTCCCAATTGATTCATATTACAGACCCTTTCTTTGAATTTTGTCAAATTTCTAGATAGCAGAAACACCAGCCCAGAACAACTGCCATGAAAATGTTGACTCCTATTTCTTCACAATTTATTTTCAGGAAAGTATTTTTCAAGATTGCTCTAAATAATATAGGCAAAATCCTATCCCTCTAAATGAATATATTGGAGCAGAGTCTCACCCCCACCCCAAATGTAGCAGTATCAGTATTAAAAGGCATAGCTTCAATAAAGTTCTGAGGGAATATTTCCCCCCGTCTCAAGAATGTTTGATCGATATTTCAAGATTAGATTTAAAGAGCGACTCAGAGTATAATTGCTCACATGACAATTCATCAAAGCAAAATGCCATGGCAATCATTTTCAATTAATATTTGATATATAAGCACATCATATAAGAAATTATATTTATTTGAAACCAAAAGTTTAAATATAAACAATACATTATTATAATGAAATATGATCATGAAAAATTTAAATACAATGTCAATTGTTATCTGCTGTCTCCTTGAATTCTGTTCTTTTATTGTTCTTTATATTTCTTTCACTCTCTGTAGTCCCCCCTTGCATCTTTTTCACTTTCATTCCTTTGCTTTGAATGAAATTACTTAAAAAAAAAAAAAAAAGAAAAAGAAAAAAAAAAGAAATAATTGGTAGTTCACTGCAGAGCAATGCCTATAAATTCACTCCTCTTTAGGCACTCTGCTATTGTGGCCTTGTGACAGACTATAGCCTTAGTAAATTCATAAAGGGATGCTTCACTATGAAGTCGTGGTTAGTAATCAATTCTTGCAACTTATTATTACTACAATGAGTTCCATCCTCACTAGCGGTTCCTCACTGTTATAACCTTATGCCAGACTTAGGTAAGCTTAGTAAATCACAATAAACTAATCAGACTATGATGAATGTATGTTGCATTCACCTGAAAAAAAAGCCGGAGACTTGACCAGTTGAGAGTTTAAAGAGAACAAAAAAGATGAACATCATCCTCCTCCTCTTTAGTGACACTCCCCTGTGGGGGATAGAGGCACACCTTCACCACACTGTATCTTGTTGTGATTTCTGCAGAAATTAGGGTTTTTCTATATGGATTTGCTCAGCCCACAACTAACTGTTTTCGAATTTAGTATTGTCTTTCTCCTAAACTGTTTGAAAACCAATGCTAAAGAGCTCAGAGTTCCCTGCTATTTAACCCATGGCTGGAGGAGAAGAGATGGATTCATACTTTTCCAAAGGATATTTGTTTTGCATTTCAGAGTTTGTTTTTTATGTTTCTTTCAATTTTGAGTTTCATTTACAACTGTCTCAATTTACAAGTAGTTTATACTTAAAAGAAAATCTTATGTATGTATGTATGTATGTGTGTAATGAGTGTATATGTAATACATTACATACACACATATAAGCAAATATAGATACATTGATACTGACTTTTTCTGATGATGACTATAAATAGTTGAAACATTGTGATAAAATTGGAATTTGATGAAAGTGGTTATTTTTCTTTCTTTCATTTTCATGAACTTGAACAAAGTTTTCGTATCATCTATTTACTGTATCCCTTCAGGACATGGGCAATCATGGCTCTCCCTAACTTACTGTGCTTTGTGATTTTTCTTTTTACTTTTTACCCTTCCCCTGACAAGTGGACCACTGCCTTCATCTGTCACCTTTGCTTTCAATATATCCTTTGAGTGTCAATTTCTCCAAGGCCACCTTCTCCATTTTGTATCCAAGAAATTTCAGCTCTTCCATTCTCATTCTGAGTATAAGTCCTTTTCGTTTCCATTTTCCTTATGACTTCTTCATTATTTATGCACTCTGTTAAAGTATTTTCAACATCTTTCTTTAGAACCACATTTCTGTTGGTGCCAGTCTTCGCTTTATCTGTGTGGAAATTAAGAATTCACTGCTATTTAAAAGAAGTTGTATGCTATACTATTTTTTCTAGTTAAATTTTCCAGTTTCTTAATACTATACTTATTTTTTTCAGTATGTTAGATTTGTTATTACCATATGTCTTTGGATTTCAGTGTCACATTTTTCATCCTCTTTTAAAACACTTCCCAGGTATTTAAACTTTAGTGCTTGTTTGAGGTCAACATCTCCAATCCACAGTTCATGTCATGTATTTATAATCTTGTTGACAACCACACATTTTGATTTCTTACTAATGATAGTGTTTATTATCTACTATTGTCTGGTATAGTTTTTGTAAAATCATTTTAATTTACACAGAATAAACTATCAGATCATTGCAAAAGTCTGTGCCTCATTTTCATTGTTAATAAAAAATTGACCACAACTTGACACTTTTGTTTGTTTTGGTGCCGATTTCTGGAGTGTTTGAGATTGAAATCTTACATCATTCAGTTGCGAGTCAGACTTTATTGACTGTTCACATTTTGTCCACAAATGAGTGCCTTAAAGATGGAGGATGAAAAGTTGCATTTTTGCCACATTATGCTCTATGAATTTCAAAAAAAGGAGTAAGCGTCAGATCTGTGACAAAAACATTCAGAAGGTTTATATGGATCGTCGTTCAGCTCTTTGGACAGTCAAAAAGTGGTTTGACAGATTTTGTCAGGGTAATTTTAACCTAAACAATCAATCATGCTTCCGACATCGATAAAGACACTCTACTTGTCATCATGGAGAATAAACTGAAGATTTTGATGGAAGACAAGTTTCAAAATTGATATCTCAACAGTATTTCACTATTGGAAGAGACATGGGTTTATTTCCAAACTTGAAACATGGGTGCCACATTCTCAGATGGAACAAAACAAGCTTGATAGTGTTTCTGCTGTAATTTCTTTGCTGTTACCTCATGAAAAGGAGCTGTTGTTGGACAGTATTGTTACAATGAAAAATGGATTGTTTATGATAATGTTTGGTTCACATGGAGCTAGAAACAATCTTGTGAATGTGCAGAACCTGTGGCTAAAGCAGGCTTGCATTCAATGAAGGTGTTGCTTTCTGTTTGGTGGTACTGCAAAGGGATAATTCACTTTGAGCTACTTCCAGCTGGTAAAATAATAAATGCAAAGAAATATTGGGACCAACTTGCTAATCTCAATGTGGATATACAAGAAAAATGTTAAATTTTGGCAAATGGAAAAGGTGTCATTTTCAACCACTACAAGACCACATGTTGCAAAACAGACTTCACAGAAGCTTAAAGAGCTGGAGTCAGAAAAACCTCCAGTACCCACAAAGTTATATGATGGATTCAGGGTTATGCCCCATGACTCCTTTCATTCCAGTACCAAAGTTTATCTTGATTCTTACTTCTCTGAACACTTTGTAGAGAATAATGATTTTTTTTTTATCAGTGTCATTCTTGTCTTAACTATGTATACCTATGTCATCAGCATAGCCACCCTCTCATCAGTATATGGGCTTCAAGAGGGTAAACAGAAACTATATTTTATTTGTATATTTGTTTGGGATATGATAGATGATTTGAAGGATTCATGTGAACCATTTACTAAAGTTAGAAAAGCTTGCAGAATTTGTTCTTAAATTCACTTGGCCTTTATAATAATGGACAAAAAATTTAGTGATGTAAATTCATCAATTTTTGTGTGTGTGTGTATATATATATATATATATTTGGGCAGTAATTTTGCTTTCAAACATCTCTTACTGAATATGACAGATGAGGAAAATCTGATGACATTTTGAGTTTTTCTATTTTTGAAAATTATCCATAATTTCTAATGTTCCAAACACTTTCAGCTACTTCTTTAGCCATTCCCAATGGTTTTGTTAACTTTTTATTGTTAATTCATATATATATATATATATATATATATATATATATATACACACACACACACACACACACACATGGGGGGAAAAAATGTATGAGAAAGTGACACACATTTCATCCTTTAGAATTTCATCAGACTCAGTTTGTTATATCTTGAGATATATATATATTCATTCCACCAGTATCTTAGTCCAATCAAGAAGTTTTAACAAAATCTAATGTTTGGTCATATTTTCAGAGTTTGGTCAAGTTAGGAATTTTCTGCACCCTCTCATACATTGGAAAAGAAAAAAAAATCAATTATTTTTCTTAACTGGTTATTGCACATATCAAATATAGATTAAACAACAATAAACATTGATAGCTTTGAGCATATGGTCAATCTCTAACCACACCCTCTCTCATCTCTTCTCTCTCTTATTCCTTTGGTCATTAGCTCTTTAAACCAGTAGGGCTATAAAACTGCCTTCTGGGTAATGGTCTTCCCACACTTGATAGCTTTGCTGACTCCATTGATTGACTGGACATCTACAAATCCAGGGCTTGATTAACTTCAATTATTCTGGTCATTGCGATGCTTTGGCTTCTTGGCCTGAACTAACTAGACATAGATCTGTCCGGTATCTGGTTTCAGTTGATTGACCTATTGTAGACAGGTTTTATAGAGTGTAACTAACATGAAAGATCTTGCTGAAAACTAGTTTGATACCTAAAGAATTCATTTGCATCAGCTACCTAAGACTCATGAGGCTTGATAAATTTACATTAAGAATATAGTCAACAAGTAGAAAATTTCTGTGTCTTGTTGAGAAATAATTATTTCTTTTTTCATTGGTTAATTTTTAATAAGCAGCATCTCATGCCCGGTTCTTGAAATGGAACAACGAAGTTTGCAGCTTTTACAAATGTCTTTTTTTTTTCATCGAGAGAAGTAAAGAACCAAGATTACCAAATAAATAAATTAATGTCTGTTATTTCTTTATCCTTTGTTGAATCCAATAATATTTTTATTTATTTATCTAAGGTAGGTTTTCTTTTATGGATTTTTTTGCTGGGTTTTCAAATGAATGGAATTTCATTCCACTGAATTTATTTAAAGTGAAGTTTAATAAACAGTTGGTGAATCCAAAAAACAATTATGCATATATCCATATATGTAAAATGAGTGATAAAAATGAATAATATTACTTTATATGCATTTATAAAGAATTGCAAGTTCTGCAGTTAGAAAAGTTGGTTCACTGTCAAAGAATCTATCTATAAATAAAAAACTGCAGTGTTATTGGTCTTGACCTGGCATCTCAGCCTCAGTTATTTTTCCACTGCCGTAACATAGCTCCCCTGTGAGTTTTCTATAAATACTTTCATGGCAATTGTTCTGATGAGCTTTTCTCTTTGATATCTAGACTTTATGAATTTGAGTGCAGTACTAGATTGGCAGCAAGGTCTCATCATTTTACAGTTGAAAAGGCAAGATATAATCATAAGTTTTATGCAAAGAATTTCTTCTTTCACACTTCTCACTTGTGAAACTGTCTTCTGGCTTCTTGCTTTTCAATCAACGTCAATCTTCAAAAATTTAAATGTAGTGTCACTTGTTATCTTTTGTTTTTGTTGTGAAGTTGAAGTTAGCACTAATCAGCCTCTAAGCTCGTACTTCTACCTCGTTATTCCCAGTGACCACTTATATGAGTGTTCACTTACGCTTATGCAAACTGTGCATACTAATTTGCTAGTATCACTACAGTTTTCTTAATGCCTTTTCTTTTATTCTTGTCTCTCTTTAATAATGCTTACTTTTTCTCATATTCTTTCACACTCAGTGACCCTTTGCATCTTAGTGGCTTGATTACTTTGCCTAGGGTAAAATTCTTAAATATATATGATAAAAGATAATCATGCTTTAATTTAGATGTGAAGCAGAATGCATTATTTTTCATTATGTGGTAAGAACCAAGGTGACATTTTTATTTAAACTTAAGAAAGAATACAGGACTAATTTTTTATATACATTGTACGTACAGACTTCAATTAAGCACCTCTTTTACAATTTCAAAATACAGCATGTGATGAGTAAATTGTCACCACTTCATATTTTTAATTTTGTACATGTGCATTGTTTTTGATTTTGTCAACTACACAGTATAGTAGGGTCAGTTGGGCACTGTCTGTGAGAAATTCACTCCACCAGAAATTTGGAATTGCCATGCTGTACTGCTTTGCATTTGCATCAAAAACTTCAATACAAACATTCCATTGTGTTTGGGTGTCAGTCTGAGGACAGTTCAGAGGATTTGGAAAGAGTTGCATTAGACTAATGTTGATTATGAACAGCTCGGAAAACTCACTCCAATTGTTCTTAGAAGAAAAGAACTCACAAGTTTTTTGATGAGGACCTCACTCAACATGGAGGCTTTCATCAAATGACTTGAGGAGGTAATTCTGCCCTGCTTCAAGAGAGTGGCTGCTGGAAAACACTATATTTGACAACAGAATTCTGCACCATGCCACACAAGCAGGAGAACCCTGTCATGAACGTCAGACAATATCTGCAACCATATCACATCTTACATCTGGCCATGTAATTCCTGGAATGCAACCCCCTTGATTATTTTGTGGGGCACAGTTGAGTTGAGAGAGCAACAAAACTCCTTGTAAGACCAAAGATGAACTGAAGGCAAAGATTATGGCAGCCTTCGCCAACTTAGATAAAGAGAGCACCCAGAAGAGACCCAGGAGATTCCAAAGTTGTCTGGAGGGTGTGGTTGAAACCAATGGCAATTTTATTGAATAAATTTCCTCTTTAATATTTCTAGATATTTTTGTCTAATTTTGGCATATATATCTGTTAAAATGAGACGCCCAAGTTATTTTCAATTTTTTGTTATTTAGACAACAATTTATCCATCGCACCCTGTATAGTACTACACTAACCAAAAAGTAGAACATAAAAATCCCAGGAAAATTTTAAGCTGTGCTTAGTTTATTCAGGTAAAAGTTGAAAATATGAGGCACTCTCTAAACAAGTATCTGATTTGCAATACTTCTCTATATAGAGCAAAAAAAAATATATAGAAAATAGGAAAGAACTCGTTAGGTAAATAATCCAAAGTTATGTATTTTTGTTATTATTTTAAAAAAAAATAGTGCTCAATACAAAAGTAGAAAAAAAAAAATTTCACTTGAAGATGGAACAGAGCTTGGTACTTTAATTCAATTTAATTCAAATAATTATATTGAAGTTTTCGGCTCTTATTTTGAAACATAAGAACTCTTATGTCGCGATGGAATCATATTTTTAAATAAATAATTATACACTAATAAACTTAGAAATGTAAGCAGCTATACTCGTCCGGCAAATATATATATATATATATATATATATATATATGTGTGTGTGTTTGCACAAAAACCAAAGGTCAAATTTAATGTCTGTTAAAAAAAACAAAAAAAAAACAGTGTACAATCAATTTAAAGAGTTGAAATCTAACACAAAAGATTATTAGAATTATGAAAAAAAAATTATAAGTAAAAATTATCGTATATTATTATTATGATGGTTCATGGAAGAGGTTCCTTCCTTGCAAGATTGAGAATGCAAAAACGATCCTTTTCAGGGCCACGCCTATTCAAATTACTAACTCCCCATTTGGGGATGTGCCTCAATTGCACCCAAATGTTGTTTCTAATATTGATTTTGAACAGCAAAATTACCTAGTAATGAAACCCCTGATAAAAGACAGGTTATACTGCTAATATATTTATATATATATATATATATATATATATATAACATCTACTCTTATATGCATGTATATTTAATGGCTAGCTGTTTGTTTGCAAATACACCTGTCAGCTGGGGTGGATAGATATTTCCAGACAACTGTTCATGCACATTTGTGTTTCTTCAACAACCACTGCAGTTACATACTTAACTATGATGAGCAAACCTATGTGACCATTCCTCAGAGAGAGTGTATAATCTGGCATGATCAGTTGTTGAAGAAAATGAGTACGTCCAAACTCTTGACCACCTTGACTTGTGAATTCATGCTAGTGTAACTATCAACAGCTTTCAAAACGTTTTGTGTCATCAATTTTCATCATGAGTCAACCTGTAGTAGGTTTTCCAGGCTCTCCTCAATGATGCTGTTTACTGGAATCTTCTCCCAGGATGATATTATCAAGAAATCATGCCCTTGATAAATCATTGATCAAACATACACACTGAGACGTGTTTAATGAAAGCCGATATGCAAAGAATTTTTTAAATGTTCTTTAAGTTTTCCCATTTCCATACAATTGTCTATCACTGATTCATGCATTTAAGAAATATCAAGACACTTTGATAGAATACTTCTGGTAAGTGAAGTAATATTATAGAAAAAAAATTAAATTAATAAACAAAATAATAATAATAATGAATATAAAAAGTAAAAGAAACACATTTCCCCATGATCATAGTAATAAAGGAACTAGAAATTTTATTACATCACTTGGCTTTGCCAAACACCCATTAGGTGGTGATGTTTAAGTTTTATAAAAAAATAAACCTCTTTTTCTCCCTTTTGCTTCAAGATGTAGTAAAACAGACAAGGATATCCCCTGGTGCATATTTGTTTTCCTTGTTCACTGATGACTGAACTATCTTTCCATTTTCCAGCACATAGTATTTGCATGTGTCTTCAAAAATATTCACCTATGAAGTATACACGTCTTTTCTTGGGTTGTTCCAGCTAAGCACAAGACTGACTTGTGCTCAGCCATGCTTATCATGGCTTGCCCAAACTTACTACTGGGCAAAAAAAGAAACTCTCCTCCACTTTTCAATGCATCTCATATGGTTTGCCGAAACTTCACTGATGAAGTAAGAGAAGTTTTACTTTAGTTGTTCCTACTCAGCACAAGGCTGACTTAAGCCTGACCATTATAACTACTGATGAAGTAATTACAACCATTTTTTGGTTGTTCCAACCCTGCACAAGGCTGGCTTGAGTGTGAGCATTATAACAATGGTTATCCTTACTTACACTAACTTATGAACTTGAAAAAGGAAAAGTTCATATGAAAAAAGAGAATAAACAGTCCGTAGCGGAAACCCAAGGATTTTGTTTGCTGCTTCTTTCATTGTTTACATGTGAACATTCCCTCACCTAAAAGACATCCAACATGCAACCCTAAATTCCATACTACTCTGGATTCATTAATTGGTTGTTAAATACAAAGTAAATTCCAGTATTCTGGTTGAAGATCTTTTCCAACTTTATTTTAATAAGAGCTTCCAGAATCATAACATTTTATCATATATGTTGAGGTTGATTTAGTTTTTACATTCAAAATGAATGAGTGTTTAATTAACATTGTTTTTGAAGGCTTATTTTCTTTTGCATAGAAATACAAATGTGTATCCTTATTGTGAGACTGGTCACAGCTTTTGGTATGTTAAAACCAAAAGAGTGAGATAAATAGCAAGAGCCCCTCCTTCTTTGTAGCAGCCAGTCATCTTTTCTTTGGTACTTACAGAAGTGGACCAGCCTGTCCTGCTCTTTGACAAAAGGGTAGAGAGAACTGAACTCAAACCTCACTTTTCCTTTTTTTTTTCTTTCTTTTTCTTTTTTTTTTTTAACCTGGTTTTATGTTGAGATCAGTAAGTGGTTGGGAAGTAACATAAGTGCTACAAGAATTGTCCTTTGCTTTGGTACAGGGTCTTTCCTTTGCTTATCCAAGTATCTGGTTTGAAAAACAAAGTTTAACCTGTCCTTAAGAATGTCATTGTTAATGAAAATGAAGTGTTAAGGAGATACTTTGCATAATATTTTTATTTTACTTTATTTATTAAATTTAGCCTATTACTCAGTTTTTACTTGTATATGTCTTATTTGCTGTAATACTTTTGGAAGAAAACTTGGTACCCAATGAATTTCATATATATATATATATATATATATATATATATATATATATATATATATATATATATATATATATTGTCTTGATCATTATCTTCATCAGAAGACTACGACTACAATGTCCAAATGGTAAAATGTTTTGACAATAACAATCAACTGCTTTTGTTGTGACTTTTATACCAATAGATAATATTAATGGTGAGATTAGCTGTTTTTATACAGAGAGTGTTACTGTCAATTTAGATGTAGAAAATCTTTCTCTTAAAACAATTTTTCAGGAAAAGAAACTTCTTAAGTCATCTGATATTGTGCTTTCTGGTATTGATAGCAGTTTCTTCCCCAACCTTTTGTTTAAGTGTGAAAAGGTAACATCTGGATTATATCTTTATTTTCCCTTTTTAGTTGTTGCTGTTGGTGGAAGAATTAAAGTGTTTTTTTGTTAATTGATGCAGTTCTCTGTGTATGATTCAGTTGCACCAATCTATATAATACGGTGAAATGTTGTCTTCTTTAAGATACAAAGGATTCATTCATTCATTTGAAGCAATTTTTAATCATTATTAACTAATAAAAATGATCTCATAAATTTCTGTTCTCACCATAACAAAATAAAATTCAGAATAATCATTAGATTCTATTAAAGAACACTTAGAATTTGTAGCTATCAGTATTTAGATAAAGAGGAGAAATGTGTTGAAAAAACATTTAAGCTCATCCAATACCCTGATTATTTTATATTCAACATGGAACAAAAGACTCAGAATAAATGAGTGGAATTTTCTGACAAACCAAACAAATCAAAGTATATTGTTCTACCCACAAACTCTATCACAGCTGCAATTGAAACGGATTTATCAAAGTTTCATATAAAATTTGTTGCAACTACTTTTAAAAACAAAAGGAAAGAAAATAAGCTAAAACCTGAAGGAGGAATTTATACCTGTAATAATTACCCTAAGGAATTTAAATAAATTATTATCTGAACACAAAAAACAGAACAATACAATACTCAATGCATTTGTCAATCATCACAGGAAGGCTGGCCATAATTTGGGTTTTAAAAAAGTACTATTCTCATTAAAAGGGAAATCAATTTACTAAGAGAAAAATGTAAAGAAAGTGCTTTAATTACTAAATCATCCACAATAAATTTACATCCGTCTTATTTAAACATTTCAGAATTTCTTATCAGATTGTCACTTATGACAACTTGGGATATTTAAGAAGAAAAAATTCTAAAAAGAAAATGAAACTAAATGTAGTTAGTTAGACTATATACCCATATATATATATATATATATATATATATATATATATTCTCAGCATGCCATGTCCTTTACATGCATATGTAGTTACATCAATATAACATTACTAGAGTTTGATGAAGTCCTAAAGGATGAAACAAGTCAGAAAAATTTTACCACTTTGTCATAGTTTGCCCTAAAATAGTTCTTCTAACTGACCTAGACATATTCAGAAATAGAAAAGTGTAAATAAAATTTGTTTAAATATTTCTCCTCTGAAGATTTCAATCAAAGATGTACCATATATACTCTATTATAGTGCAAGTTTTTATCATGGATATTTTTTTTTAACCCCCAAAATAATATATGCAGGTATTTTTTTTTTTAAGTGGTTAAAAATCATGCATTTTTGGTGACCAGTGGCACTATATATGGGTATTTTTTTTTTCTTGAGGAATTAAAATTCATACAAAAAATATTAAGGGGTTAACACTGTATATAAATTTGTCTTGTACATGAATATGTACAGATCTATGAAAGGTGGATACCAAAGTACATACACATACCCATTTATAGTGAAAGAGATAGGTATGTAAACATTATTATTTATTTACTCTGATCCATCCAATCACATTATGATCTGATGTTTTTACTCATACTGACTCTGATTACAACAAATCTGTTTTGTCTTTATTACTTACTACACAATTTGTATTCTAATTAATGCCTGGCTAACATGTTTTTTCTTTAACATCCCAGACATTCTCTTAATAAATGTTCATTAGTTTGCCATTTTTGATTGTTTTATAACAAAATCAGTGAGCAGTTTATTGCAGAAAAAAATGCCAATAACTGAGGCCCTACTTGAGACAGTCATTAATGAATGATTCACATTTGAATAGGAAACTTTGACTAATGAAATATCCATAGATATTCGAGAAAAATAATGAAAATTCCCTCATTTTATACTCGTCAGAAGCAAATAAACTCACACACACGCACGTTTGTCTGAGATGAAGATAATTGAATGGAATGGCTCTATGCTCAGTTTTCCTTTAAGCATAGATATTATCAACTAGAAATTCCTTTGTTGAATTCTCTGCAAAGAAGCGAGTAATGGATACAGTATTGATTAAATCTGAAAACTTCATATATATTCATATTAATTGAAGAATGATTTGTATGCTATACACAAACATTTGCATGTTTGTCAAGTTGGGCTGGATTTAGTAACATTTATCTATTTATCCAGCTATTTATCTATATAAGTATTACAGGTATAATGATACTGTACTCTCTCTCCCTATATATATATATATATATATATATATATATATATATATATATATATATATATATAATTTCTCACTTAGCTGATTGATGTTATATTCAGCATCAACTCCAGAGATTCATAGACAAATCTCTTTTATAATTATTTGGTCTACTCATCAGGAGGCTTCAGCAATTCATATATATATATATATTTATATATATATATATATATATATATATATATAAATGGACTTTGAGATCTCTCTTTTGATTTCTCTCTCTCTCTAGTCTCTGGTCTCTTGTTCTCCTCTCTGAATATTTTGTCTCTCTCTCTTTGTCTCTTCTCTCTCTTTGTCTCTTCTCTCTCTTTGTTTTCTCTCTCTCTTTTATCTCTCTCTCTCTCTCTTTCTCTTATCTCTCTTTTCTCTCTCTTTCTCTCTCTTCTCTCTCTCTCTCTCTCTTTCTCTCTCTCTCTCTCTCTCTCTCTCTCTCTCTCTCTTCTCTCTCTGTCTCTCTCTCTCTCTTGTCTCTCTCTCTCTTTCTCTCTTTCTCTCTCTCTCTCTCTGTCTCTCTTTCTCTTTCTCTTTCTCTTTCTCTCTCTCTCTCTCTTCTCTCTCTCTCTCTTCTCTCTCTCTCTTCTCTCTTTTTCTCTCTCTCTTTTCTCTTTTCTCTGTGTATATTTCACTTCCTCCCTCATTTGCTGTTTTTCTCTTCCTCTCCTGCTCTATGTGTATGCATGTGTGGATATATATATATATATACACACACACAGACACATTATGTGTTTAGAAAACTTATTGATTATATGAATTATTTGATTAACTTAATGCTCTATCAAATCATAAAAGCATTTATTGATACAAAAATTTGGTTTCTTCTATATAGGCAAATAGCCATTGTTTCTTTAAAAATGTTAGTCAAACCATTCTTTTTTTTTTTTTTGCCCTGCTGAGCCCCAAAGTGTATCAGCTAAGTGCACTGTCTTTCTAATGAAAAGACAAATAAATATCTTATTGTTTCTTTGTTTTCAATGCCTCAGACAATTCTGCTTAGAGCAAGAAATCATTCAAGAGAATTAGCAGGGAACTTGCAGCCACAATACCAATAGCAGAGGAGAGAACCAGTTCAGATTATTAATCCAGTGAACAGTCGGCACTTGATGCTTTGTGAATGAAATGTTTTATTTGTGCTTTTTTCAAGACAGGCTTTTCTTTGTTTAACTGTTGTCTGATGAGACTAAAACTTTTTAAAAGAAATAAAATAAGATAAAAGTTCAAACAATGACATCAGCTTTTATTGATTGATAAATGTACAATAAAAAAGATAATTCATTGTCATATTCTCAATGTTTCGAGACTTTACGCTTCAGCCTTCTTCAGGTGATATATGTTGGAAATTCAAACCAGACCCTTTATTTCATTCACTCGGATAGATTGTTCTAGTTCCACATGCCATACATTTTCTGAATATCTCAGTTTGTCATTTCCCTTTAGTAACTTAATTATCCAATTTTTTGTTTACCTTTGCTGTGGCCAGGTACTGGATTACTTCATCCAACACATTTATTTACTAGACCATAAATAAAGAGTTCAGTTCAAAATTCCAGTCTATGTCACCTGAAGAAGAAACAGCTGAAACATTTTGAATATGACAATAAGATGAGTAAATAGTTACAATACCTCATTTGAGAAATAGAGACAAATAAAAAATGAAAAATAAGTTTCCTGATTTTATTTAAAAATGAATGACAGCAACAATTTTAGCACTCATCTCCCTCATCTTTTGAACAGGAGTAGAGGTTTATACTTTTTTCTTATTTAAGATTTTGTTTTCAGTTCCTTCTAAGTCTTTGCCTTCTTTCACTCTCAGTAGCCCATTGCTTTGCTTTGGGTGAATTGATTTAAAAAGAAAAAAGAGAGAGCTCAGCTCAATAGCATTGTCATAAAATGAATCCAAGACTACAAATTTAGTCTTTTTTTTTGGTTGTCAGTTTCAAAGAATGGTAAAACCACCAGTACTACTTTCTGGTGCCATGCATCAAATTGACTATTGTAATTTCACATGACTGCATATCTAAGGACAAAGAACCTCCTGCATTTTGTCACTCTGGTTTATTTAACCACATATATAGGTGGATGTTAGAAATTAAAATATGTGGTAGTAATGAAAGGACTTATCCAGTTTATAGGAAGCTGGGCAGAAAATGTCACCAATGTTCATCTGTTTATACAAATTAAATACACAATAATTGGTAGCATATTAAAGATAATTTATAATTAGACATCTTTTATGTACTGTGTCCCTTCATAGTGTTGGCAATTATGGCTCTCCCTAACTTCTCCATTGTAGCTCAGCACTGTTCTCCTATCCATTTATACACGCTACTTAAGAAAGTTACTTGATGATTTCCTCTTGCCTTCAATATGTCCTGTGACTATCAAATTCTCCATGCCCTCCAGCATCCCATGTAAGATGATAAACTACAACCAACAGGAAGGCCTCTGATCAGGAGGTTATGAGTAGCTTGGAACCACCTCTTAATTGCTGGTGTTTCCAAGCCCACCCTGATCTGGGGTGGTAGCACCTGTTAGGGTCCCAGCTATGTGCAAATAGTTAACCTCTCCAAACTGGAGTCAAAACACTATGAAAGTGTAAAAATAGGTTTTAATATCAAAAATACTTTGATATATATATATATATATATATTACCAGCTATACATTTTTGGAGAAAAAATATAAGAAATAGATTTTTTTGGAGAAAAAATATTACCAGTATTAAAAAATTTGTCGGCATTAAATAACCCTTTGAGATTGATATGCCATAAAACAAAACTAACCAAACCATGTCCCCCCAGAAAATTCTACTGTATCTTTCTGATTCTATATTCAAATGTCCTTTTGTCCCTATTTTCCTTAAAACTTTCTCACATGTTCTGTCCATGGCATTCTCAGCATCTGCCTGCAGAACCCCTTCTCTATTGATTCAAGTCTCCTCATCATCTGCAAAGAAATTGTCTGGCATTCTTCTCAGCTCATGACAGTCCTTTGTTGGACATAGGCTTTCCGTAGGGAGGAATGGGCCATAACCTTACTACTCTGATCCAGTACGTGTTAGTAGACATGGATGTGACATGCTTGAGCAGTCATGTCTCTCTTTGATTCATCTTTGCCCGAGGGTATTTGTGAATGAATATAATGAACCCAACTAGAATTCGAACTCGGCTCTCCAATTTCTCATCTCAAGCTGGTATCCATGAAATCACCCATATTACCAAACTTACAGCACCTGGCATTTCCAAGCAGTCACCCATCTAAGTACTGACTAGCCTCTGTGTTAATTACAGTTACCAGAAAAGATGTATTTCAACTAATATGCTGTAAGACATTCTTGAATTCTACAGATGGAATATCTGGAAGAATAGGAATGATAAATATGATTTTTTTCTAAGAGTTTCATGTTGCTAAGTCATGCCCAAAATTATAAATGCAAATTTACATTTGTCCCACACAGAAATTTTAACATATGTCTACACAACAAGCAGTGTGAAAAAAAATGAAAATATAGGATCTTATGTAAATAGGAACTGGAGCTGTCAGAGATCCTTCTGTGTTTCTGGAGAAGCCATGTTTAGGATTCCAGATTCATGCACCATGACAATATATCTTCTGGTGAAGATTTATTTCCATAGAAAAATGGCACCATGGGCTTGTAAGCTGCACCAGACAGAACGAACAACTCATGTGTCTTGATCCGAGGCAGTTAACTGAGAGACTGTCACTTTTTGAAGTGAGATCATTAAGTGGCTGCCATGTGTTTATCAACAAAAGCAAGATAATCACCTTTTGTATCTATACAAAGGAAAATATAATGCCCAGTTTTGTTTGAAATTTGTCCTTATTTCTCTCGCAGAAAAAGGTATTATATTACAAAATTACTAAAAATCAATTACCTTGAGCCGTAAAAAATATATGCTATTCTGCATATTGATTCCACCCATTTCAACACACTTATCGTATTCTTTCTCAATATTTACATAATTTATATTTGACCCAACATCCATATCTTTATTGTTATCATAACACTTCAGCTAATTTTGACCAATATCCTCCTTTGACTGTCTGTCAATTCAAGTAATCGTCAGGATATTTTGAACTGAACTTTTCTATTAATTTATGGTGGTAAATTGTTTTCATTTTACTGTCCATATCTATTACCATACCTGTCATGAGACCCAGGGATTGAACTCTTTAATAACCTCATGTATTAAAATTTTGGTTAAAAAAAAACTGGTGACATCACAAATCTGAATTCAATCCCTGAGTCATGTATTATAAACTAATATTTGGGGAAAACAGGGCAAGCAATAACTGACCAATAAGAACAAAGTAATACATCCATTGTCATAGACTATCTTCCATAATAGATAAAAGAAAGTTCCCTGTTCAGGATAACTTGAAGGTTACCCAGATCAACAGACACCTAAACAAGTCTGGAAGACACAGGGGCACAAATATTGTGATCATAACAAGAAAGATGAAGATCACCACGTCATGGTGTAATGGTTAACAAGCTTGTCTCACTGAAACTTCAATCCTCACTAGATGCCACATATTTTCGGCCTTGTGCCACATCTAAGCTGTATTTAGAAAATCCCAAGGATGACAAAGTGGAGGACTTTACCCCAAATTTAAATAATTATTTCTCAAATTTCTTAAATTAAAAAAAACAAAAAACAAGCTTTCTAGTGTTTGGTCATTGAAATACTGATTTTTGGGAAGTGAATCTTTTCAGCACCCACTTTTAATGTGACTTTGGTAAGCGGAAACAGTAAAGTAATAAGAACATTGTCTTGTGTTGATGAAGAGAGAAAATAAAACTTGATTGATTCTTTTTATCTGCCGTGTTTTTCTGTATTACCTGATTAGTCATAAGATCATCTTACGATGTTCAGAGCAATTGTAATAAGCTTAAAAGGTAAAAAGAAAAGATAGCAGGGACAATGCACAATAATTTTTCTCATTATTTTCTTTTTCTTTCGTATTACCTGATGATATGAGGCAAGGCAAGTAGAAATGAAACAACTGTATTAAATGGAAGAGATAAGGAAAACAAAAAGCATCATGGGTAAAAAGAAATATAAAGCATTTGTTTTAATTTATTTTTACTTGTTTACTACATTCTGTTGGAGTTTTTAATGCATTGTCTGATGAGATAGATAAACTTTTGGAGGAGAATACAAGTAATGTAAGTACAATAAGTCAGGTTAAATAAATAGAATAAGAGATAAGTAACCAATTCAAGAACTATCATTTAAAATTAGTTTTTATTATATTTGTTTGTTAGTAAAAGGGACAGCCCAACATGCAAATTACAAATTAGAGTTACCAGAATCAAACAAGTACCATAATTTAAATGTCTGGGAATTGTTTTAACATAGGACAGAAAATGCAACACTGAAATCTGAAAGTGCATTGAAATAGTTGTGAAAGTTGTCTTCCAAAATCTAAGCAGAGTATTAAGAAACAAGAAAAATTTTGTTAGAAACAAAGACAAGAGTGCTGAACTATTGCATAATATCAGTTTTGCTATATGTCACTGAATGTTGGACAATTTCCTCACAGATAATGAAGAGACTATAAGCAACAGAAATATGGTTCTACAGAAAGATGCTGAGAATACCACGGAGTTTTAGAATAAATGGAGAAAAAAGGATATTTACGCATAAGGAAGAGATAGATGAATTTTCTAGGGCACAATGAGGAAAGAAGGCTTGGAAAATTTAATACTCTCAGGCCAGAGTGACAGAGGAAAACAACGCATAACCTCAACTAGTGAAACATTATGCTTGATTGACCTCGTCTTATTCAAATCAGTTTTGTTAATGCTGAAATATTCCCAGAACATGACCTTATGGATATATGCATTGGTATGAACTCATCTCCTTCCCACAAAATTGTGAGTTCAATCCCTTCATTTGTTATGACATGAGTTCTGTAGCCATTAGGGTTATAGGGACATATTTACTGAGCTAAAGCAGCAATGGTACATCTAGGCCATGAACGCCTGACAGAGCCCAACGCTCTTCTGACTAGATTTGAAGTGAATTTTTATTTTCTTACAGATTGATTGCTACATCAAGGCAATAGAGTTGAGTTTGCCCTGCTATTTAACTAATACTAGAGGAAGAAAGATACTTTCATAAGTTTCTCAAGGATATTTGTTTAAAGTGAGCATAAAATCAGTCAGAATTTGACCATAGCACATTGATTTCTCTTTCGAAGTTGCTAACACTCCAAATAAATGATACTTCCAACATTAGCATCCAAAATTGTTTTTGCTGTAATAGACACCTGAGGAAGGTTGAAACCTTGAGATAAAAAATGAGGTTTAAATGAATATGTAATAGTAGGCTTATCTCGGAAATTTAAAATTAAACTTAGTTAATATTGACAAAGACAGATGTTATTCAGATTGATGTATTAAAAAGAAAGTTTAATTTCCCTTTGGCTTTCAACAGTTTTTTATAACAATCTTGAGATCAACTTTCAAATCTGTGACAAACAATTCACTATCTGAGCACTGGTAACAACAGAGCATGATGAGAAGAGAACAGATGAGCAAATTTTTTAAACATTTTTTTCTCTACTTTTTGTTCCTTTGTGCCTATTTTAAAGACAGCAGGTTTCAAATTACAGAATGAGGAAGAATTAAAATTACAATGCTAACATAATGATAAAAAAAATAAGTAAAAGTTCTATTTATTTATAGAAATCTCAGTCAAATAAGGGTTGTCGGTTATAAATTTCTTTTCTTTTTCCACATTTTCTTTCACAAGGTAAACAAAAAAAAATTCTTGCCTATTGGTAAGGTGTACATATGCCATGACTTTTAAAGGGAATCGGAGATATTTAGCCAAAGCATTTACTTAAAAATAACTCCTACTTATCAAAAAGGCATTTGCCTATGTATAAACACAGACTGTTACCACAATATAAATAAAAGCATGTATTTTGAGTGTAAAATACCCAAACCTCTGATTGTGTCAGTATTTTTTGCTTTTATCTTATTAATAGATGAAAGTCGGAAACCATTAGAATGGTCTAGAACCCATTCAACGACTATAATGGGGGTGAGACCGAATCAGTCCATTAATGGAACGGTTTGTGAGAAATCTGATTGGCTAATGCCTCACCAATAAAATCAAAAACCTTACTAATGGATTGTTCCATTAATGGACTGACAGTTTCACCAACATCATTGTTGCTGAAGAAGTTCTTATTGCTCCCAAAATATAGCCGACAGTCAGACTCTCTACATGTACATATTAAACATTTCAGAAAGTATTTTCTGTCTTTTTACATTGACTGAAAGAGTGCCTCATGCAGATATTCTTAATTCAATTCCTTTATGGCAGCATAGCTGTGTTAGATACCTGGGTTCGAATCTTGCTATGGTCAATTTATCAAAGAGATAACTTCTTGTTTATCATCCTTGGGAAACTATTCTATGATGTGATGTCATCAAAACGAGTCTGAAATCTATGCCACAGGTTGATCCAAGTCTTGTGAATTTGGTAAAACAAACAAAAAACCCTGCTCCTAAGGCATTGATGCAACAAAAAAAAAAAAAAAATCTCTACTTAATGGAAAGAGAAAAACTCTTTAGCCTTGGTTGGCAATCTGTCTCTAGATGGTCCCTTGATGAAAATGAACCCATTCTCCAGCAGCCTGATCATTCATTAGGTTTGTATTGATGTAAAAAAAGTGTGAATTAGATTCTTAAGAAGTCAGTCATGCAGAAATAGTCCAACATGATTACCTATACCATCAAAAATGGTGACAATATTTAAATAATTTTGCAATGAAATAAAGTCTCTTCATCTCTATTTTGCATTTTCTTATATTAAGTAATTTTAAATAATTAATAATTTATTCACCATAGAAAAATTACAATTCCTGTGAATAAGGGTTTGGGACAGAGGAAATTGAGAAAATTATGAGTGGGTGCAGAAAAATTCTCAGCTATATCAAGAAGCAAACCCTTACAAGAAAAAGAAATTTGATCAAATGACCAGATTTTGAGAAGAAAATTTGACATAACGGTTTCCAACTTATACACTTCTGGGAATGTACACCAGAGGTTTATTGTTGTATGTTATTTTGCAATTCAGTTCAATTGAATGTTAGTTTATGGCCATATTAAATTGAAAGACCACTTCTTGTATGATCACTGAATTTATGCCTATTCAGTATCAAGATGGGTATCACTTGGAAAAACCAGGTGTTGTGCAGGTCGTGTAATGGATAATAATCAGGAATTGGAGACTGGAGCGATTTCAAATTCCACTTAAGGGCATTATATTGACTTATGTGTAAATGACCTTAGGAAAGGTATGAATCCACCTTTCCCATCCAGCTATGGGTTAATCAGTAGGACTTGTATCAATAAATCATTATTATATCCCCAAAATACTTACAATCTTAAAATATTTTCTGGCTTTAAAATAACTTTCAAAAGGTTGATAAGCTATAAAAACGAATCAATCAATTCAATGCTCAGAAATTCAAGTAGATATATACATATAACATCAGATTATATATATATATATATATATATATATATATATATATGCATGCTATATTTAAGCTGCAAGTATTCAACCAAACATTTTTTTTATTTTTTCTGATTTTTCGTGTACATATCTGTATCAAAATTGTGGCTAAAGTTTTTGAAGTTCATTTATTTTGTTCAAGTATTTTCAACATTCACACACACACACACACACATATATATATATATATAGTAGCGGCAATAAAGTTACTATACAGCTACTTGCAATAACAATTAAGACAAAGCAATTAATCAACAGTCTATAAATTTATTATTAAAATAGTTCTGGTTAATAACAATAAAATGCTATGGTAAACAATAATAAATTAATTACCGGTAGTGTTTGAACTGCAAGCCACCTGCTTCAGTGCTTTGCATTTTTATTATAATAGCTGAATAGTGACTTTATTGCCACCACACACACACACACACACACACACACATATATATATATATATATATAAGAATGTTTTGCAGAGAATTCAATATAATATAAAATTTTAAAATAATTATAATGGAGCGCCTTAATGCATGTTTTTGAAAATTACCATCACAACAGTCACAGTTAGAATATGTTCATCTTTATAATTCCCCCAAGGATGATCTCGCAGGAGATCAAAAGTACTTGGGTTAGGAAAAAACTGTGGTGCCTTCCTTGATGAATTTAATTTAAAATGAAGAAACTAATTAGAGAACTGGAGAGGATTATTATAAAAACAGACATAATATGCTGATATTATTCAATGAAACATACACACACATATATATATATATATATATATATATATATGGACTCTCCTGCCATATTCAACATATGAGAGTCAAGCAGCTCAGTTCCTAGGAACTGAGAGCCAGAGACCAGCACATGTGATTTGATTATAGTGGTGAAAGCTTTGTTTATATATATATATATATATATATATATATATATGGTGGACTCTCCTGTCATATTCAACATATGATAGTCAAGCAGCTCAGTTCCTAGGAATCTGATTATCAAAGCCTCTCCTGTCAAACATATGATAGTCACCTAGGGAATCTACAGCCCAAACACATATGATTTGATTATTATGGTGAAGGCTTTGTGCAGAAACAACCACACTTTTTAAAGGGCTGCATACAGAGACATGGTGCACTACATGCCAAATGACCCTCTGCAGGTTTTGAATTCAGAGTTGTCTTTCTCGTAGACCACTTGCCATCCAAGGCTATAGAACCCAGTCTGTCCTGCTATTTACCCATAGCTGGGGGGAGAAAAGGATTCATATCTTACCGGAGGGTATTAGCATGTAAGTGAATGTTATTAGATTCAACTGGAATTTGAAATTGGCCCGCCAATTCATATATATATGCGCGCGCGCAGTGTCATTTTCTCTGCTCAAGGCATGTGTTATTACTTCTTTGTTGGGTTTTATATAATGGCCTTCCTAAAGGAATCATAGTGCATCGTTTGAATGTAAGAACAGTTCCTATGCTGCTTTTTATATATATATATATATATATATATATATGTTGAAAACCCCACTGAGTTTCTCCTTGTATGTGATCTGATCTGTGTTGGTGGTGGGCTCATGGCTGAATGGTTAGAACATTTGCTTTCTGATCATAAGACATGGGTTCAAATCACACTATGGTCGAGTTATCAGGAAGGTGACATCTTGATGCTATATACCTAAGCCTTCTGAGTGAAATTGAGTAGATGGAACTATTTGCGAGTCATTGATAGTTGAGCTAGCATGAAGTCACAAGTCATCATGACTGAGTGTTTGAATATACAGGCTTTGTTCAGACTCTTGATCACACCAGATAATGTGCTCTCTCTCAGAAACTGAAACTACGGTTTGCTCAGCATAATTGCAGTATAAAGCACGTTAGGCTCTGTGGGTGCTAAACAAACACAAATCTGCCTGAGTAGATATCTACAATAGGGATTGGCTAGCAGCCAAGTATAGTCAGATATGAGCAGCCAACCATTAGTATTGGTGATGATAGGCAAGAAAATGTGATTATTTTTTTCTATAATTTATGATGCAGTTAAAATGTAACTTTTCTGTCAAATATTGCATTTTTTTTCTCTACCTCTTTCATTAACATTTGTCGTCTTCTGTTCTGTCTTCTGCTTTCTTCAATTTTGTTTAAATCTTTCCTTTCTTTCTCTTTTTCAGCTTTTTGTTTTTTTCTCAACTACTATTCTCATCTTTGCTATTCCTTGTCATCTCTTTCCTCTCTCTGTAAACTTAACTGCCTCGGTTTCCTTTATACAGAAACTCTTTGTCAATCTAAACAATGTTTTTATTAGAAACCAAGAAAAAAAATACTGGACTGTTATGTAATATCAGTCTTCCTATATGGCTATGAATACTTGACAATCTCCTTAAAAATAATGAAGAGACTTGAAGAAACAGAAATAGTGGTTCTTCAAAAGGATGCTGAGAATACCATAGACTGAACATGTGAACGATGACAAAGTTTTAGTGAAAATGGAAACAAAAAGAACATTTCTAGGGCGCATAAGGAAAGAGAGCTTGGAAAATTTGATGCTCAGAGGGCATATTGAAAGCAAGACGGATAGAGGTAAATAATGCATAACCTACCTAGCAAAACTGAGTAAATGAATGACAGAACAAAGTTTACGAAAGAGAAAAAACAAAATGCATTAAGAGCTACAATGGACAGGAAATTGTGGAGAGTCATGATCACCAACGTCCTGAAAGGACACAGAATATAGAATAATAATAATAATAATTTCAGTTTGCACTGGTTATGTCTCTTTTTGCTTCACTTCAACCAAGTAGTCGTTTTTTTTTTTAACTTCACATATTTTTGTCTTTGTTTTCTGACTTGCACTTATATCGTCATTTAAACTCTTTTTCTTCCAAACTTCTCTCTTTTCTGCTTTCATTCTCTTTGTCTCGTTTCTTATAAATTATTGTCTTTATCTTTCTTCCCTCTCACTAAAATTCTTGAATTTTTCTCTTTTTCTTAAATTCTCCTTTTTTTTTTCTTTATTTCCCATTCTTCTCTCTTTCAAATTCCATTTTCTTTTCTCTCTCTATAACCCTTTTTATCCTCTTTCATCGGATAGCCTCCATGGCTTTATCTCTGATTTCTGGATTTCTCCTCCCCCTTTCATTACAATCTACCTTTCTTTCCTTCTTCTTTTACTTTTTTCATGCTTCTTGACTTCTTATTGTTTTGCTTTTCTCTCCTTTGCCACTAATCCAAAGACACAGTCTCCCACTATCATGTCACTAATCACAGACATACTGTTTACAAAGTAAATATTCTATTGTTTGATCCGGCTGCTAAATGGGTTTCAGTGCATTTATGTGCAACAACTTTCGATAGTAATTTACTTAACATCTTTATGTGGTAAACTTTGCTTGGTGCTTTTGTGAAATTAAGCTTGTGTTCAATTTCATGAAATTTGCTTATATCTAAAATACAAAACAGTCAATCATTTCCATAACAAATATAAAATGGTGCAAAGCCTTTCTCAAGTCTCATCACTTGCCTACTGTCTACTATACGTGTTCATTAAACTCTTGTAAGTATTTTCTTCATCACCAGCAAGCACATGATTATGCCGGCATAACCTGGCTCATGACATCACTGTAACCAGCATCATTATTAGTTATGAAAATGTAACTGAGTTATTTGATCCATTAACGATGGCAGAAATTTCTAGCACCCACAACTGAGCCTTTAAACACTAGTGATGGCCCGTGACTTTGCCGGCACCAGCAGGCCCGTGACTTTGTCGGCACCAGCAGGCCCATGATTTTGCTGGCACCAGCAGGACCATGATTTTGCTATCATCATAAGTTGTTATAAAAAAACTGATACATTTGACCTATTAACTGTGGTAGAAATTTGCAGCATTCACAATTAATAGGTTAAGCTATTGCAGAAATGCAAAATAGGAAGAGAAAATAAAGGCTGAAGCCTTGAAGGACAGCCTGGAATAAATTGGGTCAAGTTAAGAACTAAAACATTAAGAATAGTTGAAAATTATCAATTGATTTTTGCATTGATCTTCAATCAATATGTTGATTCAATAAGTATTATTTCATCCAATTCAATTATTATTCAAGTCAAAATGATTGATTTGCTAAACTGGCCACAGCTGATAAGCATAGGAAACAGAAAGATATTTCTGAAAACAAATGGAATTTGATGGAACCACCAATGTTAACCTTAGGTTAAATTGAAGGGACTTCTTTATAATTGTCAATTAACTTTCTGAGTCATTTGAAATCAAAAGGTAGAAGTTATATCACAAGTTAAGAAATAACTTTCAGATTGAAAATAAAGATTGTTTTATGCCCTCTGAATAGAAAAAAAAACTGATAAAGATTTACAGCAAGTTAAGGTACAGCTTTGCCAAGTACACAAAAGCTAAAAAATAAAAAACGTTTTTTGATGCTATGTCCATTCAAAATGGAGGTGATTATGGTTCTCCATAGATTCCTATTTTTTTACTATCTGTGAAGAAGAGTATTATTAATTTACTATTTTATTCTTCATATGGTTTTGAATTTGGAGTTGTCATTTATGCCATGTTCTTTCATGATGTAGGCAATCATGGCTCTGCACAGCTTCCTTTTCTTTGTCATCTGTAAATTACCATGGGTTATTGAGAAAGATAGTGAAGTGGTTACATGCTGTTTTCTGACAGTCTGAAATTCAGTTTTCCTTCGAGATGAATTACCAAGAGAGATCAATTGGTGTTGTTATTTAACCCATAGCTGAAGAGAGAAGAAATGCCTGAGAGCATTAGTGTGAAAATTAGGGCATAATTTGCACTTGACGTACTAGTGCTACTTTTTGCACTAATAACCATTACAGTACCAACATAAGTGTTTTAATACAGAAAATGCCAATTATTTTATTTTGATGTAATTTATTGTTATGGAAATACCAAATTAATAACGAGCATAATGTGTTTCATTTTTCAAATGTTTTGTGGTATATCCAGTTCACACTCCTCTCCAGCCTTTGAACAGGTGTAATAATTTATCCCTTGTTTCATGCTTAGAATTTCGTTTTCAGTTCATTCTAAACTCTTTCATTCTTACTGACTCCCAGTAGCCCCTTGCATCTTAGTGGCATTATTGCCTTCCTTAGGGTGAATTGATTTTGTTGTATCATTGAGACAAATGATACACAGAGAAGAATGAGTGCTTAATATATTTATTCAGCACCAGTATCCAGTGCTAATGGATATATACAAAAATCACAGAACAATAAGTTACAAAACAATTAACAAGAAAACTTACACGTAATACAGGAGGGTCAAATGCTTGATAACCAAATGAAGTAAGATCAGTCTGAATATTAATCAGCTTAGTATCAACTGTTGAAGTCCTTAATCGTAGACTATTTAAGGCTATGAGCCAAGCCATCTGGTAGAGTGCTGAAGGGGTGCTAGCTACTCTAAAACAGATTTAATGAAAAAAAAAACAGTGGCAAATAAAATTTACACATGTAAATGAAGGATGGTCAGTGTCAGTAGAGGTGAAAAGAAATGGAATAAATTTCAACAAGGTAATATTTTCATGTTTTTATATAACAACTGACTGATAAAGAAATGAGAGAAAATATCTTAGTATGCATGCAAAGTTTTAGTTTTTCCTTCCACTTGTGCATCGCTGGGAGACACTGTCGTCTGTCAGTGGCAAGGCAAATGGCCTGGAGGAGAGATATCTCATCGGCTCTGAGAGTGTCTGACACTGAGTTGCTCCAGTGTCGTCTTTGTCTGCCTTTCACTTTCCAGCCAGAGTACTTGAGGGTGTATACTTGTAGGGCTGGTTGGTTGATCGGCATACGAAAGAGGTGTTCAGGCCACTTGATCCTCTGTCATTCAATGTGTTGCATGATTGGTATTGCTCTTACCATATTTCTTATTGTCTCATTCCTGATCTTGTCTCACCTGGTCCTGTTCACTGCTTTCCTCAGGCATTTCATCTTACAGGTGATCAGTTTCCTCTCAAGGTTTTTTTTAGGGTCCATGTCTGGCACTGGTATGTCAGCAATGCATGGAAAATGGCATTGATGAGATTTGCCTTGGTGTTTGTGGAAATGCTAGGATGTTTTAGAAGAGGATCAAGTTCCTTTCTGACATCTGGTCTTGATTTCACTGTCTAGTTTGCCATTTTTAGTAATTTTCAGTAAATATGCATGCAAATATAACTAAAATGACACATAATTTTTTTGTATGGGTGATACGTGTGTGTATGTATGTGCATGAGAGTTCAGCCACCCAAGGAAATATATCCCCATGCTGGAGACAGGTCTCATACTAGTGTAAGTTCTACTGCATACTAGTAAAAAAAAAAGTGTCCCATTTGAATTATTTATATTGTTCAGACCATTGTTCTCTTCTTTATTGCCATATTCACGATGTTTCAGCCATTGTATGCTTCAACCTTCTTCAGGGGATTGGGATTTCAAACTGAACACTTTAATTGATCTGCCGGAGTAGATTGTTGTACTCCCACATGCCATGCCTCTTCCCGATGTCTCTGATATCTCCCTTTAACTCAACTTGCCAAAATTTTTTGTTAGTCACTGCAATAGTCAGGTATTGAACTCACAAACAAAATGTTATGAATATGGCAATAATGATGAGGACAACAGTCCTAACAATGTGAATAATTACAATACCTCATCTCAGAAATATAGACAGACTAGGAAGCATCCCATTTTTTTAGCAGTTTAACTGTGCCACCTAACTGCATCTTGGCAAAGCCAAGTGAGGGTAACTCACAAGTGTAATATTAGTAATGTTCGATTAGAATACAAAATTCAATTTTCCATACAAAAAATAATTTTTTGTTCACCTCTGAACCCCTTCAAATTTAGGTGT
This sequence comes from Acanthosepion pharaonis, assembly GCA_903632075.3. Lineage (NCBI taxonomy): Eukaryota > Metazoa > Mollusca > Cephalopoda > Sepiida > Sepiidae > Acanthosepion > Acanthosepion pharaonis. Next base: position 1,701,488 of record CAHIKZ030003761.1, on the reverse strand, counting down.
TTCTTTGAATATTCAATCTTCTTGCAAGGGTGGGAAGGATTCTCACTCTTCCCTCTTAGGTCAGGTGTTATGCAGTTGTCTTGCGTTTTTAGCTTCTAAGTTCATCTGGGTTCACTTTTTGTTTATGTTGTTGCACCCACTAACATCTTTTGAGGTCTGATTCTGTACTTGGTTATTATAAGGTGGGATAACCCACAAATGTAATAATTAACCATTAGGGCTCTTAGGGTGAGCCCATTACATATTGGGGTGACCACATATCAACTCATCTTAGATCAAAGGTGGACATTAAATTCAAGTCATCCCTTCCTTGGTATGAATCATATACTACACAAGCTCTCAACACTAAATTGAGACATAAAGTTAAAAAGAGGTATTGGTGTTTCGAAACATTAAGGATGAGATATTTGGATAAATTTCTAGGATGTGTAATTATCATTATTTTCATTCAGAATAATGTAGTCATCGTTATAATCATCACTTTTTGGCTGTTGTGTACTCTGACCCTTTTTTAGGTGTCTGATCATCAACAGATATTAACATTCCAAATTCCAGGTTTAGGATTGTTCTCATGGATTAAAGCATTGGCTTGTGAATTTGGTGGCATAATAATTCTGGGTTCAATCCCTATGCTGGCAGTATGGACTTAGATGCAGTGGAAATAGGAGCAAGCAATAACCGCACTGTGCTAAATAAGAATAGGATATCTCTAGACATGGGCAGTAGGATCAGGACAGTCTATTAGTATAAACTAAATCTTTATCTTTTTTGCCATGTCCCTTGAGGACGTTGGCGATCATGGTTCTCCACAATTTCCTGTCCTTTGTAGCTCTTAGTAAATTTTTTTTTGCTATCTCTCTTAAACTCTGTTCTACCATCAAGCTCATTAGGGAGGAAATGCACTGCTTTCCTCTGCCCCACTTGCTTTCAATATGTCCTGTGAGTGTCAAATTTTCCAAGCCCTGTTTCCACATTATGTGCCCTAGAAATTTCAGTTGTCTCTTTCTGATGTTAAGTATAAGTGTCAGTTTTGTCTCCATTTTCTCTGAAACATTGTTGCTTGCATGTGCAGTCCATATGAGCACTGATGAGTTTTTTTGAGAAAATAAAGGGGAATCAATTCAAAATTATAAACTACATATGGTAGCAAAGCCCCTGATCAGTAGATAGGCAGTTCTGAGGAGAATGGAACCACCTCTCAGTTGCTGTTTTTCTCAGGTCCTCCCAGACCCAGGGTGGTAGCACTTGTTAAGGTCGTAATAGTCAACCCCCAAACTAAAATCAAACACTAGGGAAATAAAAAAATAGATTGTTACCAAGCAATACATTTTTATAGTAAGATTACCAAGCAATACATTTTTATAGTAAGATTACCAAGCAATACATTTTTATAGCAAATGACAACCAATACAACGCTAAAAAGTATAAACAAACACTAGGGAAATATAAAAATAGATTGTTACCAAGCAATACATTTTTATAGTAAGATTACCAAGCAATACATTTTTATAGTAAGATTACCAAGCAATACATTTTTATAGTAAGATTACCAAGCAATACATTTTTATAGTAAGATTACCAAGCAATACATTTTTATAGTAAGATTACCAAGCAATACATTTTTATAGTAAGATTACCAAGCAATACATTTTATAGTAAGATTACCAAACAATACATTTTTATAGTAAGATTACCAAGCAATACATTTTTATAGTAAGATTACCAAGCAATACATTTTTATAGTAAGATTACCAAGCAATACATTTTTATAGCAAATGACAACCAATACAATGCTAAAAAGTATAAACAAACACTAGGGAAATATAAAAATAGATTGTTACCAAGCAATACATTATTACAGTAAAATTACTAGCAATACTTTTTTTTTTAATTTACCAATAATAAATTTTATATATATATATATATATATATATATATATATTTGCCAAATTCACCCCAAGCAAGATACTAAAGCCACTAAGACACATGAGGTTACTAGGTGGAGAGAATGAGAAAACAGAAACATTACTAAGAAGGAACAGAAGAGTAATCAGGACATTAAATTGTAATTAACATTGCATTTAAATTTTTGTAATGTTAACATGAATGCTTGGAGCTGGAATAGTCCCACAAGCAAGAAGTGTAAGAAAAGGAAAAAAAGATATATATATATATATATATATATATATATATATATATATATATTTAAAGTATACATCTAAAATCATAAGTTTGCCCTGAAAGTATAAAATTATGTACAAAAAGTTGAAGCCATAGAATTGCATAAAAAATACTTAGACTTTAGCATTAAATAACCCATAGAGGTGTTGTTATGCCACTAAACAAAACTACCAAACTAATCAATTCCAAATTTCATGAAGGATACCTGGATTGACATATGCCTGAGGAAGACTAGTAGGAACAAATGGTCAAAACGTTTTGCTGATAACAAAATTAATGAAGACATCAGTTTAAATTTAGTGAATGTAAATAGATGTCTAGAGGGCCATGATCGTCTGTATTCTGAAAATGTATGTAAAAAAACTGTTGGATCTGCTATGTTAAGATATTTGGGGAGAATATTAGAATCATCTAGAAATTATATTGGTAGCAAAGCACCTGAATATGGACAGAAAATGAATTAAGTAAATATCAGTCAGTTACGTGCCATGCGTGATACACGCTAAGGCGATCATGTATCTTTTGATACATGACTGACAAGGCAGATTTTTTTTCTCACAGTAGGCTGCTATTTCTTTCTGCAGTAGACTAGTTGCCATCCAAGGCCATAGAACCCAGTCTGTCCTGCTATTTACCCATAGCTGGTGGGAGAAGAAGATGATTCATACCTTTCCCAAGGGTATTAGCAGGTATGAATCCTCTTCTTCTCACCCCAGTGATATGTTTTCTTACTGAACTTATTCAACCTATACAGTAAGATAATACTGAGAGAATTAGAGGCCTTACCAGGATTCTTTATTGGAAGGCAGAATATTAACAACATAAGATATGCAGATGACACTGTGTTGATGGCAGACATAGAAAGGAAACTAGAAGAACTCCTACAGGAGGTAATGAAGGAAAGTGAGAAGAAAGGGCTAAACCTTAATTGCAAGAAAATGGCCGTTAGCAAAAGCAACTGCTCAACATGAAAATTACAAGTAGAAGATACCAAAATCAAACAAATACAATGATTTAAATATCAGGCAACTGTTTTTATGAGGATGGAAGGTGCAACACTGAAATTTGAAGGTGCATTTGGATAGTTAATGATGCCTTCAAAAAAGCTAAGCAGTATATTAAGAAACAAGAAAACTTTGTTAGAAACAAAGAAAATATTACTAAACTGTGAAGTAATATCAGTCTTCCTATATGGCAGTGATTACTGGACAATGATGAAGAATACTTGAAGCAACAGAAATGTAGTTCTACAGAAGGATGCTAAGAATGCCATGTGTTGATGATATGAGCAATGAAGTGTTAGAGAAAATGGAAACAGAAAGGACACTTATTCTTTTCAGATACTTTTGATACTCACAGGTCAGATTGAAGGCAAGAGGAATAAAGGAAAACAATGTATAAACCCACCGAGAGAACTTGTGTAAATAGATGGCAGAACAGTCTAGGAGAGATAACAAAAAGACAAAATTTACTAAGAGGTACAAAAGATGGGAAGTTGTCGAGAATCATGATCACAAATGTCCTAGAGGGACATGGCACAGAAACTTGTCATGGAAAAAAAAAAAGAAGATTAATTCATATTAACATACTTATAAATTCTCTATTCAAAATAAATATAGTTGAATTGTATATTTTTTAAGTAGACAGCCAGAGTTAATAAGATATTTTATTCTTTCTTTACATCAAAATACACAATGGGATTATTCAAACAATATGCTATGCAGTTATTTGAGAAGAAAAAAACCTTAAACATTGAACAAGAAGCATAGAATTTTATTTTTCAGTTGTGCATTTCATTACAGTTATCTTGAGAAAAATTTGGCCTGCAGCCTTTTCATCAAATGTGAAGAAAGAAAGAAGACAAGGTATGCAAAACAAGAACACATGGAAGAAGAGACTTCAAACTTGACAAAAGTAATCTTGATTAAAACAAAAAAAAAAAAAAAAACTGCTCAGAGACAATAAAAAGCAAATAAAAGTATAGATGCTTATCCTTTCCCACAATGCCCTATTCTCAATTGAGTTTCACTTGATGAGTGGAACTGTTTCATTTACTTCTAGTGATAAAATGGCTACCATGTATTTGCAATTTTCAATAAAATTCTGATTGTCGTCAAATCACCTGCTATGAGAGTGCTGGAAAATGTTGTCTTTGTTAAGATGTCTCCCATGCAATGACAAACAAAACTAAGATTAGGATCTTACTCGTTAGGTTGTTTTTTTTTTATTTATTTTTTAATTTTTCCCTTTTTTTCTTCTTCAGATTGTGACAAATGATACTTTAATATTCACAATGTTTTGTAAGGAAACAAGTCCATGTTGAACATTAAGCTCGCAAAATGACAGCACACACAACAGATCTTCAAAATAAAAAAAATAATAAAAGCAATTGATAAAAGATTTCAACTAGACGGCATAATAGAGCCTTATCAGCTAAAATACACCTTCATTAGCTTTCATAGTAGCATTAAAAGAATTCTATTTTCCTCATAGGGATATATTATACCTATCAAATTGTAACCATTGTTAGAACAGGTAGCTAAGATTGCATGGTATATGATACCAGCAGTAAATATGCTGAGTTGATTTTACTGTTTTACCTGCCATTAAATGCACTACTTGACTGTGAATAGTATTTTTTTTTTAAATCACCATTATACCACAAATATGATAACTTGATGTAAACTTAAGATTTTAAAGGACAGCATCTGTTAACAGAATATTGGTTGCTTAAATTTTTGATAGTTTTCATTATGAACTATACCTTCTCCCTTTCTCTCACTCAAAAAAAAAATATATATATATATATATATATATATATATATATAAGTGTAGAAGAATGACGAGTAAGATCAGTGTTCAAATCATTAATTTAAAAACAGTGCTCAGTACAAAAAGTAGAGCTGTAAATATTTATTTCTTATGCAGTGTTACATTAGAACATGCACATATCCACTACAAACATGTACATTTTTGTTTCAATATAAAAAACATTGTGATTTCCATCCTGATGAGGTTTAAAAAAGGTTTTCCTTTTTTAACGTTGAAACAAAAATGTACAATTTTGTAATGGATATTGCATGTTCTAATGTAACACTGCATAAGAAATATATATATATATATGGGTGTTATACATGTGGTGCTCATTGTATAGTCATAATTGTCCATTGTTTGACATTGTCCAACCAGTTTTTGGCGTTGGCATCCTCTCCTACATCCACCTTCAACAGTGCCTTGCATGATGGTCTTGCACAGGCCGCCATGCCTTGTAACGTGTCCAAACCACACCATTTCACTCTGTTTGACGAAGAAGAGGTTCCTGTTGGTCCACAAAACTTTCAACCCTTTTTCACACAAACTCATTGGTTTTATGTTCCCAATAGAAGATACCAAGGAGTTTTATCATGAATTTGTTTTCAAATGCTTGGATCCTTGTCTCTGTTTCTGCCAATAAAAAAATTATTCACTTATGTGTGTTTGGATTCTGAGTTTAGCAGAATCACATCCACTTTTTTTTTTTTTTTTTTTTTTTTTTTACCAATAATGTTCCCCCTTTGGAAAGTGCTAGAGTCATTTGAAGTTTGATTGTAGTAATTGTGGAATGTACATCTTACCAATGAAATATGAAGATGGTTCACTACAGTGTGTATGGCATGGCAAGTTTTAGCTGTGAAAGTTAAAACTGGTGAAATTGAGGAATGTTGGAATTTCAATGTAGTTAGAATGTTTCCCATGAACATCGTAATAATGTAGTGAGGGAATGGCAATATTTTGTCTGTGAGTTGGAAGCTGGAAAATAATGCATCAGCCACAAGGACAGGGAGACACTTATGGACATTACCAAGACTGCAAAGTAAAGACTGAACAGCTCCTGCCCATATGTGACAGCAGTACACCATTCAGGGGACTTCATGGTAAATAAATGTTTCTGTTGCTATATATATATATATATATATATATATATAGTCATCCACAGACAGACTGTTTCAATGTATCACAGCACTTCAGTGTGGCTAGGCACACAATTGCTTCAAGCTGGGACCAAAACTCAGCCGATCAGACATCAGTCAGAGACTCCTACCCCTAGACTATCAGTGCACACTATGGAAAAAGGAAATTTTTAACACACACACACACACATATATATATATATATATATATATATATATATATATATATATATGTGTGTGTGTGTGATATATGCATTATCAGTTGCCAGAGTGCTCTATTCATTCCAAAGAGCTTAGCATTATAGTATATATATATATATATATATATGTCTGTCAAAAAAAATGAATATGCACTTCAGGAAAGGAAAGAATTGTATACATATTGTAGTACTAAATTTATATTCAGATATTCACAAGATTAATACAGGTTACCTTTGCACTCCACAATCAAAAGAGATGCCCAAAATGGTGGCCTTTAGCTTTCAGAGATTTTTTAGTATGGTAAACTAATGTTCAGGTAATGTTAGCGAAAGTGTCCAGTGAGATTGTTGCAAGTGCATTTTCAATTTCTTGTCTAAGGACCACCAATGTAGTCGCTTTTCTGTGATACACAATATCAATTAGGATTTGTTTCATGCTAGTGTCTGAGTTTCAGTGAAGATTCTCCTAGTCTATTCAGTGACATTGTCATCCAGTTTTTTTCACTGTCTGCTCCTCTTTTGCCTAAGTTGGTACCTTGTTGACTAGCAGTAAAAAAATTGTTGACTTCCATTAGATGCCCATACTGTTTCATCTTTCTTCTTTTGATGGAAGATATGAAGATTTACAAAAGTATTTTCTCTTGTCTGATGGAATCTTACAATATGCCATTTGTGACACAGTCTACATAGACAATGACTAGAATGGTTCTATATCCTCTCATTTCTAATTCTTGGATTCTTGCCTTGAATTTTGCTGTTAATTTCAAAGATTCCCAGGTGTATAGAAAGACTGAGAAGACCAATGCAGTCTGATCTTTGATTTCAGGCAGATTTTGTTCTCTTTTCTCCTGGTTCCTATTTTTGCAACAGCTTCTATTACAAATGAACTTTGTAATTTTTTTTAAACATTTGTTTAATAAATTCCAGTCTTTGTGTCACATGCTATATAAAACGTGTTCATAGAACATGTTTATAAAACGTGTTCATAAAAATTGTTTATAGAACAATTTAAATCATAGTTGAAACTGTTCAATGGTTCCTTAACAGCAAAACATTATTTATATTTAATAATATTCATCTGTCTCATTTTACAAATAAAAGTATTTCTATAACAAAGATGTTTAACTTTGTTAAACTGGTTTCAATTTTATTTCTAATAAGAAATAAGGAAGCTGCTACAAAGACATGAGTATAAAATTTAAGCAATACTACATTTTACAAATATTCTTCTACACTAGAATATTATAATGGGGATAATGATGGAGAGTGGCTTGGAAAGAGAGGATATTTCCAGTTGTTCCATTATAGACATTAGTATATCATAGATATACTAATACTTTAACAGAGCAAAAAGAAGGACCAAAATATCTGTAAGAAAGGAATGACATGCATTTTCCTCAGAGATTTCATATACTGCTATGTAGATATTTGTAGTCCTCGTTTTGTCCCACACAGAGAAAGTATAACATGTACAGATAAAACAAGCAATGTGAACAGTTAAAATTGAGAGTGTTTTATTTATAATATTTCTTGTAGGGAAAACATCCAAACCAAGTGGCATAATTTGTATTCTTTGTTGGGATCATGTAATTTCCTCTGTTCTGTTAACTCTGGTGGGTAAACATGACTTGATTGTTCATGGTCTACATAGCAACTGAGGTCTGACTTGTCCCGACATCACCTAACAACTGTCATATGAACCTCATGAATTTATCATACACAAATGGAGATTATCTCCCTTTGTGTAAGATAGCATCTGAGCATATCGATAGAGAGGTTACTATTGCTGAAATATTAACTTCCAAAAAAAAAAAAATTGAAGAGGTAGAAATAATGGAAATAATAAGCTGGTGAAAAATTACGTTCACTTCTTTAAGATAGAATTTTTTTCTTGATTAAAAAATGTAACACTATTTTTATTCCATGATCTTCTGCCATCTTTTAAGCAACACCATAATTCAATGCTTCCGGGATTTTTTATCCATTTCTTCAAAGAAATAATATAGGTACTTTTTGGAGTCTTCCAAGAAATTATTTGGGTTTTTTTTGTTGTTTTTTTGTTTTTTTTTGTGAAGAAAATTCTGTAGATACTAAAATGAATAATAATCTATAGATACAATATTTATTTATTTTTACAATATTTGTCACATTGGTTCAAATCTTAGCATAGCCAATTTCTCAAAGAATTGACTACTTCATAATATCAGCATGGGGAGACATTCCCATAATGCAGTACTGTTTGTAAGTGCCTAAAAACCATGCAGGAGATTCACCCAAGAATGAAATTGGGGAGATGGAGCTGTTCAGAAGTTGTCAATGGTTGTGCTAACAAAAAATCACAAATCAACATGAACAAGGATTAAAGTGATCAGTCAGTTATGTACCATGCATGATACACACTTAGGTGATTATGTATCTTTTTATACATAACTGACAAGGCAGATTTTTTTCCCACAGTAGGTTGCCTTTTCTTTCTGTGGTAGTCCAATCGCCACCTAAGGCTATAGAACCCAGTCTGTCATGCTATTTACCTATAGCTAGGAGGAGAAGAAGAGGATTTATACCTTTCTCAAGGGTATTAGCATGTAAGTGAATTTAATGGATTCAACTGGAATTTGAACTCGGCTCTCCAGTTCCTCAATCTGAGCCAGTATTCATTACTTCACCATATGTCAGATTATGCACTCTCTCCAAGAAACCCTAACTCGGATCTGGTCAGTATAGTTATAGTATAAACTACAGGTTGGTTCTGTGGGTGTTGAAGAAACATAAATGAGCCTGAGTGGGTGTCTGCATGTAGATGGTTAGACTTGAAAATGAGTAGCCAGCCATAAGCAATATTAGAGGAATATTTGTGATGTGTGAAAAATTTCAAGTCAACCTGTATCCATTTTTTCCTGGTCAAAAAAAGATGCAGTCTCACATGATGCTGAAGGAATGTTACATTTCTCTGAAGTTACTCTGATGGGAATGCTTTTGGTAATCACAGCCTTGAATTGATCAACCCAAGAATAATATTTGTTTGAATCAACCATTTTATTGTGCAGATGACACTAATAATAGAGAACTTTCTTCCAATAACAAGATATACACAGCATCAACTTTTTGGATGAAGACCAGCATTTCATAGAGATAGCAATAGTTCACTTAATCTGTGTTACATGTTGTTCTAAAGTTTTCTAATAGAATTGTACACTTTTTCTGAGAATTAATTCTGGCCACTTTTAGAATTAAGCAGTCTTCATGTGATCTAGCAATAAAAACAGAATTAACTTTATGCCCAACTCAGTATTCCGTTCAGCAACAAAGAAATAAAAGGAATGACAAAATGATTCACAAAAATTAAATACAAGATAACAGTTAAAAAAAATCCCCCAAAACACAATCTTTATGGCCATTATTTAAACAATCTATATTGATTCAGTTAATGCAAGAAATCTACATGATTTCTTAAGCTGTGTTAATTTTCTTTACTGAATTTGTGTTGTCTCCAATGGATTAACAGTCAGTATGATTAGATTGAGAAAAAAATGTATTTATATGAATACTTACTGTTAATATTAGCCATTTCCCTTCAAGCAAACATTTGGCATTCATTTCTTGAGCAACCAGTACTGCTTTTGACTGCAATTTATAAAACCTTTCTCTTAAAATAATTTTTCCAGCATGACAGTGATCATGGGGGCTGAACAAAAAGCGGTTTTTTCCTTGGCCTATATGCATAATTATGCATATGGTGCTCCACATGTTAATATGACCTTGTGTCACATACAGCCTTGTTGAGGAGGCTGGGTAAATTTACTTAAAACAATTTTTCAGAAAAATAGATTACTCAAATCCAGTAACAGTTATCTCTCTTTCACGTATTGATGGGGGGGTTTCCTTCCTAACCTTTTATTTGAAGTAGTGTGGAATGTCAACATTTTGATTGTCATTATTTTCTCTTTGTAATATCCAATTTACCTGTTGCAAATCATCAAGTTATATGGTTTCTGTTATCTGGTACAGTTCCTTGTCTGGGATTCTGTTTCAGCAGTCCACAAAGTTCAAAGAAGTTTGGTTTTCACCAAGACCCACAAGTTTCACTCAGTCATTTTTAACTATAGATCTTAGAAAACAGTTTTACTTATATACATTTTAGTTATTTCTGAACAGTTTTGGCAATATGTATGACAACCATATGAAATTATTTATGCCGTTTACATTGTTCAAAAATTGTCGTCATCTTTGTTGCCCTCATCTTTGTTGCCATATTCACAACTTTTCGGCCACTGTATGCTCTGTCCTTCTGCAGGTGATGCGAATTTTGAACTGAACCCTTTATTTCATCCACTGGGTTAGATTGTTCTAGTTCCACACCTCTTCTGGATGTCTTAGTTCCACACCTCTTCTGGATGTCTTAGTTCCACACCTCTTCTGGATGTCTTAGTTCCACACTCTTCTGGATGTCTTAGTTCCACACCTCTTCTGGATGTCTTAGTTCCACACCTCTTCTGGATGTCTTAGTTCCACACCTCTTCTTGTCTTCCACACCTCTTCTGGATGTCTTAGTTCCACTTACCTCTTCTTCTGGATGTCTTAGTTCCACACCTCTTCTGGATGTCTTAGTTCCACACCTCTTCTGGATGTCTTAGTTCCACACCTCTTCTGGATGTCTTAGTTCCACACCTCTTCTGGATGTCTTAGTTCCACACCTCTTCTGGATGTCTTAGTTCCACACCTCTTCTGGATGTCTTAGTTCCACACCTCTTCTGGATGTCTTAGTTCCACACCTCTTCTGGATGTCTTAGTTCCACACCTCTTCTGGATGTCTTAGTTCCACACCTCTTCTGGATGTCTTAGTTCCACACCTCTTCTGGATGTCTTAGTTCCACACCTCTTCTGGATGTCTTAGTTCCACACCTCTTCTGGATGTCTTAGTTCCACCTCTTCTGGATGTCTTAGTTCCACACCTCTTCTGGATGTCTTAGTTCCACACCTCTTCTGGATGTCTTGGTTCCACCTCTTTCTGGATGTCTTAGTTCCACACCTCTTCTGGATGTCTTAGTTCCACACTCTTCTGGATGTCTTAGTTCCACACCTCTTCTGGATGTCTTAGTTCCACACTTCTGGATGTCTTAGTTCCACACCTCTGGATGTCTTGGATGTCTTAGTTCCACACCTCTTCTGGATGTCTTAGTTCCACACCTCTTCTGGATGTCTTAGTTCCACACCTCCTCTTCTGGATGTCTTAGTTCCACACCTCTTCTGGATGTCTTAGTTCCACACCTCTTCTGGATGTCTTAGTTCCACACCTCTTCTGGATGTCTTAGTTCCACACCTCTTCTGGATGTCTTAGTTCCACACCTCTTCTGGATGTCTTAGTTCCACACCTCTTCTGGATGTCTTAGTTCCACACCTCTTCTGGATGTCTTGGTTCCACCTCTTCTGGATGTCTTAGTTCCACACCTCTTCTGGATGTCTTGGTTCCACACCTCTTCTGGATGTCTTAGTTCCACCTCTTCTGGATGTCTTAGTTCACACCTCTTCTGGATGTCTTAGTTCCACACCTCTTCTGGATGTCTTCTTCTGGATGTTTGGTTCCACACCTCTTCTGGATGTCTTAGTTCCACACCTCTTCTGGATGTCTTAGTTCCACACCTCTTCTGGATGTCTTAGTTATCTCCCTTTAACTCAACTCTCCAAGTTTTTGTTCACCTCTGCAGTAGCCAGGTATTGAATTCACAACTCTTCGGGTCAAGTCACTGGATCCAACCGATGTGTTTATCCACTGGACTGTGTGTCCTTGAGGCATGTTATGTGGAAATGGAACAGTCTACCCCCATGGACGAAATAAAGGCTACAATTAAAAATTCCAATCACTGGAAGAAGACTGGACTGTACAATGGATGAAACATTGTGAATATGGCAACAAAGATAAGGACAACAGCCCAAACTATATAAATAGTGTAGATAATTACAATACCTCATCTCAGAAATATAAACACATATCCATATGAAAGTCTCAATAACCAAATCAATAAAATGTTACCCATCTTAGACCAGCTCCCAAGGATATGGAATTGGATAGATACCTTGTTGGAGGTTAATTCTTTATTCCTTATCTATGCTGCTTAACCCACAGATGCGATAAGTGGGAGTTTATAATTAATCATGGATTTTTTAAAACCTATAATCAATACAGGATGTTTTATAAACCTATAATTAATAGAGGCTTTTCATAAATTTAGAATGAATACAGGATTTTGTTTTCATAAAACCTATAATTAAGACAAGGTTTTTTTGTTTTTTTTTCTCAGAAACCTTTATTACCAGATTTATTTATTTTTATAATAAATACAAGATTTTATGGTTGGCGTGACTGGGTTAATAGCCAGTGAAAATAAAAATGACAAGGATTTCAATAAAAATCATCAATAATAAGATGAAAGCTGAAGTCAAAAACTAATGCTGTAATAGCTTCATCTTACAAATTCAAATAATTCAAGAATATTGCTTTTCATATGGTTTACAAAATCCCTCAGTGGGAATTCATAAAAGATCTTTTGTAGTAAGAATTCAATTTTATTATTCAAAGATCAAATGCCTTTACAACTCAGTTTGTCACTCCCTTTTATTCCTTTTGATCCATTATTGTCTTCCCTCCTGAGACCAGTGTACTGATAAGGCATGTAATGATGGCATAAGTATTCATAGTTGGGGTAAGAAATCTTTGGGTTGAAATATCAACATTCTTTACTAAGTGTTTGTAGAAATTGTACAAGTTAAATCTTTCCAAAATAGAAACTATGATCTGGAATTGGAATGAAAACAAGGAGAGTATAAACCCTGAACTCACCATAAGAATTAAGAACACGTGGAATTAATAAATGCTAAATACTTTGGTGTATAGAAATTTATAGGTCTTCAAGAGAACCATCTTTTTTTTTTTTATTTTTTTTTTTTTGGAACCATGTACAGGCACTACTGAACTGCAAAGAACTGAATCAAATAAGACACCACATCACTTGCGAATTTTCAACAACAATTAAAATGGATAGCATATTTTACTTGAAGAGAAAATAATGGCATAATCAAGATGTTGACATTCCACATGACTTCAAACAAAAGTTTTGGAAGGAAACCCCCCATCAATATTGGAAAGAGTGATAACAGCTACTGGGCTTGAGAAGAGAAAATAATGACATAATCAAGATGTTGACATTCCACACTACTTCAAACAAAATTTAGGAAGGCAGTTCTCATTAATACTGTAAACAGCTATTACACTTTAGAAACCTCTTTTCCTGAAAAATTATTTTAAAAGGATGGTTTTATAAATTGCAGCTGATGATAGCACTGACTCCTCAGTTAATGAATGTCAACTATTTCCTTATGAGGAAACAGTTAATATTTGCATTAGAGATAGGGAAAACAGCTATCTCTTTGATCTCAGCCTGGTGGCCAGGGAGTGAAGCATAACTCGAATATCACAGGCTGCTTTGTTACTGAATGCCAAATATTTCCTTATATGGAAAAGGCTAATATTACCAATTATCAACCAGTATTAATTTTGACTAGTTGGTCACTTGTAGTTCAGTTGATCAAAACTGCCAAATCATTCAGCTAAACTTCACTGAGACAAAAGAAAAGTTGTTTTTTTTTTTTTTTATATATTTTTATTTTTTTTACTTCAAAATCTTTCTCTGTATTTCTGATATGTGCTGTCTATTCACTGTCACAGATCAACAACCTGAGTAAAGATGGGTTAAAAAGCAACTAAAAATTAAAAGTAAACATTAGTCAAAATTAATAACAATTGATATTTGGAGAATGTTTCCTTTTTTTTTTTTTTTCTTTTTTTCTTATTAAAATTTCATGAAGCTACTATTTCCTTCAGAAAATATGTAGATTATGAATATTGGAAGATTCAAACTTGGTTGCCTCCAATGTGATACTCTCATGAAAGACAGTTTCTAAAGAGAATTAATGTTCACTACAAGACAATGCGCATGTGCAAAGACATAAAAGAGTGATGAATGTTACAAGACACAGCAAATGCAAGGTAACACAAGAAAAAAAAAACGAGCTCAATGCATGGAACCCTCAAGCAACAATCAAGCAGTGATTACAAATTATGAATCAGGATTCAATAATAAAAAAATAGCCTTATTCAGTTGTTGGTTTTCTTTCTTTTATAACAAAATAAAACCTGATGGTAAAAAAAAAAATGGAACTTTAAATGCATTACATGTGTCCAAAATTGTAAAAAGTAAAATCAGATGCAAATTGATTGTCCTTATTTCTAATAATGAATGATTAATATCAGTATGTTGCTTGGGAAGAAATATTAAAGATGATAATAAAGAAATAAAAAAGAATATAAATGAATAACATCAATAAGAGAGGGAAGAAGAAAATCAAAGATATTCTACAATAATGAGATTCCAGTGTTTATTATAAATGGTTGGTGTTGAGAAATTAAAGATTGGCTGTTTCAGTCAGGCTTTCTTAAAAGGGTTTCCTTACAAAAGCATCCTCCATAAAAAGTAGATAGCTGTTATGTATAGTTTACTACAACACACACACACACATTAATACTAATGTTCCCAAGACCTAAGAACCACTAAAGTTAAAGCAGTGATTCTTAACCACCATCTGTGGCACACTAGTATGATACCTATAAGTGTACCATGAAATATTGTCATAGCAAGCATATATATATATATATAATTATTATTATTATTACCTTCAAATCTTGTTTCATCTCAAAATAGTTTCATATTAGATTTGAAGACTTAGACTTTAAGAAATATTACTCCTTAACCATTATTCACAATATTAAAAAATATTAATATTAGTAATATTTTTTATTTTTTGTTTATTGATATTATATTCAGTTTATATTTAATTCCTAGTTTATTTTGTTGAGAAATTAAAATGCTTAAATTACTATTAAATAGTAATGGAAAAATATAAAATAAAAAAAAATATATAAAATCTGTTTTTCCAAGTTAGCCACTATATTCCCACATACATTAATCCTCATTTTTCCTTTTCACCTCATATTTCTTAGATCTTCACTTCTCTCTTTTTTCCTCTCTATATTGTATTTGGTGAGTTGACCTATTAAATAGGTCAATGCCGGGTCCTTACCCTCCTTCCTCACTATTAACTATTGTAATAAAAATAAATTTAAAATCATTCCTATCTCTCCCTTCCCTCTCTGATTCCGACCATGTCTGTCACACTCACTCTCACCACTCTCTATATCATCTTACATCAACTTAATACTACCCCTCAAAAGTGTAAAAAAAAAAATATATGTAAATTTAAATTCATTTTTTCACCTTTGGAAGTGTGGTCTGATGAACCAGGGAAAAAGAAATTCCCTGGTGAAATAAATTATAACCAATAGACCCTTAAAGTTGGTTTTCATTAAATTATATGTGTGGAAGTAGTAATGGTACAGCATTTTGAATAAATGAATAAGTATAAAACTTTTTTCAAATAATTCTTTTCACTATAATTGATACATGTTTACATATAAGTGTGAAAAATTGTTTTTATACACACACACACACACATATATATATATTTTTCCTGAGATATTGGATTTACGGAGCATTGAGTTTCTTTTTTTTCTTTGTTAATCATTTAGTAGTCTCTCTTCCATTTTTCTTTAATGGCTAAGATGTTATGGCTTCAATAACGAAATTCATTTCTTTCTTTACTCTAATGTAAACATGTTTTGTTAATACACTTATCAATCATTGTTTGTTCAAATTCCATGTCTTGTATCTTTTTTACTAGGACTCATATGAATCTATAAAATGTTTGCGGGGACAAATTATACCAGCTGTTGTAAAAGTTGAAAGATCTTTCTAAACAAAGGATTCCGATTCACAGATTTGTTTTTGTTTTTTTTGTTTCGTTTTTTATTGGTAGATTTTTTTTTTGTTGTTTTGATTTTTTTTTGGTGTTTTTGTTTTTTGTTTTTTTGTTTTTTTATTGGTTGGTTGATTTTTTTTTTTTTTTTTTTTTTGTCAACCGAGCTAATTCAGCCTATACCATGATTTTTCTGGGTCATTACGAACTATGGGTGGTAGTAACTGATTAACATTTGAAGGTTACTGTTTGGACCATTTGCACCAAGGTTCACATGTCTTGTCATATCTACATAACAAAAGTGAACTTAGCATTTTTTTTTTTATTTCTTTGAATTTTTTTGATAGTCTGAATATTTTTCTGTTATATATGTTGTATATTTGTTATATTTCTGGAGCTCAACGTTATTTGTTCTTGCTTACATTATTTACTGTTAGACTAATATCCCCATCTTTGTCGTTAGAATCACTTTGTTTCTTGAAGTGTATGTCAAACAGGGTAACTTTCAGCAAATTGAAAATTAAATTTAATCTATTTGGATATATTATACTTCTTCTGCTTTCCATATGTGGGGATTATCTCATCTTGGCTAATCTTTCCATATGACCATTCCCAGTGATTGAACTCAAATTTATTATGCCACCAAATGACACTTTAATCCCTAACATCATTGTCTGGAGAGGAGGACATCAGTCTGATTGTAAATAATAACTCCTCAATCCAGAAATTCAGACAGGTGATGTTCTCTTTTAGCAGTGAAGCTTGTAGAATTTCTACTGAATAAAAGGATTAGTAATTCTACATTGTCTAATTTAGTAAGAGTCATGTCCTTTTGCAAAGCAATCACAGATGGTGGTGTGATGAATGCCCATTAGTTAGCAGGAATGAATAATCCTGTTCAGAATCGCACACAAGATTTGAGATGAAGTAGCAATAATAAATTAATATATTTAATCACTGGAAAACAAATTAACATTGAAAGAATACAAGAGGAGTTAGAGTTAGTTGTGAACAAAGTAAAAATTTAAATGCTGAAATCCTAACCAGTATGTATAATATGTAATATACAGTATGTATAATATGTAATATACAGTATGTATAATATGTAATATACAGTATGTATACTGCGTAATATATACTGGAGAAGGAGGAGGCAGTACAATTTCTTATTGGAGTCAAGATACTGGTACAAGTTGAGTAAGATTCAATTATATTGTTTTGGTTCTTGGCAAACAATGGACAAATCCAGTGAGAGCTGCTTCTGACAATGAATTGGTGACCAGCTCTTTATCCTCTTTTGGTGGTTCAAGTTTAGGGGAGAAATAAATTTGGGTACAAAACTGCCTAACAAAAGTTTCCATTTGTATAAACCACAAAAGACATGTAGGCATAACATCTGAAGAAAAATGAAAGAGAAACTAATAAATCATTAACAAAAAAAAAAAAATTCATTAATACTCTGTAAAACGAATATCTCTGGAAAATGGGAAACCAAATAAATGGTGTGAAACAGCATGGAGTATATGCTGAAATAGAGAGTAAAGTGAAAATTTCATACAATTAAGACCGAAACATAAGAAATGTCCTGGTCTCAAAGTAGTCTAAAATCAGAAGGGTCCCAATGCAGTAGTGTATAATGTACCATAGAAAAAAAAAAAAGATCTACACACATACAGAGGTATTTCAGTTATATCTATTATTGTGAAAGTACTAATGAACATTATATTAACTAGTCTCTCACTGTTTAATGTTCTTTTGCATTCTGGTAAAGGATGTAATGATGGCATATATCATCAAACAACTCCAAGACATTGATTACCTCGACAACAGAAAATTGTACACTTGCTTTATTTACAAAATTTGCTTGCTTAAAAGCATTATCCTCGAGAAATTTAATGGTTGACAAGTTTGTTTGGCATGAACCATCTTATTCTTTCTTTAATCATTTCACCCCAAACAAAGCAATAAAGCCACTAAGATGCAAGTGGTTACTAAAAAATACTAGAAAAACACTATTAAGGAGAGAGAGCAATAAAAAAAAAAGCAGGAATTAAGAAGACTTAAAAATTAAGATAACAATTGACTTGCACTTAAATTTATGAAGATCAAACTTGATTGGGGAGCAAAAAGCCAGAAGACAGTTGCACAAGTGAGAAGTGTGACAGAAGAAACTATTAGCATAGAATTTATGGTTACATCTAGCCATTTCAACTGTAAAATGACCAATAAAATAATCTTTGATATCATATATATATATATATATATATATATATATATATATAATCCCTCACCAGTGAGAGATAAAATGAATATTTATTAATATATACTTAATAGCTCTGCTGCATTACATTGAGCACTGTTTTATATCACTATTGTATGTGTGTATATTCATCGAATATTTTGTCATTAAATATGTAGTCATATAAATAAGAATCTCATGATGACAAAGAAGATAGCATTTTACACAATAAATATTTTTCAACATTCTCCTTGTCAATGCAATTTTTTAAAAAATCATTTTGCATCAAGCAAGGAAATAAAGCCACTAAGATGCAATGGGTTAGTAAGTGTTAGAGAGGATGAGAAAAATATACTATTAAGGAGAAGAAACAATAAAAAAAAAACAGAAGATAATGCTTGACATTGCATTTAAATTTTTGAAGATCAAAACAGACTTGGAAGCGAGAAGTGCAATTGAAGAAATTATTAGCATAGAACTTATGGTTACATCTAGTCATTTCATCTTTAAAATGTTGATGAAATGTTGCTACCAATCTTGGTACTGCAATTAAATTCATAAAGTCTAGGTACTATTGAGAAAACTTTATCAGAACAATTACCATAAAAAAATATTTATAGAAAAGGCACAGGGAATCTACATTATGGTGGTGAGAAACTAACTAAAGCTATGTTTAGGACTCCAGATTCAAATCGTCCAGATTCATTTGTCTCAGGTGAGGACATATTTTACAAACAGGGGAAATGGTGAGTATTGGGTTTTCCTAAAATGAGGACTACAAGCTGGAGTTTCTTTCTATATCTGGCAAATATATATTTCCAAAAGAAAACAGCACCATGTGCTTGTAAACTGCTCAAGAAAGTAGATTTAGCCTCAGCCTGGAGCCTATGTGTCAGGCTAAAAGAAAGCGACATCACATAGTGGCTGCTGTAAACAAACAGAAAAATGACTATGGCTTTAGTCACTGTATGAAGAGATATCATGAAGCAGCTTTCACATGACTCACATGACTTATTTCTACCAAAGGGATATAAGTACCTTTTGTATTCCTACAATGCATTTAGAGTACCTAAACAGAAAGTATTCAGACATGGCACTTGTTAGACTCATAGTGTAGTCAAAAAAGAAAACTCATTCCAAAACCTTGCATCCATAAACAATAATGGGAAGGGTTTCAGAAATAAACCCTGAAGACATCTGCAATCAGAATTCCAAAGGCAGTTGGACATTGCATCTAACATCATTCTGGCAATTCCTGCAGTAATGCCAATAAGTATTGACTCATTTCCTCCCTTTGGTCAACACTGGCAGCAGGGAAAGAGGAGAACTGCTTATTAAAAAAAAAGAGGGCCTGTGCTGAGTGACAAGAATTTCATGCAATATTTGGGCAATGAAAGTTGCCTATTTGCATTGGGTAAGAAAGAACACACTAACAGAAGTGATTTTCTTCTTATTCGTTGTATATCAGCTGCACCAGGCATCAAACACCAGATCATGATGAGCAGGACATAGACAAGACTTCCACATGGAGCAACATGCATATGGGATGAATGCAACCATGACATCAGAAACACAAATAAGTATGAATGAATTTGAAATGATACTGGGTAACACAAACAGAAGTCTTTAGTATTACACATCAATTCCATCATGCGGTCAACATGGCACACTGTCAGACACTACATTTTCCCAGAAAATGTGCTTGCCTTTATGGAATCTAAAACTTGAGTGGTTGGATAGTAAAGGAATCATTTGCATAGCTTACGCCAATCATCTTACTGTCCCGATTATCTCATGGGGAGGCTGGTTGATACTTTTATTCTTTATAACCAGACATTGTGTGGTTTGCACTAGCTCTGTTCTGGCAGGGCAGCCATGTGCTGTCTTTCAGCAGAGACAGCAAACTGAACTTTGTCACTTTGACTGATGGGGGTGGGTACCATTATCAGTAGCAATTGGATTCTCCATCTGCATTTCATTTCCATTCCATCAATCTTATGGTTTATAAGCATTTAAATAAAGAGGAATTAAAGAGAAAAGATTTTTTGCAGATTTTAGTGTTCTGCAGACTTTTATAAGTACTAAAGACTTTTTAACAATCTATAGGTGTAACTTTGAATCTGGTAGCATCCTGTATTAGCAGTATTCCTTTAGCCAGCATGTTGTCAGTGTTAGTGGCTTGATTTTAGCCATTGAGGTCGCTTCACATATTTTCTACATATTACACCCTCAAAATAAGTGTCATAATTTCTGTTCTTTCTAGGTTTGCTTCCTTTTAATTGCAATTCATTTCAATTCCAATACAAGAAAGAATGCTCCAGTGTGGCCTTACTCATGTATAACACCTATCTATCACCACAAGCTTAATTTTAAAGGAAAAACTCTCCAGACAAAGAGACAGGTTTTCTCAAGACTAATGAATGTCACATACAGTTGAATCCTGAAATTAAATGTTTGCATTATTAATTTGGGGTTCTCTTCATCTTATAGCTGCTTTTTATCTTAACTTTCTTGTTTTGAATACTTGCTGATGATTAAATAGCATGAAATGAGAATAAAGAAGTAGTTTCTGCCAAGACTTGGACTCACATGGACATGTTGTTTATTTTTTCATTGCTACATTGAAAATTCATGCATTTCAAAATCATTTTCAGGTGTCATATCTTATCTCGCTCATGTATCTTTGAGAAGAACACACTCTTTGACTATGCTGACCGATTTTCATAGACTTTTGCCTGCCTGTAGCAATCAAGCTCAAATAAAAAAAAAAAAAAAAGTAAATAAATAAAACAACGATCAAGACATTAGACACATCAGGTTACTCAATGACAAATATTTGAAAGGTTTTTCCGAACACAGAAATCAATGAAAAAGTTAGCCTGATGCAATGAAAGGATTGAGTTTAAATACCCTTGAAGGAAATGCAATATTACACCAAAAGATTATTGAATACGACAACAACATTTTTTTTTAAGTAAAGATGAAAATGCTTGTATGAAGAAAGCCTTGAATAAATTTTTTTTTTCTTTTTTGCCATTCCCAATCCATTTCTGTGAAAATTTCTCAGCTTTTCAATATCTGCAGCAGAGAACATTTTAAAACTTTTTCCTTAGTTGTAGTTGCTTTTTTTTTTCTCCAAAGTAATCATTCTAGAGAATTTCTCTTTTTATATCTAACAAATCATTTTTTCTAAAGCACTATTTAGGATAGAGCTCTTCTTGTAAATAGTCTATTGTTATCAGTAACTATTAATTTCTTTTCTGGCTATTGGCAGCATCAGATAATAAATTAGAAAACTGCAAGATTAAACTAAATTAGTCAGATCACTGCATAAAACTTAAGCACTGTGCAATATTCATTAATATTAAATAACATTTCACTGTCTTTTTTAACAGACGGATTTTTCATTTTGGTCAGGATCATTGTGGCTATTATAAGAGAAAATGACAAATGAAAAATTAGGGCTGGAACCCTAGAGTCCTCATTTTTCCCCCTTGATAGTTTAAAAACGTCTATGTAGCCTTTCTGAATAAGATTTGGCACATACCACATAATGTTACATTAGATCCTTTTTTATTTGTGACTCACTCAAAGTGTGTTTACAATTACCTGATGTACAATGGCTCAATAGGGTAAGGACAATTGGCTTTAATATCCAACAACTCCAAAACCATACTAGTAATGTAATATTCTATCATTACCAAGTAAACCTTGAATCTTTGCCTATCATGATGAATGGTTGTTCTCTTGAGGGGTCTCTTTGCCTTGAATATCTGTTGGGTCTCAAGATCATCCAAGACCTCAAGTGGAATTCATATATATATATATATATATATATATATATACACACCATGAGTAAAAATATTGGGAAAATGGTTGGTTCTTTGTACCATTCTAGTAATTACATAACTTTAAAAGAGTCTGATCTTACCAAAGTTGGAATATTGCTGCCATATCCACACTTTCCACTCTTGAGAGAATTCAAAAGTATTTAACTATATAAGGAATTAGAAGGATAGTAAAAAAAAAAAAAAAAAAATAACTATCATTAAGAGCTATGAAGGATAGAATGCTATGGTGTCTCATGAAAACCCACATTCTGAAGGGAGAATTTCCTCTATTACCTGTAATAATTGCTAAGATGAATATATCCAAGAAAGCATAAGAAATTTAAAGAATATATTTTATGAACACAAAAGGGGCCTTTTACAAAACAACACATTAAATGCATTAGTTACTCACCATAACAAGATTGACCAGAATTTTGATCTAAAAATGCAGCTCTAATTAAGATAAAACCATTTACTAAGATGAAAATGTTTAGGAAGTGCTTTAATCACTAGATCATCATCAGTAGATTTGTATCCAGCTTATTACAATACTTCACCATTTTCGGCAAATCTATTACCATCATGTGGGATATTTAATAACAAAGATGATAGAGACATAGAAAGGACAAAGGACTGAAAGCAAGATGGACAGAGGAAAGCAACACATAACTTACTTATAAACTTAAGGAAAATGGATGGCTGAACAGGGTTTACAAGAAACATCAAAAAGAAACTTTACTGAGAGCTAGAAAGTACAGAAACTTGTGGAACGATATTATTGCCAACATCCTAAAGGAACACAGCACACAGAAGTAGTATTGAAAAAAAGGCGAAATGCCTTATTTATTTCCATCTTGGTAGTGAGAGTTTTGGATACTTGTAAATGTTGTAATGCTAATTAAATATAAATGTCACTCAGAAAAACCTATAAATGCTACACTGTTCTTGCACAAAGGTACACATCATAGCCCTGACCAATGTGCTCAATCTAGCATGCTGAGTCATGATTCCAATGAAAGGCACAAAATGCTTAAATAAAATTCCACAATTGTATTTCAGCTTTCAGTCAATGCAGCCATGAAAACTATTCTAAAGGTGGACTTATTAGCAGTCTAATGCATAGAAACTCTTTCCCTTGGAAACCCTAAGAATGTGATAAGAATAATTTTCTTTTAATGTTAGCAAATTCGATAGCTGCTTGTGATTGATTAGGGAGACAGTCACTTGAATATATGCATCAAAAGAAATTATGTTCATGCTGATATGTGCATGTTCGTATCAACACATGCTGTGCTAGGAAGGGAGGGAGGAAGGGGTAGGATTGTGTGTGTGTATATATATATATATATATATATATATATTATTTATTTAAAAATATGATTCCAACTCGCGACATAAGAGGTCTCATGTTTCAAAACAAGAGCCGAAAACTTCAATATAATTATTTGAATTAAATTGAGTTAAAGTAAGCTCTGTTCCATCTTCAAGCGAAATTTTTTTTTTTTCATTTTTAAATAAATAATTATATTTATGCTCTACTTTTGTATTGAGCACTATTTTTTAAAAATAACTAAAATACTAAGGAACTTTGGATTATTTACCTAAAGAGTTTTCTTATTTTCTATATGTTTTCTTTTTTTATATATATATATATATATATATAAAGAAATATAGTTTAAAGGTGTGCTATATTTTATATTATTTATATGGTCATTAACAAAAGTTTAAGATCACCTTGTAAATTTACTATCTTAATGTTAAAGACAACACAGGGACAAGTAATTTATGAGAGACTGGCACAATTTTACTCATAAATGTGGATATAATTTTCTCTATTCATTTCAAGCAAAATAGTTCAGTATGTTGTATGACCTTCTTTGCTCATGATTTCTACTTGGATTAGGGGGTGTGGCATGCTGAGAATCACGTTATTACAATTGTAAACAGAGATTTATTTTGTCTAGTCTTCTTTAATGCTGCTTCAGTACATGATTATATTTCTGCAACTGTGTTTTTGACATTTTCTCATATTTTTTCAATCAGGTTTTAATCTGGGCTGTTCCCTAATAATTCCAGTATTGTCACTTTGATCCTGTTAAAAAAAAAATAAACAATTTTGAATTAATTTTGGCTATTAGCCTGGAGCAGTATCATGCATATATGTATATATTGTGCACTGATGAATCTTTATATGCAGTTTCTCCTGCAGTATTTCCACATATTTTACACCATTCATTGTTGTTGCTGAAAGCTTGAAGTAAAGTCCATGTTTGGTTTGGTGGACGCTTACTAGTTTGAAGTGTACAATTTCCATCAAATCTCAAAGACAAAGTTAACCTTCCATCATCACTGAGCAGAACCTGAATTTTTGCCCATCATGATAAAGGATTATCCTTTAAAAGATGCTCATAGTCTTGAATGTTTGTTGAGTTTCACTCTCACACCAAACCTCAAATGGAACTCTATATATATATATATATATATATATATATATATATGAAACATTGCCAAAGATGCTGGAAACATGATTGGTTCTTTGTACCACTCCAGTAAATACCTGACTCCTTCTTTCATGCTGTATCTTTACAAGATACCAAAAATAAAGTACTGCTGCTATATCTGGGATGGAGCTACCCAGTTCTTAGTTTCCAGTCTTGATAGTCCAAAAGCATCAATGTAGCTTGTGGATGATGAATTATTTTCCTCTCTACAATCTCTATCCAACTGATGAAGTGTTGCAAGCCGCTCAATATTTAATTGCTATTTCCATGGAAAATGTTCTGACAAGCTGAGCCATGATCCATAACAGCAATCACATACACAGCACTTGTTATTCCCAAACAGTCACCTATCTTGGTGCTGACGAGACTTGACATTGCTTAACTTCAGTGATCATACAGGAACCAATGTTTCAATGTGATGTGTCTGTAAGCATACCAAGTCAGATGAGCTTCCACTTTGCATTCCATGAGTAAGATGGATATTTCTTTTGAACAGCTTCTTTCCAGATGACTTTGGAATCTCCTGCATCTCTTCTGGACAGTCTCCTTGTTGAAGATGATGAAGGCTGCCATAATACTTGCCTTCAGTTCATCTTTGGTGTTACAAGGATTTTTTTGGTTTATCGCTCAAATGCATCCCACACATAATAATCAAATGGCTTGCAGTCTGGGGAGAAAGGTGGCCAGATGTCAGACGCAATGTGGTCACAGAAATTGTCTGACAGTCATGACTGCGTTCTCCTGCTTATGTGACATGGTACAGAGCCCTGCTGCCAAACAGGATCTTCCCGAAGCCCCGCTGCCGAACATAGGGTCTTCCAGAAGCCCCGCTGCCGAACATAGGGTCTTCCAGAAGCCCCGCTGCCGAACATAGGGTCTTCCAGAAGCCCCTTTGCTGTCAACATAGGGTCTTCCAGAAGCCCTGCTGCCGAACATAGGGTCTTCCAGAAGCCCGCTGCCGAACATAGGGTCTTCCAGAAGCCCTGCTGCCAGAACATAGGGTCTTCCAGAAGCCCCGCTGCCGAACATAGGGTCTTCCAGAAGCCCCGCTGCCAAACATAGGGTCTTCCAGAAGCCCCGCTGCCAAACATAGGGTCTTCCAGAAGCCCCGCTGCCAAACATAGGCTCTTCCAGAAGCCCCGCTGCCAAACATAGGCTCTTCCAGACATGGCAGAATGGCCAAAGTGAGTTTTCCTTGCTGCCATACCTTTGTAATCCCCATTAGACTTGCTTAATCCTCTGTGCTGTCTACAGATTGATATCCAAACACACTGAAATGTTCATATTAGAGCTTCTGGCATGAATGCCAAGCATATCATTTCCAAATTTCTGGCAAAGTGAATTGTGTCATGATGATCTTTTTCCCATAGACAGGGCCCAATTGACTATATTATACTGAGTTGACAAAATAAAAAACAGTGCACATTTGCAAAATTAAAAATATAAAATAGTGATAATTTAACTTTTGCACTCTGTATATAGGTTTAGGCAGTGGAATCAGCAAGCCAAATTGAAATTCTGGTCTGCTCTGTTCACTTACATAAAAATGCCCTAAAGAAAGGCATGAATCCATCTCTTCTCCTCTTGGTTATGCTAAATAGCAGGGTAGACTGGTTGGCAGCAAAGTACAATCTAAGAGATGGAAAATTCTGAATTTCAAGCTATGGAGAAGGCAACAGGAAAACACTTTGCTATATTTCCGAAGAATGTTTGGCAATTCACTCATAATAAAAATGAAAAATGTCTGGAGAGTCATGATTGTTTTTATTATGTCTAGAAGGGACATGACCTTAAAAATAAGTTAGGATGTGTGAGTGTAAATGAATCTGCAAACTAAAATGTAGCTGAATTTTGATTGGAAATTTTTACTGTATAATGGTTGATTTATGTAATTAAGTTCATTGATATGGAAGAATATTAGTAAAAATTTATTATGTAAATAATTATTTTTTCATTATTCAGTTGATGATTTCTTAATATTAGTATATAAATAGCATTTTATTAGATAATTTAGACAGGAAAAAAATCAGAAAAATCCAAAATCAAGTTAAAATGAATACTTTTTTTCTTAACACCTTTTTCATTGACTCCCAAAGATATGTATATCTTAAGTTCATTTTTAGATTATTGCTTTTCTTGGGTCATCTCAAATCATTGTCCTATTTAAATGGATGTTTGATAATATTATGGATGGAAGAGCTTTTCCTTTACCAAAACAGCCATCATATAAATATTTTGATTCAATATATATAAATTTTAAGTACATTTGCTCTTAGTTGTAAATTTCCCTCCTTTTTCTTCCTATTTATAAAAACATTATGATTCATTTTTTTTTCAATCTAAATCTTCATTGTTGACAAACCTGTTATGGCCAAAATGGCCATATATTGTATGGGGTATTGAATTTTATCTACACTATTTACATGATTTGGACGATTGTCCTCATTTTTGTCGCCATATTACGATGTTTCAGCCATTGTACGCTCTGACCTTCTTCAGATGGTTGGAATGTCAAACTGAACCCTTTATTTTGCTCACTGGGGTAGACTGTTCTAGTTCCACAAGACATGTCTAATGGATGTCATGAACACAACAGTAAAGATAGGGACAACAGCCTAAACAATGTAAAGGTTAAAAGAAGCAAAATGGTCCAAACTATAGATAGCATATATGAGGGGGTACTGAAAAGTTTTGACATAATTCTCAAAATCAGTATTTCAATGACCAAACATCAGAATTTGTCAAGCTAGGAAATCTCAGCACTCCTACAACTAAGTAGCTATTCATTGGTCATGCAACCTGATCTCCCCTACTTAATAATGAAATATTCTAATATGATATATATAGTAAAAGACATTGGTAAGTGAATCCAAATCATAAATAGGCAAGACCATTGCCTTTCATTTCCGTTGCTTCATTTTGAAAACACTCTCTCCCAAAAATTTCAACTCAGCTCTGCTCAGTAACAGTATAAACCACAGATGGGCTATGTGTGTTTTGAAAGAAAACAAATGTGCCTGAGCAGGCGTCTGCAACAGGAAATGGCTAACTGCTCTAGTAGACAGGAATGCTTGGATATGAGCAGCCAGCCATTATTATAATTTGGAAAGCTTTTGACTTTAAGTGGTTAAAAGAGGATTATTTCTTACATGTGACAATAGTTGTATAAAAAAAAATCCCGATGTAGAATATATATCTAATGTAGTTGCTAAATTGCTAAAATATTGCTGTTATTTTTTGGCAGGATGTGTAAACTCGTGTTTAAAAGAGTAACTTCATTGCAAGATCTTGGTGTTTTCTCAGCTGACATAGGACTCCATAATGTGGAGCACTCAATTTAGTAATATTTTACAAAACTTGTTTGATAACCATTACTCTATAGTAAGGTGCTTAATTACTAAGCACAAGGCTGTATGTTTGTTACTCAATCTAGATTAGATTTATCTACCATCCTAGTTTACGAACCCCAGCCTTCCAGCAAATTATCTTATTTTTGTGTTAATCTTTCTATGCATGTGAAGATCTGATTACAGGCAAGCAAGTTTGGGACAAATGTCTTGTGCTCAAAGAGTATTGATTCCAGTCTTAATCTTTAATAGTTAGTTCCTCCCAGACAGACAAGCATGACAATATTTGGCATTGTTTGTCAGGTGAAGCTACAATGTTGACATCTATACAGATACAAACTATTCATTTGTATTTTTTTTTTAGGTAGATCCCAAGAATAAAAGACATTCTTTTTAGGTGGTATGTTTCTGGCTTATGGCTTGATCTCAAAACTTTAATTTTTTTCTTTAATTTCTCCATTTTAAAAACTGTCTTTTTCTATAAAGATTTCAGTAATTGACTTGGTTTTGGTTTATGAGTACAATTTTATTTTGTCTTAACATCTTTTTTTATATCAAGAATCACTGATTTTGTTTTATTTTTTCAATAATTAAATATTATGTTTTTTTATTACCCATCCCTTTAGTACTGTAAGGCAGTGCCACAACATTATTGCCATGTTTGTTTTTTGTTTTTTTTGGGGGGGGGGGGGTAAAATATTGTAGATAATAATATATATAACTTAATGTCTTAATTAAATATTGTCTCGTGTTCATTCTGGTTTTTATAGGATAAATGAAAAAATCGTTTTATTTTCAAAATAAATTAAAAAAAAAAAAAGACAGTAGTAAAAACAGGTTTTATATTTTTGTCATTTTTTAGGGAGGGTATTGAACTAAGAACTTTTCAGTACCATCTTTTATGTCATTTGTTGTTCAAGTGATCACAAGTAGAGGTTTTATCTTAAATTGTTTACTTCAGTCTGGGAGTCTGGCACTCGGTGATTTCAAAACATTTCCATAATAAATCCTCTTGTCAATTCAATTTCTTTCATCCAAAAAATTACAAAGAATTTCAAAGATTTCTTGACAACTTGTTCAGAAGAGACTAGGAAAGAAAGTAATTCATAAAGATATAGCAAAAAAAAAAAAAAATTTAAAAGTCACTTAAGATGACTTGTGCTACTCCTGAAAACTTAAGCTTCCCTAATGTCAGCTTGGTCTCATTTGCTTCTTATAGTGGACATTATGTTAACCTGAAAATGACTGAAGAATTGACCAAAAGAAATATTTCCATATAAACACTAAATATGAAAATCTTCTTCTTCCTTAATGCCATTCCCTTGTGGGAACATAGGAACACACTTATCACTTTAGGTGCTACTTTTGTGTTTACCAGTTAAGTACATACTGCCCAAACCAGGGATTGAACTCACAACTACCATATCATCAAGTTCTTAAACCAATACTTTAATCCACTCGACCATTGTCCCATAGTACCAATGTACTTGGACTCGGTCAAAATGGGCGGGCAATAACTGTGTAGTACTATAAATAAGAACAAGACAATATCCCTAGATATGAGCATTGGAACAGGAACAGTCTACCTCTGTAGATTAAATAAAGGGTTCAGTTCAGACTTGCTTGTAAGTGAACTAGATCAGTATACACCTGAGGAAGGCCGGAGAGCACAACAAGAAAGATGAGGACAATAGTTTAAATGTAAATAGTGTGGATATTTTGTACAGCAACCATTAGAAGATTTCACTGCTAATAGTTTTTATTCTTCTTATGAGTTAAAAGGAAATACTGTTCATCTTTTTGTCAATGTAATTGGAATTCTCAATTTGAATTGGCCATGGCTACATTACTTAGTGGATACCCCTAAGCAACTCTAAAATGAAACATTTCTTGAAAATGTAGAAATTCTTGATTGGTCATTTGTTTTCTACTACAATGGAATATTGGTTGACTCTTTATCATCACAGAAATCCTTTCCAGGATTCTTTATTTGGTTACTGCTGCTGTTAACTAAACAATGTTGTCTCTCTCACATATAAATAGATAAACATGTTTTTTTTCTTTTTGATGTAGAATGTATAAGCGAATATTTCCTGTTTCAGCTGAAGATATTTGTTTTGTAGTAGTCGATAAAATTCACCCACCCAAACATAGAATTCATCTATTAACATTTTTTTGTGTTATTAACTAAATTGCAAAAGTAAAAACTGGAACTGATTTTGACCAAAGGTTGCTTGTATTCTAACCTGGGCAGTGTTAGGTCACCTTGGAAGGATATAAATGGATTGCTATTACTTTTTTTTTTTTTGTTTGTTAGTTAGTTCCAGAAAGAGATAAAAATAATTTGGCATGTAATTCAGGATTTTATTTGTTTTTTTTTTTTTTTTTTTTTTTATCAACAAAATAAAAGTTCCAATTAATCATGCTTTTATATTTTTTGGGACAATAATACATAGCCAAAATTATACTGAAAAAGCAAAACTTTTATCCTAAAATGAATTCTGTGAAGCAGAAGAGCTTAAAATTAAAACTGAAAAGTTAAAGAAATATATCAACAGTTTTAGCCATCTTTCCTTGACATAAACACACATACATATATAAGAGAGAAAGAGAGATTCCTTTTCCCAAAAATGTAAAGTGATTATAGAAAAAATTATTTGCAGCAAGTAGGAGGAAGATAAGCAAAATTTATCTTCCATAAAAATGCTTTTTCTTTCTGCACAAATGTACTTACTTACACATGTACTATCCACCTACATGAAAAAAAATCTTATGCAAATATACACATGCAATGCCGTGGGTGTTTTGACTTATCTGATTAATATGTAGTTGGTTCTTCCATGAAGAAAGGCAACTCCTACAAGAGCCACATACACAGACACATGTATACCAATTTTAAAAATATATATTCAGAAACTTTTGTAATCATATATATCTCGATAACTCCTGATGCAAATATGGAACTGCATAAATCTTGATCAAATGTGACCAAGATATTAAGGTTGAAATAGTAGATGTTACTCTTACTATAAGCAAGAACTGCAGTAAGTACTGATGAAAAGCACTTAACTTATATATATATATAAACAAATAAAGCGAAAGAACAGTTAGAATAAGAATCTACAGTTCTTTAGCATTTACTTTTTAAAAAAGTGCTTGATACGACATTTTAATATTTTTATTTAAAAAATATTTTACATCATGCCACAGAAATTTCAAGTTCCAAAACACAGAAATTTCTGTGTTGCAATGTAAAATATTTTTCAAATATATATATATATATATATATATATATATATATATTACAATTAATGAGATTCAAACAATTTACATCATATATTTTCCCTTCTTTCCTTCCTTTGCCTTTCAAAGTTCCTCAGAAGAAATGTGGGATTTTGTTAATTTTAGTAAATGTATTTGCATTGATAAGTCCAGGGAAAAACTTCTTTCCTGTGGACAAAATGATCATCTGTATGAGGTAAATCATTCCGATTTCATTAATTGTAATTCACTTAAATGCTCCATAATAAAAATTACATTGAGCTCTCTTTTGTGGCCCAGTTTTAATATTTTATATTAATATGATCTACTTGGATTACTTAACCACGGCTTTTTACACACACACACACACACACACACACACACATATATATAATGATAAAAATATGTAGTTTAATAAGTATGCCTTACTTATGGGTAAAAGTGGACGCTGAGGTTGATACCGAGTGGTGACAGTCTGTTTCATGCTTGAACGGAATTGAGTATTAGAATTGTTTTAAAATCATTAAAATAAAAGGCAGGCAAAAAAAGTACTTTTGAACATCAGTCGAAAAGTAATTCCTGTTCTCATTTAATTGTTAAAGTATTTATGTATTATCTTAGAATTTTATCACTTTAAAATATCAAAGTGGACACTTACGTCAACGTTGAATGGTGACATTGCATTCAAGCATGAAACAGACTATCGCCACTCTGTGGTGACAGCAGTGTCCACTTATCCATAGAGGCTTACAGCCACATCACATTGGAACACTTTTTCCTGTACGATCCCCAAAGTTAAGCAACATCGAGGCCTGGCCAGTGCCTAGATTGGTGACCACTTGAGAATACCAGGTGTTGTAATCTTGGATATGTGGGTTTTTAATGGATAATGGCTTGGAATTGTTAATTGGAGAACTAAGTTTCAGTTCTCATTGGGTTAGTTATATTCACTTAGTGCAAATACCCTCAGGAAAGTTATGAACCTACCTCTTCTCCCTCCTGCTATGGGTTAATTAGTAAAACTTGTATCACTAATCCATTATTATCTCTCTGGAAAATTGGAACAATCTTAAAATATTTTCTGTCTTTAAAGCCCTACAAAGAGTTGATAACACAGAAAAAAAAAAAAAAAATATATATATATATATATATGTCTGTGTGTGTGATAAGAAACAAATAGGAAACATAAATGTAACATGTTTTGTTGTTATAAAAGTTTCATCAGAGAATGAGGTATACATAAACAAAAATTTGGTATTTTTAAGCTTGTGTTTTTTTTCATTGCTCAAGCAGACTTCACATGCATTTGCCTTGTCAAGTAGCATTTGTGTGCATAATTTATGTGAGTGCATTTTATTTCTTTCTGATTCACTAATATATATATATATATAGAGAGAGAGAGAGAGCGCGAGTGAACATGTATGAAAGGTCAGTTACAACTAATGTTGATTCTTTTTTAATTACGTCAGATTTAATAATAGAAGCATACAATGCCGACCAAAATAGGCAGACCAATTTGAGAATTCCAAATATAATTCTCAATATAGTCTTTCTTCTCAATTGTAAGAATTCATACCAAAATGATCACAAAAGTCTTAGGATTTCAAATTTAGCCATTGGCATAGTCTTACTTCTCACATATACTGTTCTGCCTTTGACTGACGGAATGCATAGCCACCTTTTATAGAAGCTTCTAAGCTGCTTTCTTAGTCATGTGCAAGTGGCCTTTTCTATTTCATCATTAAAAAACAACTATCATCATCTCCTGTGACTACCCGACTGAGGAAGGTGTTAACTCTATTGTGCAACTTCAGAAATTTCCAGGTAGCAACCACCCTCTAATCCTTGGCCCAAAGCTTTAAGTTATCAAGAAACTGTATTAGACTGCAGGCAAAAGCTCACTTGAATGATTTCATAAGATTTTTTTTCTGACAGCTGTAACAAGAATATCAACCTGTTTTACCTTACCTTAATTCACAGCAGCTAACCTGCCATTGTGGAGCCTGTCATTAAAGTCTATTTCTTCCTTCATGCGACAGTTTCAACTAGCTCTCCAGATCCATCTTTCTGTGTTTAGATTGAGTGCACCCATTCTCCCTAAAAAATAACATTCAATAATGTTCAAGAAATGTTTCCATCAATTTTTATTTTTAAAAGAAGTTATGCAATGATAGCACAGTGCATTCTTTGTGTGCCTAGAAGGACTGCCATTTTAAAACGTTTATAAATAGGAAAATATAAGGCAACAAAACAATTCTTTCGCTTCTTGATACATACTGGTTTATAGCTAAAAGATCCATAATAATTTTATTATTTTAAAATTAAACGAGAGCAGAAGTTACTTTTTTCAACTGCTGTTTATTTTAATATTATAAGTACAATCTTAGCTAGAAAACATTTATTTATTTATATATATATATATATATATACACACAGGGTGTACATAAAGTTCGTGTGCACTTTAAAAATTTATAACTTTATTTGTATTTGCGATAGAAATAATTTGTAAAAAGAATTAGAAAGAAGTAAATCTATATTTTTTAAGGTTTTATTGTTCTCCATCATTAGCAATACAAATGCTAGGGTAATACGATTTTGCAGTTCACGGAAAAAATTTGCCATCTGATTTACAGTAATGACTGAAATCACATTAGTTATTTTAGCTATACTTAAAACTACGTACATTAAACTTTTATAGCATTTTTTACAGATGCACACGAACTTTATGGACACCTATATATATATATATATATATATATATATATATATATATATATACATGTGCATATGCATGCACACACACACGCCATTTATTTGCTGTCAGTTTTATGCAATATTTACATCCACACACTACACAAAGAAAACAATCTTGATTTAATTTTCAGGGTTTATTCAACTGACAAAATTTTTCTTTACTTTCTTGTAGTCTCATAATTTTAACATTTTTTGTTATAAAAAGTGTGTTAAAAATAACACTCATAAGATATTGAAATAAAGACACCATTACCACTAATGAAGTGGGAGGTATTTCTGCAATTCCCTGTACATCGAAATAATTCACCGCAGGAGAAAAAAAAATATATATAAAATAATAATGATAAAATTTAAATGTTTAATACATTCTTTTCCAGTACTGTTGAGCTCTGTGAAACCATTTGACACATGATATAACTTGTATGATATGTATATAGTTCAACTTGATTTGAATTTCAGCATTTCTCTGAAAAATACCAGAATATAGCCAACAAAATTCTGTCTACCATAATGGCAGCCTTCATTTTAGCTAATGTCTAGGTTCAAAGTACTTGAACAATATGAGAACCAAAGCAGGGACAATATACATACCATTTTGATTTGGATGTACAATAACTGATTTGAAAAAAATTAAACAGACACTGATGTTTGAATTCAATACAACTAGTTTAAATACATAAAAAGATTAAGAAATAAATGTGTGTGTACAAGATGTACAAGCGAATAAATATATATATATATATATATATAGTAATATCAAATCCATAAGTGGAAAGGATAATCCAAGTAGGTCTTCTTAATATAAAATATTAAAAAGATAGATCCATGAAGAGAGCCCACTGTATATAGAACAATATGATATTCATCAAAGGAAAAATTTAACACATCATCAAAAAATCTGGTAATAAATTTATTTCAGCAGGTAAGTTTTTAATACGTTGTCTGCCTTAATTTAGACTATTTTGTAATTTGGGTCTGATGAGGCAGGTATCAAAAAGTTACCTGCTGAAATAAATTTATTACCGGAATTTCAATGATGTGTTTTTTTTTTCCTTTGATGTATATCAAATTGCTTTCTATCCAATACATTGCGCAATCTCTTCATGGATCTATCTTTTTTCCTTTGAGATTATATATATATATATATATATATATATATATATATAGGGAGGCATGGTGAAGTAATGGATAGTGGCTTGGATTGGGGAATCGGAGAGCTGAGTTTGAATTTCAATCATATCCATTATAATTCACTTATGTGCTAATACCATCGGGAAAGATATGAATTTTCTTCTCCCAACAACTATGAGTAAATAGCATGACAAACTGTTCTTTCTATGGCTTTGGGTGGTAACTGGTCTAGGAGATGGAAACTCTGAATTCAAAAGAGGCCTGGGGATGGTTGGGCTCTGTCAAGCTATCTTTCCCAAAAAGCACCACTTCTACTGCGGCTTCACTATATGTGGTGGCCCTACAACCCTGATGGCTTACAGGATTCACAATTATGATCAATATTGGGTAATCCTGTGTGTGTCTTGACTAACTTTTTTCTTTTTGTTATTTGGTGCATAGTTGTTTAAAGAGAAAGAGATTCCCCTCCTGGTTTTGAATTGAGAATTATCCTTTGGGGGAGCCCTCTCCTTGCACTGTGGACTTCAGTCTCAGAAGTGATGTCACTACATCTGGCAGCAAGTCCTCTGATCAAGAGATTGGAGGTTTGAGGAGCATGGAACCACCTCTTAATTGCTATTGTTCCCAGATCCACCCTAACCCAGGGTGCTAGCACTTGTTAGTGTCTCAGCTATGGGCAAATAGTGAACCCTCAAACAAAAACAAAACACTATGAAAGTATAAAAATCCATTTTTATAGTAAAAATACCAGCAATACATTTCTATTTTTAAAAAAAATGACTTACAATAGGTATTTATAGTAGAACTAGCAGTATAAACTATCTCTAACCAGGTCTTTCAGTACTTGGAATTTTTTGCGTTCAGTTGGAGAAGTTTAAGTTTAAAGTCAGTCCACCCAAAAATCAATATTAAGAACAACATTTGAGTGCAACTGAGGCACATCCCCAAAATGAGGGGGGTAACAATTTGAATGGAGGGTGTCTCTGAAAATGGCTGTTTTTGTGTTCTCAGTCTTGTTTCAGCCTCACAGCAGAAGTTGAAGAGGCACTTCTTCTCAGCCATTGAGTCCTTTGATCATCATTTTCAGCCTTGTGCAGAGAAGCATTCAAGATATGCTCCTTTGGAAAGCCAATGGCTATGTTGATCTTTGGACTTGAAGCATTTTGAGACAAACAAACTGAACGTTCTAAAGACAATTCATTATCTCTTATTCAGAGTGCAGACCTTACAGCAGCCGTTTTGCAACCTAGGCAAGTTCTTTTCTTTGGTAGCAAGTATGAATTGTTAAATAGAATGTGTGGGCAAATACCAGAAGAGAATGCTGTAAAGCTACAGGGATCAGTAAGCTCGAATAACTTGGGGAAACTTTGGAAAAAAGATAAATGTTGAGTAATAAAAAAAAAAAAGCAAAAAAAAAGCAAACGTACTTATTACTACGGTGAATGCAATGCAAAAACTGGCAGGACAATAAAAAAAATTTAAATTGGGAATGGCATATAAAGGACAATGAAAGCAATGTCTTAAAACTGTAGTAATGGGTTTTATGCAATGGAAAAGGTAACCTCACTTGAGAGATTGAATGCTTGGCCAAGAGAAGGGGAATGTATAATTTGGACTTAAAACCGGCACTGAACAATTATCTATCAAACAAAAAAATTTCATTGAAATCGGATGAAAACTGTTAAAATGCTTGAACAACATCCAATCAGACACACATTTTGAGAATTATAGATATAGATAATAATACTGCAATAATTTAAAGTATTTATTTTATAAAAGTTTTTATGAAAGATATATCTATCCAAGAACAGAAAGTAAATAGTAAAACATTGCTGAGAGTTATAATGGACAGGAAGTAGTGGAGAGACATTGTCGCCAACAATTTGGGCTCAAAATTGGCACTGAAGAATTATCTATCAAACAAAAAAAATTCATCGATATCAGATGAAAACTCTGGAAACACTTAAACAACATCCGATCACACATACATACTCACACACATACACATTTTGAGAATTATAGATATGAAAGATTTGGAACAATGCATTTTATAGCAAAATGAACAACAAAGCATTTTATCTGTAGATGAAGGCATACAATTGCATTCAAAATATATTTAGTTCAAGCCATAAAATTGTGTCCAAAATATTTAGATTTCAGTATTAAATAATCCCGAGTGGTTGATAGGGCACAAACAAAATTAACCGACCAACCCAGTGATGTCATCACTATACTAACTGCATACATAAAAGCACAGTCTAATTCATTGTGCATGATGGATGTTGATCTTAGATTCTTCATCCACTCTTGTCTTTAATCTTAGTGAGTATCAATCTATCCTCCACAAAAGAAAAGCCTGGTTTAAGAACCAGTTTATTTACCAAGGACCTGACTGTGTGGCATGTTATTCTGGATTACATGGTACCATTAGCAATCATTGGCATGATAAAAATGGGAATAAAACAAATAGCAAATGAATAAGATCTATAATCTGAACCTCTTGTAAAATGATGACTCATCTTAAAATTGCAGAAATGTATCATGCCTTTAGAATGTTCAAGTTTTAACCAGATTGATCATATCACTCAGTTCATTTCATATACATGTCATATATATATATATATATATATATATATATATATATATAAAATCAAGAATTTACTGAATGGTCAATGCAAAGAAAATATAGATAAATGTATGTCTTCATTGTCCTGACATGTTGAACTTATGAAGATTGAAGTCAATTTATGGAGTGGCACTTAGAGAAAAGAGTGGAACGAAAAAGAATCGTAAGGTTTAACAACCAATTGGCCCCACTTCAATCATAATAAATACCATTTATTTATCATTCGTCCATAGTACTAATCATTGTGTATTCTCAACTGCCCACGCACTCAGTTTAACAACTGTTCACTCTCTCTTAAATTTACCCTTACTCTGTTATTTCCTCATTATTTTTTCTTTTCCTTCTTTCTCTGCTGTGTGCATTTGAAAGATTCAAAAATACTTCTTCCATTTTGACAAATCATGCAATGCCTCTTTACTTGTCTGTCTTTCTTGCTTCCATCACTGTGACTGTTCACTGTTTTCTCTTTTATTAATTTCTTTTTCCTTTTCTCTCTAATTTTCAATCTTGTTCTTGTATCATTCTTTTCATTCTCTTTCTTCTCTTATTCACTTTCTCTTAGTGTCTCCTTTCCTTTGGATCTCCCTGTTGTCCATGGTTTCTTTTTCATCTGTCTCTTTATCTCCACACTCACTTTTTTCATTAATTGCCTATCTTTCGTTTGAAAACATTTTGTTTTCATTTTACCCCTTTTCTTAACTTCAAAGTAACTTTCCTTTCTACACCCATCGTCCTTTTCTTTGTTTTTTCTTTATTTACTCAATATTTTCACTCTATCAAATTGTTCTTTTCATTATGTTACTCCTTCATTTCTTTTTTCCTTTTCTTCCTCCTATTCTCCCTCCTTTCTGTCTTCCCTTCTCCCTCCTTTCTATCTTCCCTTCTCCCTCCTTTCTATCTATAGCAATATTAGTAGCTACTTTAGCAAATTATCTGGCAGTTTAAGATGTTATTAAAATTATGAAGAAGAAAAAGATTGCCTGTAGAACAAAACATTGAACAGCATAAAATATTGTGTGACAAGATGCAACTAACTTTTTGCCAGCGTTGTACTTTGTTTGTACAAGCTTTCTTGTTTCTGATCATTTTTACCTTTTCTTTTTGACACCACTGATTCCAAAATGTCTTCATCATAGTTTTATTTTGTTATGTTTTTTTTGCCTTCTTTACATTTTTCTCTTCATTTTCTACCACCACATGAGAAAATTCATTAACTTTAATGTTCTTAACTCTTTATTTGACATTTTCTTTTTCTCAAAGAATCTTCATTTTCCTTTTTTGTTTTCTCTTCATTCTCTTCAATATAATTTTTCTATTCTTTTTGTTAACCTTGTCTTCCCTGTCCCAAGAATCTTAATTTTCTTTCACATTCTTATTTTTTACATTGTAGGAAGTTGCTTATGTTTCGGCTTAAAATAACAGGCAAAAGGGGAGATAAGCCATAAAAAAATCATTCTTTTTCATACTTTTTTTTTTAATTTTTCATCTTCACTTTTTTTTTCATTTATCTTATCTGATTATTTTATACCTTGTTTTCCTCTTTCCTTTTCCTCTTCTTAAAAACAAAATTTTCCTTCTTGAATAAATGAATGAAGATTTCTCTCACTAAAATTGTAATGTCATCTCCTGCTATTCGTGAAGGCCAAGCATTTGAGAGATATCAAGAGTAATCAGTTTGGGGAGTCAAGTCTAAGTTGTTTTGAGTGACACATCGTTGAAGGCAGGTGTTATAGATCAAGAAAACACATGTTTTTCAAGAGTATCAATCAGATATAAAAATTTGATATTTATATTAAAGAAGTTGAATCTAGTTCACTCTGAGAAGAGTTTATTATAACCTTTCACATTTCTGTAAATCTAAAGGATGCTTACATAATATTCCTCTTTTCTTTCCATTCTTCCTTTTTTTTCATATTACCAATCATTTATTTTACTTTACTCTCTGTCTTTTATTTTTTTTCTCTCTTTCTCTCCCTTTTTGTATTTTCTAGCTTTCCCTTTACATATCTTTCCAATTCAGACTGTTTCACTTGTTTTTGTATTTTAACCTTTCTTTCTTTCTTTACATTTTCTTTCTTTCTTTACATTTTCTTTCTTTCTTTATATTTTCTTTCTTTCTTTACATTTTCTTTCTTTCTTTACATTTTCTTTCTTTCTTTACATTTTCTTTCTTTCTTTACATTTTCTTTCTTTCTTTACATTTTCTTTCTTTCTTTACACTTTCTTTCTTTCTTCCTTTCCACTTACTTTCTTCCTTTCTTTACACTTTTTCTTTCTTTACACTTTTTCTTTCTTTACACTTTTTCTTTCTTTACACTTTTTCTTTCTTTCCACTTTCTTTCTTTCTTTCCACTTTCTTTCTTTCTTTCCACTTTCTTTCTTTCTTTCCACTTTCTTTCTTTCTTTCCACTTTCTTTCTCTCTTTCCACTTTCTTTCTCTCTTTCCACTTTCTTTCTCTCTTTCCACTTTCTTTCTCTTTTCCATTTCTTTTCTTTTCACTTTCTTTCTCTTTCCACTTTCTTTCTCTCTTTCCACTTTCTTTCTTTCATTCCACTTTCTTTCATTCATTTTTCTTTTCTTTCTTTCATTCATTCTTTCTTTCATTCATTCTTTCTTTCATTCATTCTTTCATTCATTCTTTCATTCATTCTTTCTTTCATTCTTTCTTTCTTCTTTCTTTCATTCATTCTTTCTTTCATTTTTCTTTCTTCATTCTTTCTTTTTCATTTCTTTCTTTCATTCATTTTTTTTTTCTTTTTCTTTCATTCATTCTTTTTTTCATTCATTCTTTCTTTCATTCATTCTTTCTTTCTACATTCTTTTTCTTTTCATTTCATTCTTTTCTTTCATTCATTCTTTCTTTCATTCATTCTTTTTTCATTTTTTTCTTTTCATTCTTTTTCTTTCATTCTTTTTCTTTCATTCATTCTTTCTTTCATTCATTCTTTTCTTTCATTCTTTTCCATTTCTTTCTTTCTTTCTTTTTCTTTCTTTTTCATTCTTTTTTTCTTTCTTTTTCTTTCTTTCTTTCTTTCTTTCATTCTTTCTTTCTTTCCACTTCTTTCTTTCATTTCATTCATTCTTTCATTCTTTCTTTCTTTCTTTTTCTTTTCTTTCTTTCATTCATTCTTTTCTTTCTTTTTTTCATTCTTTCTTTCTTTCATTCTTTCTTTCTTTCATTCCTTCTTCCTTTCATTCTTTCTTTCATTCATTCTTTCTTTTTTCTTTCATTCTCTCTTTCTTTCTTTTATTTTTTATTTCATTCTTTCTTTCTTTCTTTATTTCTTTCATTCATTCTTTCTTTCATTCATTATTTCTTTCATTATTGCATTCATTCATTCTTTCTTTCTTTCATACATTCATTCTTTCTTTCATTCGTTTTTTCATTCATTCTTTCTTTCATTCTTTTTTTCATTCATTCTTTCTTTCATTCTTTTTCTTTCATTCATTCATTCATTCATTCTTTCTTTCTTTCATTCATTCTTTCTTTCTTTCATTCTTTCTTTCTTTCATTCTTTCTTTCATTCTTTCTTTCATTCATTCTTTCTTTCATTCATTCTTTCTTTCATTCTTTCTTTTTCTTTCTTTCTTTCTTTCTTTCATTCATTCTTTCATTCCTTCTTTCTTACTTTTCTTTCTTTCATTCATTCTTTCTTTCATTCATTCTTTCTTTCATTCATTCTTTCTTTCATTCATTCTTTCATTCATTCTTTCTTTCATTCATTCTTTCTTTCATTCATTCTTTCTTTCATTCATTCTTTCTTTCATTCATTCTTTCTTTCATTCATTCTTTCTTTCATTCATTCTTTCTTTCATTCATTCTTTCATTCATTCATTCTTTCTTTCATTCATTCTTTCTTTCATTCATTCTTTCTTTCATTCATTCTTTCTTTCATTCATTCATTCTTTCATTCATTCATTCATTCTTTCTTTCATTCTTTCTTTCTTTCATTCTTTCTTTCTTTCTTTCATTCTTTCTTTCTTTCTTTTTCTTTCTTTCTTTCTTTCTTTCTTTCTTTCTTTCTTTCTTTCTTGTCATTCTTTCTTTATTTCTTGTCATTCTTTCTTTCTTCTTTATTTCTTGTCATTCTTTTCTTTCTTTCTTGTCATTCTTTCTTTCTTTTCTTTCTTCTTTCTTTCTTTCTTTCTTTCTTTCTTTCTTTCTTTCATTCTTTCTTTCTTTCATTTCTTCTTTCTTTCATTCATTCTTTCTTTCTTTCATTCATTCTTACTTTCATTCTTTTTTTCTTTCATTCATTCTTTCTTTCATTTTCTTTCTTTCTTCATTCTTTCTTTCATTCATTCTTTCTTTCATTCATTCTTTCTTTCATTCTTTTTTTCTTTCATTCGTTCTTTCTTTCATTTTCTTTCTTTTTTCATTCATTCATTCATTCATTCATTCATTCTTTCTATCTTTCATTCATTCTTTCTTTCTTTCATTTTTCTTTCGGCTTTCTTTTTTTCATTCATTCATTTTTTCTTTTATTCATTCTTTCTTTCTTTCATTCTTTTCATTCATTTTTTTTTTTCTTTTTTCATTCATTCTTTCTTTCTTTCATTCTTTCTTTTTTTCATTCTTTCTTTCTTTCATTCTTCTTCATTCTTTTTTCATTCATTCTTTCTTTCATTCATTCTTTCTTTCATTCATTCTTTCTTTCATTCATTCATTCTTTCTTTCATTCATTCTTTCTTTCATTCATTCTTTCTTTCATTCATTCTTTCTTTCATTCATTCTTTCTTTCATTCATTCATTCTTTCTTTCATTCATTCTTTTCTTTCTTTCATTCTTTCTTTCTTTCATTCTTTCTTTCTTTCATTCTTTCTTTCTTTCATTCTTTCTTTCATTCTTTCTTTCATTCATTCTTTCTTTCATTCATTCTTTCTTTCATTCTTTCTTTCATTCTTTCTTTCTTTCATTCTTTCTTTCTTTCTTTCTTTCTTTCATTCTTTCTTTCTTTGCACTTTCTTTCTTTGCACTTTCTTTCTTTGCACTTTCTTTCTTTTGCACTTTCTTTCTTTCTTTACATTTTATTTCTTGGGGCACTTTTTTTCTTTTCTTTTTTTTTTTTTTTTTTGGCACTTCTTTTTTGCCTCATGTTTTTGTTGCACTTTCTTTTTCTACTCTTTATCATTCTATTTCTTTATTTTCCATATCATTCTCTTTCTTTATTTTCCAATTACTTTTTTCAATTCTTTTTCTCTTTTCCCTTTCAACCTATATAGTCTTCTTTATTCTTTTTTCTCTTACATATTCCTTGTACTTTTTCCCACTTTTAAATTACAATCCTTTTTCACTTTCTTCAAACCCATTTTGTAACAAAATATTACGACATTAATATTTCTTGCATAACTTCAAATTTTGTTGAGTTGTCAAATCAACATTTTTGTACAAAGCTTCATTAAAAGCAAAACTTCATTGCAATTTGTAAAGTTCACTCCAGTTCATTCTTTTATTTACTTTAAGAAAAGTGTACTACGTTAAATCCTGAAATCTATTCATCTATCAAAAGAGAACATAATTTTTTTTTTTTAACAAAAAGATTTTTCAACATGGCTATCTTAGTTTCTACTAAATTTCTGGGATGAGGAATTATCATTATTTACACAATTTGCATTATTATCCTCATCCTTGTTGTTATTACAATATTTCAGTTGTTGTACCCTTTGGCCTTCTTCAAGTGTACATTGATATGGTTCTTATTTTTAGTATTACACAGTTATTGCATGTTCATTTCCACTGATTCCAAGTCCTTAGGAAGGCCAGAGTTGCAGAATGGCCAAAAGTTGTGATAACAACAACAAACATGAGAACAATGTTCCAAATATAAATAGCGTAAATAATGACTTAGTATGATTTCCAAATTATGAGTAATTATTATTAAATTCATATTAGTGATTTCTGATGATTTCCCAACAATTTCCTGTTATCAGTTGTATTTTACAGCCTATGTTTTTTTTTTTCTTTTTTTACATTAAGGTTCACCCTTTACAAGGCCCAGGGGCCTCTTGAGGTAAAGAGTTACGTTAAGAGGTAGTTTATATGGATAGGAGGGCAATGA
The DNA here is from genome assembly GCA_903632075.3 of Acanthosepion pharaonis. Taxonomy (NCBI): domain Eukaryota; kingdom Metazoa; phylum Mollusca; class Cephalopoda; order Sepiida; family Sepiidae; genus Acanthosepion; species Acanthosepion pharaonis. Next base: position 1,657,541 of record CAHIKZ030003761.1, on the reverse strand, counting down.
TAACTACAAGACAGTAGTTCACAGAAAGAAACTTTTCTTACAATTGATGTCCTTTCTTTTCTTTCCTTGATTATCTTTTTGTAGAAGGTCCTGTAGTTTCTTTTCTTTTCTACTATCAACATTGTGTTGTCTGCTTATTTTATGTTAAGATTGTGGTCACCAATAATGAATCCTGGTTGGACTAGAATTAATATTAAGGATGAATTATACTTTCAATAAAAGGCTTCTTCATGCCACAAACTGACAATTCTTCTTGCTATCAACTATGACCTTCAAAAATTTAAATGCAACATGATCTCTTTGAATCCTGTTCTCTCAATGTTTTCTCAATTTCTTTCACTCTTGCATCTTAGTGGCTTTATTGCCTTACTAGAGATGAAATGATTAAAAATAAAAATATTGATACTTGTTCCAATTACTTTTAGAACAAACATAACAGAAAGCCCTTAACCAATTAAGGATTTTATTGATTTTAGTGAACTCAGAATTCAGAAGTTTTATAGTCATTAATCCCTTAATTCTATTAGGATGAATAATGAGGCTTGTGGTTTTGATTTCAGAGCTTTGATGGTGTTGTCATGGTGAAGAGAAATTATAAGAAGTAGTGTTTCTCTATCAGACACTAACCATAATGAACTTCCAGTCATATTTTTTTTTCTGTAGTTTTGTCCAGATAATTGATATTTGATCAGTTTACCATCCAGTCGATTAGTGCTCAAGAATTTTATCGTTTAAAATGATCATACCGATATTGATTAATTTCAGTTTAATGATGATTATACTCATATTCTTCTACATAGGACTAATTTCAGTACAAATCTATATTAATTTAACTCTAAGGACTGTAGCTACTTTAACTGACTCACATGATGGGCACAAAATTTTCTTAACCTGCAAGTGGTGTTTATATAGATTGATTCATTCATTTGGTTTATCAACTCTTTGCAGCTTATTTACAACTAGAAAATAATATTAGATTATAAGAGTTTTCTTTTTGATACAAGTCTTACTAATTAACCCATAGTTGGGGGTAGAAGAGGTGGATTCATAACTTTCCCAAGGTTATTTGCATATAAGTGAATAAAATGACATCAACTGGAATTGAAAGTCTGCTCTTTGATTAACAATTCTGAACCCTTATTGATTACACATCCCACATATCCAAACTTACAGCACTTGGTATTCCCGAGCAGTTACTCATATAGATACTGACCAGGCTCAAAGTTGCTTAAGCAGTGATTATATGAGAGCTAGTCTTTCAATGTGATGTAGCTGTAAACAGTTCCATAATATATTTGTGTGTATATATATATATATATATATATATATATACACACACACAAAGACACATAAAGATATATATATATATTCTACAAAATGTCCTCATCTTTGTTGCCATATTTGTCACAAAGTTTCAGCCATTGTACGCTCTGGCCTTCTTCAGGTGGTTGGAATGTCAAACTGAACCCTTTATTTTGCTCACTGTGGTAGACTGTTCGAGTTAGTTATCAGTTATCTCCTGTTAATTCCCTTCTCCAAGTTCTCCACCGCCTTAACCAGGTATTGAATTCTCACTCTTTGCGTCTTGTCACTGGATCAAATGCACCCCTTTATCCACTGTGCCATGTGTCCTTGAGGACAACTGTGTATAAAATTCTGGGTATTATGAGCTTAATGTCTTCAGCAACCATTTTTACCACCCCTATAAGTTAAACATTAGGGGATACTGGACTCTTTAGCCTTGGTTGGCAACCAGTCTAGGTGGACTACAACTCTAAATTCAAAACCTGAAGAAGGTCATTTGAAGACCTTGTATCACAATGTTTGCAAGTTTTCTCTATTTGATTCTTCTGAAAAGTGTGGTTGGTTTTGCACAAACCTGCACCACTATAATCAAATCATGAGAGTGGGTAGTCTGCCTGTTCGGTACTAAGAACTAAGCTGCTTGAACCCTCATAGACTGAAAATGATGAGAGAGTCCGGTAATATATATTATTTATATTGGTCACACCATAGACTCACTTTCACAACACTTGACTCTACATTTGAATGATAATTCTAACATTTTTTAGCATTTAAAACAACATGCCTGGCCACATACACAATTCCGGAAAATCCTTGTTGAAAATACAACTATACTTAAACATGGAAACAAACAAAAACTAAAAATTCTTGAAGCTATATACATAAAACAGTTGAAACCTAACCTGAACAAAGTAAGCTATGAAAACTCCACAAATATAATTAAATGCCTATAATTGATAACAGAAGCCATTTGTTTATACCAACAGCTTCCCATACTTAATACTTCTTGTTTTTACTCCCGTGTGGTTATGTGTGATGTCATAGGCTGCAGTACGATTGTTACTTCTAGTGGCTCATATGCACAAGTTTGTCATTGCTTGGAAATCTTCCATGCAAACAAAACAGACTATCATTGTTGCTATGTCAATATATTGTTTAATTTTTTGTAATGTACTTGTCATCTCTAATGATGGCTTATGTAAGCCAAAAGCTTAGATAGGATTAAAAAACATGTATCAATATGGTGATTTTCTTTCGTCTTTCAATGATAATGTTATTAAGCTTATCAGATGATATGAAAGGAATTTGCATTAAATAAATAGACAAAACTTGTCTATAATATTTAATGAAACATTATATATATATATATATATATATATATATATATATATATATATATATATATATATATATATAAGCCCTGTTCTGTTAGTTCACCTCAGCCAGGCATAAATTTTAAAAAGAAAAGATCTTTTATCATAGAAATTTATTTTTATCAAAATAGAAATGGTAAAGGAATGTTTCAAGTTTTTATTTCATGATATTGATACTAAACAAATGAATGATCTCACCCATATGATGTCTGATCAAAAAGTATTGAGTTAGGTGCTATGAAATGAAAACTACAGCACCTATCAACTCGGCACTTAATCCCCTTTAAAATACTACCTGACAGAAGCCTCACTTTCCAGAATCATTTTCATTGATGGTAGAATTCTTTCTTTGGGGTAGTGAGATACTGCCTCATTGCATTCTCTTGGATTTCCTTGATCTCTTGAAATCTTGTTCCTTTCAAGTGGGATTTGATTTTTGAAGAGGAAAAAGTCACAAGGGGTAAGATCTGGGGAATATGGCAGTTTTCTCACCTGGGGAATGGTTTCCAAAGTTTAAAACTGCAGCACAAGCCATGGTCATTGATGGAAACCCTGTGGTAGGATGAGATGACCACACTCTACACATTTTCCTTCCATGCACTGGTATAAACAACAGGAGTGAGTGAGAATGTTATGACTTACTGTGTATAATAACAGAGTTCAAGGTCAATCTGTAACAAGGGACTTCATTTTTCATACTTTAGCTCAATTACCATAGCAACAGTCTTTGATACTTTAGGATCAGACCTCATATTAAAGATGACAACAAGACAGTAGTGTTATCAGTTGAAGGTTTTTAATTCTTAAAGTTTTAATTCTTTCAGTCCTCATTGCTGAGTGTCAGAGACGATGGACAAATGCATCAATACTCTCCATTGTTTCATCTTCCATATTATGACCATACACGCCAGCAGTGCTCTCTTTGTCCAATCTCTGATTTCATTAGTCCAGTATTGACTTGGGCTTCCTCTAGGTTTCCTGCCATCAATGCACCCCACCAGAATAGAGATGCAGTCGTTCTGGGCCCTGATGACATGGCCATAATATAGCAGTTGTCACTTCTTTATGGTCATAGCCAACTGTCTCTCTGTTCTCATTTCCTTCAGGAATGACGCGTTTGTTTTTTTGTTCATCCATGTCTGTATCATGTCTCAAAATACATCAGTTGTGGCTTTCACTGCCTAGATTTTGGAAGCATTCAGTGCAATATTAAATCTCATGAATTCAAACTTATCTGTTTGTTCTTTAAGTTGTTCATTCTTGTTTCTGCCATTTTGACTGTAAAAATAACTCCCTTCGTGTTTTTCTTGTGCATGTTTATAGTTGGCTGAGATTCGGTTCAACTTAATTTTAGCAAGAGTTATTTTAATAATTATTAATTATTTTTAATTTTGATAGTTTTACTTGATTAGTTTTCACTTTCCGTATTGTTTCAATCACGTGTTGGCTTCTCTGTGAAATATCCTTCCTGATAATGGGCCAACTATGATGTGGCAACTGAGAAATCAATATTTCAGGATTTTGAATATTGTCTCCTGTTGCAAAATTATTGCTGTTGATTCTTGCATGCAACTTTAAACTTTATAAAAAAAAAATAAGAATATAATAATAATATAAAAATAATAATAATTAAACAAATTATATAATAATATAAAAATGTTAAAATAACTGATAGATAACATAAAACTAAGTAAAAAGAAGTATCAAAATAAATATGAATAAATATATATAAATACAGGAGAATGTTGAAAAGTGCTCAACCCAAGCCACTTCTCAAAATTTGACTAGAAATTCAGATTTTGTTTGAACCCTACTTAGGATGGGTAAAGAAATATTCAGTACTTCATAAAATACATCAGGTGATCAAAAATGTTTGTGGTTTTGCAATTACATTTTAATTTCATTTTTTCCCTTTCAGATTTAAAAAAAAAACAAAAAAACCTGAGATAGCAACTGTTTGAGTCATTTCAGCAATATGATACCTCTACCATACCATTTTCTGTTATATCATTTTTTGAAAGGTATACCTATAATAGTAACGAGTGAAATCAACCTTATCGACTGAATCAAAGCCTTGAAAAAAAACAAGAAAACCAACAGAAAAAGTACGTAGACTATGTCAGTGGCGTAGCTAGAGTAAACGTCACCCGGGGCAGTCCGCTCAAATGTCACTCCAATGACCCCGATTCACCCTATACTGAATGGTTAGCTGTATCTGAATTTTCATACATGCTCTACCTCTACTTTACTGACCGGTACGTTACTGTTTACATGTATGATCCAAGACAAAATCCAATACCACAAAATAATCAGTTCAAATCAAAAGTTGAAAACATTGCTGTTTTTCCTACTCACAAATTTCCCGACAATTTATTACAAAATTTCTGACGGGAGGACAAAACTGGGGGGGTCATAAATTATTTCTGGGGGGGTCATGTGCCAGCCTGTGAAACCCTGTGTCTCCACCACTGTTTTCAGACTATTTTTGGCACCTTAGCCTGGTTGAAAAATTTTGTTGGGTGGGTGATATTGTGTCACCCCTCCTGTGCTGGCACCCGGAGTGGTCCGACCCCCCCTAGCTACACCACTGGACTATGTACAATGTTTGGTAAAGATGACGGTAGAGGCTGTACTGTGCAAAAGTCATGTAGGGGAGGACTGACTTTCCATCCTCTTCAATATTTCCGAAGAGCTGTTCTTTTGTTCTACCAGTTCAAAACTTTACTGCTATTTCATGCAATGTTACTTCTATGGATTTGGATCACTTTCATTTCCTCCATATTCTAAACATAAGAAGGAAACTCTATTTGGACAGCTTTTTTGCAAGAACATCTGAAATTCCCTTCTGATTTCTTGCTTCCCTGCCAACTACAATCTTCAAATCTTTAAATACGATATCAGTCGTGATCTCCTATCTTTCTGAATCCTATTCTTTTATTTTTCTTTTCCCCTCACTAAAAGTCTTCTCATTCCCTTCTGCTTCAAGTAACCCCTTGCATTTTAATGAAATTATTAGCTTGTCTAGGGGGAAATGATTAATATAGTTAACAAAAATAACTGCCATTCCATGACACATACTCTCCCATGGATGCTTCCCTGAACACAAGAACTGACAATGTTCTCAATAAACAATAATAAAAAGAAGAAAAAGAGCAGGGTAAAACAACAGTAAGCAAAATATATATATATATATATATATATATATATATATATATATATATATAAAAACCTTACAACAGAGATTAACATTATATTAGGTTAATGATCATTTTCATCTTGTAAATTGAAATAAAATTTACAAGGATTTTTCAAACCAGTCAGGGAATGATAAATTATTGAAATAAAAATGGCCAGACATAGGAAAGAGAAAAAGAAGGGAAGAAAAATTACGGGGAAAAAAAAGATTCTAAGAAGCTTGTCTATTAATATTAAAATAAGTAGACAAAACTTATCTAAATTATTCAATGAGATATGCTACCAAAATATATGATATCTCTCTCTCTCTCTCATATATATATATATATATATATATATATATATATATATGTTATAATATATATATATTATAATATATATATATATATATATATATATTATATATCATGAATATATACAGATCCACTTCAGCTAATAACTGAGCCTCTCAAAATGAAAGGGACACTTTATTGGTGAATAGTGTATGCTTGTATAATAAAAGAAAACTAGTCAAAGTAACAGTAATAAGATAGAAAGCTCACCAAGTAAGAATGGTGTTCACATGCAAAAGGGATACAGTCAAGTGAGTGTAGTATTCTGACTTCAAGACAAGAAAGAACAAAAAATATGAAAAGGAGAAGTGTTCCATGTTTAATGGTTAAGAAGAAATTCTAGCATGCAACTGTATTAATTTCTCTATAAATTCTGGTGAGTGATCCTTCCCAATGGATTGAAACCAACAATGCCACTCTAACATTGTATTGTGTAATATGTTAGAAAAAAATGTTTTTAAATTTTTTTGTTTTTGTGAAAAATGTCTTGTCAGTATTATTGTGCAGGGTGCAGCTAAAATTCCAGATAATTGTACAACAGTGATAATGGTGTCATCTAGTTAATGTCTGACGATTAAGTGATAGGTATTTGTGCCACACCCTGTATACTAAACAATTGGGATTAGTGATAGAAATAAATAATTTGTATTAAAATTGGATGGAATTAATAGGGTTAAAAAATGGTACTCTATAAACTCGAATATTCTGTGATATAATAATAATAATAAAAAAAAAAAAATTTGAATAAAATAATAAAATGAGTGAATAAAGGAAACTGCATTGATTTTATTTCCATAAAGTGAGTTTGAAGCAAAAGTGCTTTGTGTTCTAGTTTATTCTGCTGAGAGGATTTCATGAGAGCAGGTCAAAGATGCATTTGGTTGATATGCATGAAATTAAAAGGAATTAATAATAAATAGCTGCTCTATAAATGGTATGACAACTTCAACTCAAGGAAGAAATATTAAGATAGATTGCAGCCGACATATGAGAAGGAAAGAAAAGAAAAAGATTTTTACAAATATGGTTACAAATATAAATAGTATACAAAATGGAAAATTTTTAAAAGAGCATTTTGTGAGATCTTGGTGTTTAATTATAATAATAATCTTTCTCTATGTACCATTTTCATTCAAAACCTGGTCAACTATACTTCTCTGCAACATTTACTTATGTTATCCAAAGAAGAATCTGCAATGTTATTGGTCTTGACCTAGCATCTAAGATTCAGTCATTTTTCCATTGTCATAATGTAGCTTCTCTGTGCCTTTTCTGTAAATACTTTCATGGTAATTGATCTGACGAACTTCCCTCTCGAGTAAATATTCATTGAGTTTTCCATTTTTAAAAGTTGTTATATTTATTCCTCACCCTCCAAAGATAGATTGTGCATATGGGAACTAGTTAGGATTTCATGGAGGCTTTGATGTATTATGGTGGCTGTGGTAAGAATAGTAAGTAAAAATGTGTTAATTAGGTGTAAAGAATAATATGGTATGTTTGTGTCAGTAATTGTCTAGCTAAGTTTAAGAAGACAGATTGAAGACCAGCCTTCATACACACTCCTTTTGGCCTTATGCCACATTTTTGTATTTTCAAAATAAATGATTTCCCTCAATTGTACCTAGAAGTACAGTACTAAGTTGGTGGCTAGGTCTCAGTTGAAATGGCTACAGACAATTATAAGTTTTATGCCAACAGCTTCTTTTCTCACTTGATTTCCAGTCAAATTTGATCTTCCAAAATTTAAGTGCAATGTCACTTGTTAACTTCTGTCTTAATTCCTGTTCTTTTATTGTTCTCTCTACTTAATGTTTTTCTTTTTCTCATATTCTGTCACACTCTTTAACACGTTGCATCTCAGTGGCTTTATTGCCTTGCTTGGTGTGAAAGGATTAAAAAAATAGCATGCTTTTTTTTTTGTGAAATATTGTCTTTGTTGCACTTGTTTCTTCAACCACCGACTCAAACTTGTCAAGCTTTTTGTGCCTCATTATTTGTCCTAAAAATTCCAGTTATTTCTTTCTAATTGTTAGTCACTGTATCTTTGCATTTCCTACTCTCTTTGAAATGTTTTCCTTTGTTGCGTACTTTGTCTATGGGTTATTCTGAACCTTTATAAAGAGAGCTACATCTCTACTGGTTCAAGTCTTGTCTTCATTCACTACCATATAGATTGGATTAAACATTACATAGCAGCCCAAGGCTTTCAAGTTGAAACACCAGTTTTTGTATGATCATGAAAATTAAGCAATGTTGTGCCTGGTCAGTACCTCAATGGGTGACCACTTTGGAATATTGTAAGCTAGGATGTGCAGTTTGTGCAATAGATAAGGACTCAGAATAGTTAATCAGAGAGTCAAGTCCCAATTCCAGTTGGGTTTATATTCATTTATGTCCAAATACCCTTGGAAAAGGCATGAATCCACCCTTTCCCTCCACAGTAAGTATCACTAAACCATTATTAACTAAATTTTTTTTTTTTACAATCTAAAAGTATTTCTTGGTTTTAATTATGACAAAAACAAGTATCACAAGTTATAATAGTGAATTAAATATTTAATTGCAAATTGCCATGAATTTATTCACTATTTTGTGGTCAAAATTGTGGCTCTCTGCAATTACACAATGTCTAACCTGTATCTTCTCATTCTCTCCCTTATCTTTTCCAATGTGTAGCAAACAGAAGAATGAACAAAATAGAACTTCTTTTCTTTTTTTTCTTTTTGGAATTTTTAGTATAGAGAGTGCTCAGAGAGATTTCCTGAAAGAGAGTGGAAATACAAGGAATGTTCTTATGAGAGACTCTGTAAAAAGAAAGACATGAATGTGGTTGAACTTCATTCATTTTTTGGAGTAGGTGAGTGTTGTGTCCTGGGAGCATCAAGATTTGCATCCTACCTCAGTTTGATGCTGTCAGAAAAGAGCTTGTTTCTTGAAATTTGTGATGCATGTGCTCCCAATTTTTTTTTTTAATGCTTGCCTATAAAGTTCAAAAGAGTAACTGCTGCTAATAGCATTTTTAATGTAAGGTTTTCTGGTCAAACAGCATAGCAGCTGTGAGAAATGTTAATCATTATCCATGTTTTTTTTTGTTGTTTATCAGCTTTCTGGCTGGATATCAAAAGACAATCTCATTATGTCTGTATTTCATTGCCATCCCTTCCCTTCTATACTTTTTCCTTTCACCTTGTTTCTTTTTTATTTTACACTAGTGATCTTAATTCCTACCACTACTCTTTTATACCTTTTTTTACACCCTTCCTCCACTCCCTCACTTTTTTTTATCCCTTTCCTGCTAGATATTATGCAAGTTTTATGGTCCATCTTAGGACTGGGTCAATGCTACACTCATATGATGAGAAAAGTCAAGATACAAATAATTATTTTCCATCCCAAATTGAAAATGTGTTTGAGTAGTTTGATTCTAAATTAGTAATGTTCTTCACAAAGATTTGCTTTTTTTTTTCCAGTGGTGAGATGTGCCATTTCTTTGTGAGTAAAAATTTGTCATTCATTTGACCAAAGTCTCATTATTTAAATTTATAACATCTCTCTTTAAAAACAATTATTATTTTCTTCAGGAAATTCGGTTTCACAAGTCCACAAACTGTTACTATTGTTTTTTGTATTAATGACAGGTCTCTTTAACACCTAAATAATAAACAAAAATAAAAATGTTTATTTTTCTGAATTTTTAAATTAAAACCTTATGACATTTTTTAAAATTTTGTTTAAAAAATATTAGCTGCAAAATAAAATCTTTATATTTGCCTTGTTAAGATGTCTATTTGAGGATGAAATGCATTAGCTAAGTTTTCCTTTTTATCTTTATTTATATATATATATATATATATATATATATATATATATATATATATATATATGTGTGTGTGAAGTAGCATGTAGAAGTATGTGTGGGAAGGGGGAGAGGGTGCAGCAGCCTCAGGCATCCATTATTGGGAGGGCATCCAATCAAAGAATGAAATAAAAATTGAGCTTATATTTAATTTGCATAAAGTGTTTATTTCATGATTCATCTGTTTTTACATATTTAAAATGTCTTCCTTTTTCACATTTCTTAGTACTAGGCCCTATAGGCCACCCTGAGTCTTAGGGACATACAAACAAGGAGTTGGACCCAGGCACCACCAAACATCTGCACATCACTATGTTTGTGTGTGTGTGTGTGTGTATATATATATACATATATATATATATATATACATACATATATATATATATATATATATATAAAAAGATATAATTTTCCATATCAGTAAACATTATTTAGAAAAGTAGTATGACAAATTAGAAGAAAGTTTTTGTGACACATTTCATCTACAACAGATGAAATATGTCACAAAAACTTTTTTGCTAATTATATATATATATATATATATATATATATATATATATATATATATATATATATATATATACACACATGTAATTTTAAGATTGAATTTCAAACCTAGAAGGCCCTCCCCATTTGGAAGATTGACACACCACAATCATTATGCTACAGATTATTTCCCCATTTGACATTGTGCTGTACTAAACTTTCTAGATATCAAGCAATAAAATATATAAATAAATATAATCTAAGTATATGAAAATCAGATTTTTACAAGTATAAGGAATTTGATATTTTCTACAAATAACGAAAGAAAATATTTGACAAGAATTTGATGCTAGAAAATGCAAAATAAATGAAGATCCAACCCAAATTTAACTTGGCATAAAATCCATTTGTTCTATGCAAAGTTCTAATCTCAAGAGCTTCAACTCTAACTATCTTATATTTCTATAACTCCACTCTTTCTTTTCAAAGACAAGAGGTCTGTGCTAGGCTAAGGGTGTTGGCCTTCTTGTCAAGTTCCCAGTGTCAAAAAATAAAAATAAAACTATTGTGAAAGTTTTGTCTCCATCATCTGCTCAACATCACATACAAGTGAGAGAATAAAAACTCAAAAAATGCAGAATTGTTTGTTGTGGTATAAAATTAGCAGACAAAAGTGAAGCCCCTTTGATCCACTGTCATTAATGTCTCAGAAGCACAAAGGGTATTTACAGACAATTGTTATCGGCTTGTCATGGGATGGTTCTTTTCAAAAGTAGACATGGTGATGCCTGCCACTTCTCATCTGTCTTGCTCAGTCTAGGCTGATCCACTTGGAGAGATCTCTTTAGAATTTAACTCGGAGAAAAGCATTATTTATAAGACAAATGAGACTCTTCTAGAGATGCATCAGAATGTTCACATGCATACGTATGCATCCAATGAAATAAACATGCTAAGCACACAGGGAAGTCATATATATATATATATATATATATATATATGGGGGGTGCCTACAAATATGCATGTATGTACATAAATGTATTATACAATTTTCAGTAAATCTATGACAAAGTAGAAAAGTTTTCATGTGACGCTTTTTGTCCTGTAATGTTTATGATAATGTGACTACACTGTTGCATGAATGAAAGTAAATGCTGAAATTTAAAATTGATTTTTTTTTTTAAATATATATATATTCTGGGTATAGTCATTTAGTCTCATTTACTCTGTTTTTATCACTTTTGTTACTAAATAGTCCATTTTTTAATAATAGACGATCTGCCAAGAAAGGTGGAATATTGTAATAACTTGCATGTAAATGTACGGTGCATGTTCTCATCACTAAAATACATTTTTTATATTTTCCTCTTAATAAATTTACTCTTCTTTTAGAGTAGCATTTTTTTTTTTTTTTTTTTTAAATCAAAATTATGGTCAGTCTCATTATGGTGTGCAACTCATGCCTAGAGTGTGTTGTTTTGTAAAAGATTCCTTTTGTGCTCATATAATCTTTTCTTTAGGTTTCTCCTATGTATTGCTTGTGGCAATTATTACAACAAATTGTGGTATACAAGTCAACCTGGTGTACAAATCAACCTCAAGATTCTTAGCTCAAAATTCATATAGGTACCCCCAACAAAACATACGGCAGACTACAAGTGACCCAAAACTTGGGCTTATTGCTAAATGAAGTTACACTAAAGTATACGATAATCTGTGCAAAACATACATACGGTCACATCATTTACCTGTATATTGAGACAGTAACTCTTATATATATATATATATATATATATATATATATATATATATATATATAGCAAACAACCTACAACACATACCAGTAGGTACCATATATTATGTCAGTATAACTTAGTGAGCATTTAAAATTTGTCAGGCCTACTGATAAACACATTAAAGTCAGCATCAACTCGTATAAAATATTAATACCATAAATTATACATCATACCAGGTAGTACTACAATATATCATATGTTATTGTAAACTACAATATCTCTCATCCACCATTTACATCAGTGATTTCACCAACGTCATTGAACAAACTGCATAACTGTGGGTTCATTATACTATTGACGTGCATACTATACTGTTATATTCCATGCTCATAAGAATATATACTTGATAAACATGGTGGATAAAATAAGTAAAGGTTTATTGTGACAACCAGTACAATAAAAAATAAGGTAACAGTTATGCGCACGATCGTCGCAAGTCAATCCAGTAGTGAGTGCTACTATTGGAAGGTTGGTAGTTCTCGTATAAGTCCGAGTCATACTCAACAGATCCCAACTAAACTCCGTAGTCTGTTGACTTACCAATACTTATAGGTAGTTACTACCTATAATGTAGTTAGTCATGGGGGTGACAGGTTATTCCAATACATCAATAATATACAAACATAGATTTCTATCATGATGATTTAGAGTGGATAGTTACATGGTAATCTATTATTATAATAGGATGGTGGAGTAATGGATAGTGGCTTGGATTGAGGAATCAGTGAGCTGATTTCAAATTCCATTCGAATCCATTACATTTACTTACATGCTAATACTTTTGGGAAAGGTATGAATCCTTCTCTTCTCTCCCCTGCTATGGGTAAATAGCAGGACAAACTGGGTTCTATAGCCTTGGATGGCAACTGGTCTACTGTAGAAAGAAATGGAAACTTACTGCGGGAAAAAATCTGCCTCTTCAGTCATGTAAATAAAATTTTAATTAGTTGAATATGCCTTATTAACACTGAAAGATTAATGAATGTCTTGGTTTTTTGCTGAATTGTTATATTCTGTAGTAATAGGAATATATACTTGAAAAATACGGTGGACAAAATAAGTAAAGATTTATTGTAAAACAAGTACAATACAAAATAAAGTAACAGTTATGCACAGGATCGTTGCAAGTCAATCCAGTAGTGAATGCTACTATTGGAAGGTTGGTAGTTCTCACGTAAGTCTGAGTCATACTCAACAGATCCCAACTAGATGGTATCTAGCCCCACACATGGCACAAGGCCGAATTTAATGTGGGCTTCCTGATCCTATAGTCTCGGCCAAAAAATCCCAGTAGACCCCACATAAATGGGATCAGGTCTGTCTACCTCCCTGGATGAGACTGCTCTTCGGTATAGCCTTGTCCAGGTTCTTCTCTGCCTTCAGGCAGAGATCAACCAGCACAGCTGGAAAAGATTCCAGCTAGACTCTTGTAGTCCATTGCCTTACAGATACTTATTGGTAGTTATTACCTATAGTGTAGTCACTCATGGGGGTGACAGGTTATTACATTACATCATATATTTGTCTGAATGTTTACCTGAGTTAAACATGGCTTTGGTCAGTATTTACACTTAGCGTATCAGCTGTTAGTCATGACATGTGTGTTAGCATTAATAGAATACTGAATTTGTGTTAGAATTTTATTTTAATTTATGTGTTAGTATACCAAATATGTTCACCAAACTCAAGTTATAGTGGGATATATTTGTGGCAGCATGCTGGGCATACAGCAAGTTGTTCACAGTAATTGCTAGGAATGAGGACCCATTTGTTTACAACTTTGTCATAAAGGTTTGCATTTTATACCTGTCATATAAATTGACACTGAGGTTTGGAAAGATTTTTTAGACTTGAATGCTAAACTTGTATTCTGCAATTTATGGTATCACTGATACAGAAAATTACTCCTTCAGGTTTTAGTTTATTTTATTTTGTATTAATTATGTCTTTTATTGTTTTAGACATAATTGTAACACATGTTATACTTAGATAATTGTTTTCCCATATTATACAATGTAAACTGAAACAGCATAAATTTATTCAGACAAGTTTTATTAAAACTGACTGACAAGGTTTGTCTCATTGTTTCACATCATTTCATTGGTTTGTTGTTTTTGTTTAATCACATATCAACTTCTGTGTTATTTAAAATAATAAATATTTTGTACAGAATTTTATTTTATCTTATGATTATTTTTGGCAATAGTAATGGTTTTACTGAGAGAAGTTTTAATAATTAACCCATAGCTGAGTGGAAGAAGAGGTGGTATTGCACATAAGTGAATATAACAAACCCAAATGGAATTGGAACTTGTCTCATCGATTAACAATTCCAATTATTTGGACTGTTATCCTCATTTTCATTGCTATATTCCCAACATTTCGGCCTTTGTATGCTCTGGCCTTCATCAGGTGATTGGAATTTCAAACTGAACACCTTATTTTGTCCACTGGGGTAGATTGCCCAGTGGATAAAGATGTTGGTTAGATACAGTGACTAGACTCAAAGAGTTGAGAGTTCAATACCAGTCCACAGCAATGGTGAACCGAAACTTGGAGAATCGAGTTAAAGGGAAATAACTGAGATGTGGAACTAGAGTAATCTGCTCTGTTGGGTGAAATAAAAGGTTCGATTTGAAAGAAGAAGGCCGAAGCGTATAATGGCCAAAATGTTGTGAATATGGCAACAAAGATGAGGATAGTCTGAATAATGTAAATAATACAAGTAATCATAATACCGCATCTCAGAGATATAGACAGATAACAATTCCAAGCCATTATCTATTACACCACCTGTCCATCTAAGCTTATTACACCTCAGGAAAAAGCAGACTTTAGCAGAGTTTAGATATCATACTTATTATAA
Source organism: Acanthosepion pharaonis (assembly GCA_903632075.3). NCBI lineage: Eukaryota > Metazoa > Mollusca > Cephalopoda > Sepiida > Sepiidae > Acanthosepion > Acanthosepion pharaonis. The sequence continues at coordinate 1,642,329 of CAHIKZ030003761.1, read as the reverse complement.
AACCCAGGTTGTGTGTGTGTCTGTACGTTTATATATTGGATGGATTTTCTACATTTTTCAACCGATTTCAACAAAACTTCACAGGACTATATAAAATTACCTTGCAGTGGTTCTGACAGTGCCAAAAATTGGAAAAACAATTGTTTTTGCACAAAATCAATTTGAAAACACAATTAAGAGGCATTGCCAGAATTAAAGGGGGACAACTCATATCGTGTTATACTTATTATAAAACCCAGGTTGTGTGTGTGTGTGTGTGTGTGTGTGTGTGTGTTCATTTACATATGGGATCGGATTTCCTACATTTTTCAACTGATTTCAACAAAACTTCACTTTTTGGGCAGGTAGCGTTTCTCATTGTCTTGCACACTTTTTTTTTTTATTTTACATTCAGAATGCTTTAAAAATTCCATTTACAAGACAATTGTTTATAATAAAATTCTATTCAATCGGTAGACTCATAATGATTGAAAACAATGTTTTTGTTTGAGTTTGACCAATTCGAAAAAAAAAAAAAATAATTAAGACATGCGTGTCTGTCAACCTTAAACAATAATCTTTGTCAATTTTATTTTTCGGTCTTTATGATGGTCGATACTTGATCTACTGTTACATCCCCAGGCAACGCCAGGCTCTACTGCTAGTATGGTATAAAAGAAGACTAAGGAACATCAGAATTATGTGGAAAAAAGATATCGATTTAAATTGATGCCAGAAGGATATGTTACCATTATGCACAAAACCTTTTTAAAACATTAAATTTTTTCTTCATATAAGATATCTAAAAGCACTAAAATACAAGAACCCTTAATGCTCAATTGATATATCAATTGGACAGTGCATTCTTTTGAAGTGCTACATATGAAAACCAATTACAGGTCATAAGTAAGATGAGATTGTCTTCATTAGCGCCTTGCATAAAATAATGTAATTAATTGGACTCTTATGGCTTCTCTTTTATTATTTACTGATATTTCACCTAATACAAGGTGCAAAAGTCATTGACGATAGAGGTTTACTTGTTGCAAGGGAAGGGGAAAGAGATTTAGGATAGCTATCAGTTAACTCTGGACTGAAAGAGACCAAGTTTGTAATTTATAGGGAAGCAGCTTCTCAGGAGTCGGTTCCACAAAACAAAAGTTCCAGGGAAGATGTTGTTTGATTGGTTCTTATTCCTTATCAAAGGAATATGAACGGAATGTGGATGGTTTGCCAACATGGACACAGTATAGTGGAGGTATCCCAGCTGTGAAGGTCTCAGCTGGTGGAACTAAGGGAAGTAACTTGTCTAAACATTTGCCATAGTAATAAAATAGTACTAAGAGGCTAGCAACGTTTTGACTGAGGGTTGCATGGTAGAAAATAATTCATCCCCCACAAGGCTGTGTAAATGCTTTTTAAGTTTGCACGGTGGGTTAATGGATAGCAGCTCAAATTGAGTAATCAGACAGCAGAGTTCAAATTCCATTCAAATACATTACATTCACTTACGTGCTAATACCCTTGGGAAAGATATGAATCCTCTTCTCTCCCTCCAGCTATGGGTAAATAGCAGGACAGACTAGGTTCTGTAGACTTGGATGGCAACTGGTTTAGGAGAAGAACAACTCTGAATTCAAATCCTGTGGAGGGTTGTTTGGGGACCTTGTGGCATGTAGTGCACCAGGTTGCTGTATTCTGCTTTTCAAAAAGTGTGGACGGTTCTGCATAAAGCCTTCACTACTATAATCAAATCTCATGTGCTGGTGTCGGGCTGTTGGTTTTTAGGAACTGACTGGTTGATCCTCATAAAAAACAAATAGAAAAGGAGAAGAAAAAAATTTATCTTCGTATCTGAAATTCATACCTTTTCCCAAGGACATAATATTCACTTACTCTTGGGAAAGGTATTAATCCTCTTCTTCTCCCCCATCTATGGGTAAAAAGCAGGACAGACTGGGCTCTATAGCCTTGGATAACAACTGGTCTACAGTAGAAAGAAATGGCAACCTACTGCAGGGAAAAAAATCTGCCTTGTCAGTCATGTATCAAAAGAAACAGGATCACCTAAGCATGTATGATGCATGGTACATAATTGACTGACTGACTCAGCTGGGGCTGGACAGTGAAGACTGGGCAGCACCAGCCCAGGTATGGCAGCAATACTCCATGCTTGGTCTCAAGTGATATTATTTTTTTTAATTTTTTTTTTTTTTTTGATTAATTAGAGTGCATTTTTAAGGGTTGGGAATTATGTCAACATTAAATGACATTGAATTGGACATTGACTTCAAAAGATTGCTTCCAAAAACTATCCAGTATTTTGTGCATGGTGTTGAGGCTAAATGATGGATCAGCAATAATCAATAAAAGTCAAAATGACCCAATTCAAAGGCTTTGTAGCCTAGAGAAGTGACGTGTACAAGACAGGTTAAACATAATTACACATTGCCTAGAATAGACAAGAATAGAATAAAATGTGGAATGACTTTGACATTCATGTCACAGAAAAAGCCAAATAAGTCATAATATAGCAAATTTGTAACAATATGATATAATAGTAATAATAATAATATCTTTTATATATACAAAAGAATTACTTAACTGTAATTGTCGCCAATTCTACAGTTTCATGGTAATATATTCACCTTTCAAGGTGTTATTCCATATATTAAACATTTCCAATTGTAAACATATATATATATAAAATTTATTTTGTTTAACTGTAAGGTTCACTCTGTACAAGGCCTGAAAACCACTCAAGGTAGAGTGTTACAGAGTAAGAGGCACAATTTATTTGGATAGGTGGAGAAGATAATGATTAACCTGAGACTTGAATAAGTTAATTGTCGCAATTGGAAAAACATCCTCTTTGGAGTCAGTTCGACAGAGCAGTGGTTTGCAGGAAGATGATGATTGAGTGGAACTTATTTCTCACCGCTAGAATACAGAGGGAATGATGGTGGCTTGCTACAATGTGTGTTGCAATGTGGGTCATAACCATAAAGGTGAGAACTGGTGGAGCTAAGAAATGTAGTTTGTCTGAACACTTTCCAAGAAAGTAGTGATAGAGAAGTGAAAGGCTTATTAAACACCTCATCTGTGAGAGAGGGAATACAGGCTGGAGATATATATATATATATATATATATATATAATTAGAGATAAGGATAAGCAGCCTCCAAAAGAGTCTGCCAAAGACTGTACACTGGAAAAAATAATGCTCAATGCTATAAAAATGGCAGAGATTGAAAGTACATGGAAAAATAAAAACTATTCAAAAGAAAATTTTGGTATTTTTCTTACTCAGTTTTCTAAATCTACCAAAAATTAATCCGCAAATTTGTAAAGATCATAATGAAAACTAATTGACATGATATGTCTAAATTATTTAACCAAACCTGTGTGTGTGTATGTATATATATATATATATATATATATATGATAAGAGATTGAAACAAAAACATGCTGAAAATCAACACTCCAAATGTGTCTCCTCAGGTGATGGTAAATTTTCAAAGCAAATTTTCCTCTTTTTTATTTTTATTTTTAAAAAAAAAAAAACAGTATTAAAATGACACTTGTGGGTTTACCATGATTAACGAATCAGGTATGTGGCCTACACTAAAATCCAATCTATAAATCTACAACTACAAGCTTCTATGTAGGAAGCCAATTGAGCCCTTTGTTCCTGAACAATTTTAACCTTCTGCCTGAGCTCCTGAGTCAAAATTCACAAATAATTGGTATGTAATGTTTCACAGTAGATATATCAATAGTTACAAGTGTTTACCCACCATTCAACCAGTGGCTGTGCATTAAGTCATTTTTCTTTACCACTGTTCAACTGGTGGCTGGACATTACATCATTTTTCTCTATCACCAGTAGAGTGGTGTTAAAGGCTCAAAGGATTAATATGCTAGATTATTTCCCTACCCCTTTCCCCTCAAGTTCTTGTGAAAGTTGAATGCCATACTTCTCTATATTTTAGGAGACAATTTAATCATTTGTATTTGTCATGAATGATTAGGATATTTTTTTTTGAAAAAAAGGAAATATTCCGCTTATGAAATTAAAGTGTTCACTCAGCAGAAATTTGCCATCACCCAAGGAGACACATTGTATAGCGATTTTTAACACGTTTTTATTTTAATCTGCTATAATAAATAATATTTAGCTCTACTGTGTATTGAGCCCTCTTTTAAATTAAATGTTAAGGACAGTGGAATTATATTCCACAAGTTCTTATCTTACTTAGAAATATATATATTTGAGAGATAGTGTGAGAATGATGATGATGATAATGAGCTACAATGGGCAGGAAATTGTGAAGTGCCATGATTGACAATATCCTGAAGGGACAATGCACATAGAAGAAGAATTGTATGTTTGGATTTGAGAACCAATTTTAACTCTGTTCTGATGATTCTGCTTCTTGAAGTCTTAAACTTTGGTATTTGATTGTGTAAAGTTTGTCAGTCAATGTTTTCCTGGTCAAAGTGAAACTTAAATTGGTAAATTCTAGTTTCAAGATTTTCAAATGTACAATTAACTCAAATCTACTTTAAACCACTTTAAATTGTTTTTGTTTGTAGCTTTTTGCATTGGAATGGAATTGTTTTAAGAGATTTGTGAATATTGTTGTGTTGTGTTGTTTGCCTGATGTGGTCTGAGGAAATTTGTTTACATCTGGGAGACCAGAGTTTGAAAATTGGTGTACTATGGCGGAAAAGACGCTCAGGTACAGTTCTAGACAAGAATCTGATAAATAGTTTTCAGCAGTGCTTTCAGTTGGACAGAAAATATTTATGTTGTCCTTTCATCATTTTATTACCTTTTTGCTGGAGTTGACAATCACTTACAAATGATTCAGATAAATTGTCTCCCACCAAAGAAAATATAGATTTGTCAAAATTGAATGAAAACAAAACGTTGAAATTCAATTCAAACGATGTGTAAACAAAAGAATAAGGAGAGAAAGTTGTGATTTCAAATAAAGTTGCAATAATGATTTTTAACAAACTATGCACAATCTTTGACTTTGCAGACAGTGTGAAGTGAGATTGATATTTCTTACTGAAAAAGAAATTCGAGTCAGAGAAGAAAGTCAAATAAATACTTTTTATGTATGTATAGACACAGGACTGGGTGATTAGAATATTTAGTTTCTGGCAATGTTACTCAGTATTTTTGTATTATTGCAAAATAGTTTTCAGTTTGGTTGATGTAGATGTTGTTATAAAATCAACATCTCAACCAAATACCCTTTTGTCATCATCAGGTGTACAGGAATCCCTTGATTAGTTCAACAAATACGTACAACAGTAACTATAAAATAAAATCCATTTTCAATTATTATGGTTAAACTGAAGAATGTTTTACTGCACTAATCAAGTATTATTTATGCACTAATTGAATATTGGTATTTAAAAATTTTAGTGCACTAATCGAAAATGCATTAATCAAGAGATGCCTGTACATTTATAGGCTGATATGAGATGTCTGCTGATTATTGTGATGTCAGCCTGCTGAATTGGTGCTTCAGTAACTCATCCAAGGATTAAATACACATTTGATATCCACTACACTTCAGTCACAAAGGACATTAGTGGAGACTTTTATATTTAATATCAGATGGTTTCGACATTTGATTATAATATTAAGTTACTCATCTCAGAAATGAAATACTAAATGAGATTCAGGTTCAAATATCACCATAGTTGATTTATCAGAGAGGTAACTTCTCATTGTTACAGGCTTGGAATCACATTGCTTAGAGCTACAAAGGATAGGAAGATGTGGAGATCCATGATCGTCTACATCCTGATTACATGTTACACAGTAGGTTAGTTATTAATATCTTCAAAATAAAAACAAGAAAAAAAAACATCAGTTCTTATTTGATAACACATGTCAACACATAACTTGATATTTTTATATATTATGAGAGCTGTTTACCATAACACTGGTAGGTTTTACAACGATGACATTTGCTGGTATTCTTCTCTTCCTTTTATGTGCCATCTCGCTTCAGATCATGGGTAATAACTCTACAAATTCCTGTCCTTTGTAGTTTCTAGCAATATTTGTCTCCTTACTCTTCTTCCAACTCTATTCTATCATCCATTTACACCCTCTCTCCCACTCTGTTCTTTCATGCATTTATACAAGCTTGTTAGACAGATTACTCACTGCTTTCCTCTGTTCCTCTTGCCTTCAGTATATCTTGTGAGTATCAAATTCTACATACCCTCTTTCCTCTTTATGCATTCAGGGAAATTTCAGCTGTTTATTTTTAATTCTAAGGATGCTTTTTGTTTCCATTTTCTTTTGAGCTTCCTTGTTCATGGATTCCTTAGCATTTTGGAGAATCATATCTATGTTGTTTCAAGTCTGTTCTTCATCAGTGAGGAAACTGTTCAGCATTCATTGCCATATCAGAGGACGGATATTATACAGTGTTTTAATACTCTTTTCTTTGATCCTGTCAAAACTTTCCTGTTTCATAATACTTTTAGTTTTTGAAAGATATCTTTAGTTCCAATGCAACTTTAAATGTTGGTGTCCCAATCTTTTGTTAAAGCCTGTGTTGATACTATTCACAAACTAATAATAGAACAGAATATCATGATATAAGATATTATTTTTTACATAAAATGTATATTAAAATAATAGTCATTTAGAATGTGGTTGTTTTTTTTTATTCCGTTATTTTTTTTTGTTTTTTGTATTTTTCAAGAAGCTGCAATTTTTTTCCATAATTTATTTTGCTTTTTTTGCATTTTTCAAGAAACTGCAATTTTTTTTCATAATTTTGGGTTGAGCAGAGATATTCTCATTGATATCAAAAACTGACAACAAAGGGGAAATAACTTTAGTTAATGTCTACAGCTATCATATTTACAGTGGAGTGTATTGGCTCAGTACACATGTCTAATTACTTTTCATTCTTTGAAACGCTTCAGTGAAATTCTCATTTCTAAAAGAGCCATTCCATATGTTTCAAGTTTTCAATTCAATATTACGGACGTGTTCTTAAGTTGCCAGCAGTTTTCATTTAAAATACATCAGTATTCACAAACTGTATGTTAGAGATACAAGTAGCTTGACTCTAACTACACAGACAATGGACATCTGTCTATATCTATGAGATACGGCATTATGATTACTTACATTATTTATATTATTCTTCTGTTATCCTCATCTTCATTGCCATATTCACAACTTCTCAAGGACACATGGCCCAGTGGATAAAGACGTTGGTTAGATTCAGTAACTAGATCCAAAGAGTTGTGTGTTCAATACCAGGCAAGAGCAGTTGTGAACCAAACTTGGAAAGTTGGGTTAAAGGGAAATAACTGAGACATCTGGAAGAGACATGGCATGTGGAACTAGAACAACCTACCTCGGTCGATGAAATAAAGGGTTTGGTTCAAAATTCCAATCACTGAAGAAAGCCAGAGCATGAATATGACAATGAAGATGAGGATAACAGTCCAAATAATGTAAGTACAATGGAATCAGCAACTCGAGTTCAAATGCTGCCTAGAACTGTTTGTATTCACTTTACACTAATGCCTTTGGAAAAGGAAGGAATCTATTTTTCTTCACCTGTCAGTGAAATTGGGAATTCTTTAGTCAGAAGTAAAAATGTAATAGTTAAACTAGATAAGAAACCATAACATGAGGATAATGAGGAAGTTTTTAAAAAAATACTAACTAAAAGGATGCTTATACTTGAAATCAGAAATAGACAGTTGAAATTTCTGGAACATATAATGAGGAAGGAGAGCTTGGAGAATTCAACACTCACAGGATATATTAAAGGCAGGAGAGCCAAAGGGAAACAGCAAGTAACCTAGGTGATGAATTTGTGCAAATGAATGGGAAAATGGGGACAAAAAGCTAAAGAATCAAATGTTACTTACAGCTACAAACTACAGGAAGTTGTCGAGGGTCATAATCACATGTGATAAAAGGAAATGATATACAAAGAGGCATAACAATATTTCAGAGGTATATCAAAAAGAAATTCAATGAATACACACACACACACACACATGCACGAGAGGCTCCAGAAAAAAGCTGGTGAGCATAAAATCTAAAACAAGATATTTATAAGCAATTACTATTGGTTTGTGTAAATTTTAAAAAATCTTCAAGATTGTCTGAAACAAGGAAAAGACTTTGCAACATATTGCTGTCAGTTAAGAAAAAATGCTGGCTCATTTACACAAATCTGTGATAAGCAATGCACTAATACAAGGCCCAGGAGCCAATCAAGATAGATGATTACTAAATAAGTTTTGTTGTAAGTTAGGAGGAAGCAAGTGATGCATATTATGAGGATATGGAGGATAGATAACAGTTGATCCTTGACATGAAGGTAACATTGTGGTGATCAGGGAAAAATCCTTTCTGGGATCCATTCTATAATGCAATAGTTCTTAGAAAGAAGCCTTTGAATTGCAACCTTCACTTCACCAATGTTATATCAAGAGAATGAAGGTGAGTTTTAGTGTACGTGGTCTGATTGTCAAGGTCTGACTGGTGGAACCAAAGATTGTAATTTGACTGGTCTGTGAAGTAGCTAGTGATAAAAAATTCTCTGGTATGTAATCTCAGTTGTCAAAGTTAAATATGCATGTACATTCTGTTCTCCTGTAAAATGTAAGTAATGACATTTTACTAAAATGTATAAAACTGTTCTGAAATCCATCCTATGTTCATTTCTGTGAACATTTCAAAAAGAAGTTCAGTATATATTCTTTTTGATATACCTCTGAAATACAGAAAAAAAATCATACACACCTGTATTTGTGGGTCTAAAGCATTTACCTTTGAAAAAATACACATGTGTATAATAAACCAGGTATTAAATTGTTACTTTTTTTTTTTTTTTAAAGTTAAAGAAGAGTTGGACGACTTTTGTCTTTCCTCTTCCAATTTCTGGAAAACAAGAAGGAACACACAAGACCTTTTTTTTTTTTTTTCATCAGACACCTGCAATAGGATGGCGTGACAATGTTTTTAAAGCCATTTTGTTTTTCTCAAAAAGTTTTGTAGATTTTCTTTTTGTTTTGTTGTTTTTTTTTTATACTTTTTTTGTCAACTCATATATGCACCAGCTTCCTCAGAAGAAATTGGATAAAAAACTGCAGCATCTACATCCTGAAAGGACATGGCACATAAGAAGAATTCCCTTTGCAAAACAAGAAAAAAAACACAAGAGAAAGAATCAAAGAAAAAAGAGATAAAAGAACAAAAGAATGATTGATCTGTGTTTTTTTTTTTTATGGCTTATCAACCTATTTGCAGACTAAAGTCAGAAAATAGTTTACTATTATTGAATATGCCTTACCTTGATACCCCATCCTTTGTTCAAGAAAGAGCCACAAATTTCCTCAACTTAGATTGATATTGGGAAGTCTCAGAGCGTACAACCCGTTGTAAGTTCGGAGGAAGCAAGTGATGCATATTATGAGGATATGGAGGGTAGATAACAGTTGATTCTTGACTTGAAGGTAACATTGTAGTGATCAGGAAAGCATCCTTTCTAGTATCCATCCTATAATGCAACAGTTCTTAGAAAGAAGCCTTTGGATTGCAACCTTCACTTCACCAATGTTATATGAAGAGAATGAAGGTGAGTTTATTTAGTGTACATGGTCTGACTGGTGGAACCAAAGATTGTAATTTGCCTGAACTGTGAAGTAGCTAGTGATAAAAAAAAATTCTTAGAGAAGCTGGTATGTCATCTCAGTTGTCAAAGTACAGTGAATACTTTTAAAAGCTTGTAAAATTATGAATTTCTCAACTTGAAATTTTTGTGATTATTTTAAAAATAAAATAACATTTTTTTAGTATACTAATATTCATTCAATACAAGGCTCGAGAGTCACTCAAAATAGAGGGTTACTGGATGGTGTTAAATGAGCCTAAAAGAAGGCAAAAAGTGCAGTTTATGAGGTTATGTAGAAAAAAAAAAACTGTTAACCCCAGATTTGAAGAGGTCAAGATTGTAGTAATTGGGAAATTATTCTGCAAGAAGTCTTTTCTACAAAGCAGCAGTTCTTGGGAAGAAGCAGATCCAAGTGGAACTTCCTCCTTACTAAGGGAATATAAAGGAAATGATGATTCATTCTCATGTACATAATATGGTAGGTCCCAATTGCAATGATCAGGACTGGTGGAACCGAGGAATGTAGCTTGTCAGACCAATTGCTATAGAAATAGCGATGGAGTAGTGAGAGGCTTTCATCTGTGGGGAAAGTGGTTGTAGAGTGGAAAATAATTAATCACCCATGAGGCAGCATAGATGCTTTTGAACTCAAGACAGGCAAGTGAAGACGAAGCAGCTCAATCCCAGATATGACAGTAATGCTCCATTTTTGGTCTGATATGGCTGTTGTAAAGATAATATAGCAGAGGAAGTCAGATAAATACTGAAATAGTATAAGGAACTAGCCATTTTTCCATCACCTTTAGCAATAGATTGCATATATGAGTTCCATTTGTGGTCTGAGGGTGAGCTCAAGTTCCAATAAATATACAAGGCAAGGAGCCCATCCATCATGATAGATGAAAGTTCAGGATATCCTGCAAGTATAGAAAACAAAACAAAAAAAGGATTTGACTCAAAATTCTGTGGTTTCCAACTATGATGATAGATTATTTACATTATTCAGACTATTGTCCTCATCTTTGTTGCCATATTTGTTACAACGTTTCGACTGTTGTCCACTCCGGTCTTCTTCAGGTGGTTGGAATGTTGAACTGAACCCTTTATTTCGCTCACTGGGGTAGACTGGAAAATTCCTAAACTTAAGGAATCAGCACATATGCTAGGCCACAAAAATCTCCTGAGCCAACCAAGCATAGAAATGAATACAATATGGGAACCAGTGATAAGGAGTGCCAGCAAAAAGCAATAATAACAACAAAATTTGTAATATGAGCTCGGGTAAAAACATGGATTGATAGCAGCAAAAATTGCAATATGAGCACTGGTAAAAATGGTTGCTGAGACATTAGGTTTATAATATCCAGAAATTCATATACAGATGTCTTCAAGGACACATGGCACATTGGATAAAGGCATTGGTTAGATCCAGTGACAGGACCTGGTTAAAGTAGTGGAGAACTTTCAGAGGACAAGCAGGAGATAACTGATAATTGACATCCATTAAAACATGGCATGTGGAACTAGAACAGAATGCAGGAGAAGGAGGTAAAAAAGAAGGCGGCCAGAGCGTACAATGGCCGAAACATTGTAATAAATATGGCAACAAAGATGAGGATAATAGTCTGAATAATGTAAATAATGTACATAATACCTCATCTCAGAAATATAGACAGATATGAGGATAGATACCCAAAGAAGGCTAAAGCATTCAATGGCTGAAGCAAGATGAGATTTCAGTTATGTGCTATGTGTAATACATGCTTAGTCAATCATGTATCTTTCGATACCTGACTGGTGAGGCAGACTTTTTCCCACAGTAGGTTGCCATTTCTTTCTGCAGTAGACCAGTTGCCATCCAAGTCTATAGAACCTGGTCTGTTTTGATATTTACCCATAGCTGGGTGGAAAAGAGGATTTATACCTTTCCCAAGGGTATTAGCACTATGCTATCTCCACATGAGAATACCAGATCAAATGTAAAGGTAAATAATAATAATTCATCATCTAAAAACTTCCAACATAAATTACATAATTTCTCTTTCTAAGCAACATAAAACAAATCAGTTTTCTTGTCGATCTCTGCAACGAAGAACTGTATCTATCTTAACTCATTCATTTGTTGCTGTTTGTATAAACAAATATGAAATAGTCAATTTCATATGGTCAACAATGGTCAATATTTCCCTTTGTTTTTCAACCCCCCTCAAATAAATACACACCTTCTCTCTAACCCCTGCCCTATGCCAAACATATTAAACATCTATTTCTCTTTTTAAAAGAGTTGTGTATTTATTGTATTGGTCTCTCTCGCTTGCTCTTCCTGTCTCGCTTTCCAACTCCTGCTCATTTACACATGCCAAAGAGCCCTTGTAAAACTGTAATTTAATATTCCAATTCTAGTGTATGAATTCTGAAATATTTACAAAATCATTATGCTTTAAGAAGAATAAATTTATAATTAAAGAATAACACATGAGTAATTCTGGAAAAAAATAGATTTACCTTGGCAAAACAAAATTCAAACTTAGAGAATAATGGATCTGAGTTTCCACAATGTAATTTTCAATTTAAGAATAGCAAAATCATTCTCTCCAGCATAACAGGCTCGTGATTCAAATATTGAATGCTTTTTCATGCATGAGAATCTGTACCTATTGCTATTCAGAGGTAAATAGACCTGACAGCTTTTTTTTTTTTTTCATGTACAGCAGTTTTTTCATTTTTTCTTTCATTTTTTCTTCTTTCATTTTTCCTCCTTCATTTTTTCTTCTTTCTTTTCCGTTCTTCTTTCTTTTCCGTTCTTCTTTCTTTTCCGTTCTTCTTTCCTTTTCCGTTCTTCTTTCCTTTTCCGTTCTTCTTTCCTTTTCCGTTCTTCTTTCCTTTTCCGTTCTTCTTTCCGTTCTTCTTTCCGTTCTTCTTTCCTTTTCCTTTCCTTTTCCTTTCCTTTCCTTTTCCTTTCCTTTCTTTATTTCTTCCTTTCCTTTTCCTTTCTTTTTTCTTTTTTTTTTCTTTTTTTTTCCTTTTTTTTCCTTTTTTTCCTTTCTTTTTCCCTCCCAATCAATTCTGATCTTCAAAAATTTGAATGCTATTTCTGTCTTTTTAATTTCTGGACTTTTTACTATCTTTGATACTGTTTTTTACCTCATTCTCTTGCATTCAGTAACCCCTTGCATCTTAGTGACTTTATTGCCTTGCTTGGGGTTGAATGAATAAAAAAAAATAGTGTTTACAAATTAGAATATGTATTAAAATTATGCAGTTGAAGCAAGATAATGCTTTAATTTATTAATACCTTGATACTCTGTTAGAATTTTTCTGTGGAATAAAAACTCTGAAATGAGGAAATTTTTTTTTTTTCTGTGACAGTTTCACCAGCTTACTTTTGAATAAACAGTGAAAATAGTAGCTTACCTCATCAACTGAAATACCACCATGTTGCATGCAGCTACTGTAAAAAAAATATAAAGACATCCCACCTAGATGAGGTCAGTGTTAGAGATGAAAGCATGCAAGCTTTCTTCTTTCATGGACAATCAAGAGCATTGTGAATGCTTTGTAACCTCCTGTAGTTGCAGTAGCCATGTGTGTGAAACATACAGATTTTGCTTTCTAACCTACATCTGTTGCAAACTCTGCTTTCTACAATAAAAACATGTTAAAATTTTCAGAATGACCTGAACTGTAATCAAACAAGTCTTTTGCGTTGCCCACTTTACTTTTAATGCATTCAACGAATAGCTTCAAGCAAATAAATTCTCGAGGGCTTAAGACAATCCCTTATCAAATCCTATAGACTGCACTCAAAGTTGAACTTTGCTGATCTTTAGAAGTATATTTTTTTAAAATTTTCACGAGGAGAAAAACTGAAAATGCAGAACAAGTTAATTACAACTTAATACAAGCTAATGAAAACATTCATTATTCTAAGACATTTTTTCTAGCCATTAGACCTGCAAATCTTTTCATGGCACTTTTTACACCCATCGTCAATACCATTTTCTGTTGACAGATTAAATTCTTTGGCTATTTTGTCTTGAGTTATGGATGACAACATGATGGCATCCTCAGCAACTGTGTGACTTGCCAGTACCTTGAGCCATCCCTGACTGAACTACAGCTCCTCAAAAAGCTTTAGCAAATAACAAAAGCAACATCACTTGAAGATTTTCAATGATAGCAACAAGAAAAATAGGTGGAACATACAACTATAAATAAAAATAATGATAGTTAAGATGTTGACTTTCTACACTACATTTAACAAAAGATTAGAAATTAACTATTATCAAGAAAGATAGTGGTGGTGGAATTAAACATTTTTAGGAACCTATTCTCTCTTGCTAAGACTAAAATTACCTGCTAATTGAGGACATTAAAGATGTCCCTACACTGAGTAGAAAAAATATGTTAGATAAGAGACAGTTTTTGTTTTTATAGCAGTTCAGAGACAGGTTCTTCAAACTTTTTTTTTTTTTTTTTTTTTTTAGAAACTGGCAAGCACAATTTGGATCCTGTTAATAATTATGCTTTAGGGTGGGGATATCAAAAAATCCTTTGCTGGGGTCACTTGCCAAAGTTTAACCAAGCAAGATTTTTTTTTCAAAATCCCTTCATAGAACTTTTCAGTAGCCCCTTTTTTTGTTAATATGTGTGAGTGAATGAATGAATGTATGTATGAGTATATATATATATATATAGTTTAAGAAAAACTAGGTAATCCATATGGGTAAACCTAAGGAGGATAAAATCCAGAGAGCTCAATGTAAATCCAGAGCAAATAATTTAAATAAAAACAGACTACTTTAAGGTTCCATGTAATAAATTATTTCACCACAGCCCTTTTAAAAGGACAGCGGATCATCAGACTTTACTTCCAAACAAAAAACAAGAAAATTTACACATTTTTGACAGACCGTATTAAACATATGTAAATTAACAAAGTGAGTGAGGAGAGAGAGAGAGAGAAGACATGAGTGAGTTAGCAGATATTGACACATTTAAACGGTACACATATATATATATATATATATATATGAAATTTAATACCTCTTTGGAAGATCAATTTTCTTTCGGGGTGAAATCATCATACAGATGGGGGTATTAAATTTTCTTTATATGTAATTTATTTATATTCTGTAATAAATACATTGAACTCTCTTTGTGGATCAGTTTTAAAATTTTATATTAGGATTCATCTAGATTACTTACTCACAGATTTTTACCTGTGTGTGTGTGTGTGTATATATATATATATATATATATATATATAGTTAAATAATCTAGACATATGTCTATTTTTATTTTACTCCTCTCAAATTCACAGATCTATTTCTTAGTGTTTAAGCCATTAAATTCATTAAGAAAGACACCATAGTTTTATTCATTCCTTTTATTTTCCCAAGTGCTTTCAATCTCAACGAAGATCATCTTCAGGGATGAATTGCTAAGACAAATATTGATGTAATAGATAGTTGTGAATTTTTTATAAATGTGACTGAAACATTCTCTGTCAATTCAAAATTAATGTTATCAAGGGAGATAATTTATGTGTAAGTTTTTGTTTAAAAAATTATAATTAAGTATTTTTAAAAATTGCTATAATCATAGTTAATCAAACAAACATGCTTGAATGAAGATAAGCTGCCTAAATATACATGCACACACATAATAAAGGCTCAAAACAATCCAATTCATCAGACCTACAAATTCAAAAATTGAATTTGTAGGTCTGATGAATTGGATCATGATTACAATTCCAATGTTATAAATTATAACCATGGAATATTAGTATTTGAGCCTTTTATATTATAATCTTACTGTCCTGGACATTGAATTATACCTGGAAATTTATATATATATATGTATATATATATTGACCACTAATATTATCTATCTATTTATCTCTCTCTCTCATATATATATATATATATATATATATATATACAGGGGTGTGATGAAAACAGTATTTATTTTTAACATCTTTGTCAGTAAATTGAATTCGGTTGTGAAAAATTAATCCGATAGATACGGGGAAAACATTTTCATATTCACTCATTCAGCTCATAATTACGTGAGTATAGGCTTATTGATTGAACTGATATGTTTAAACATGTTGTTTAAAATTTTCTGTTTGTAGACATAGTAGACAACATTTCATGGTGACTGCCAGTTTCACATTTTAGCCATGTAAGACCATATGTGCGCATTTGTATATATAAAGGCTAGCCACTCCTATCTGAGAATGCCCATTGACTAGGACGGCAAGCTCAGGTACATTTTGTGCTTGTTCAAAGACCAACTGGAGTTTATTATTTTACAGCAAGGTTCACCCTTTACACAGCTTGGGGGGAGAGCACTTGAAGTAGAGGGTTACGTTTAGAGTATAGGAGTGGAAGATAATGGTTAACCCTAGCCTTAAACAGGTTAAGATTGTAGCGATCAGGAAAACATCCTGTTGGGAGTCAGTTCCATGGGGCAGTATTTCACAGAAAGATGCTGCTCAAGTGGAACTAACTTCTCACTGATGGAATATAGGGTGCTTTTCTACTATGTAAGTGATATGGCATGTTCTTGCCTTGAAGATTTGACCAGGGAATATAGTTTGTCCAAGCACTTTCCATAGAAGTAGGGGAGAGATGTGAGAGACTTGCCATATCCCGCCTGTGGGAGAGAGGTAGAAGGGGGGAGAATAATTTATCACCCACAAGGACTGAGAGTCATTTTTTAACTCTATCAAGGCTGGAAAGTGAAGTCTGGACAGCTTCCACCCAAATATGACAACAGTACACCATTTTTGGCCTGATCTGGCTCTCATAAAGGTAGAGAATAGAAAGAGGTGTCAGGTACTTACTAGAATGTTACAGAGAACTGACCATTTTACCTCCATCCTTAGGAATGTATATATACTCATCAGCTATGAGTTTGAGGCCCAAAGTTTTTTCAGGGCATGGTGCTTCCTTGCTAGTTCAGGCTCAGATTGCTCGACACATACGCAGATGTCCTTAAGGACACATGGCATAATGGATAAAGGCATTGGTTAGATTCAGTGGCAGGACCCAAAGAGTTGTGAGTTCAATACCTGGTTAAGCATGGAGAACTTGAAGTGAATTAACAGGCGATAACTCATAACTGATATCCATTAGACATGGCACATGGAACTAGAAGAGTCTACTCCAGTGAGTGAAATAAAGGGTTCGGTTCGACATTCCAACCACCTAAAGAAGTCTGGAGCATACAACGGCCAAAACATTGTGATAAATATGGCAGCAAAGATGAGGACAATAGTCTGAATAATGTAAATAGTGAAAATAATGTTTATTTAAGAATATAACTTCGAAATAATGATCACCATTCTTTTGGAATAAGAATCTGATCTAACAGAAAAAGACATGATATCTTTAAAGTTAAGAGTAGGAAAACATTTATGAAGCCATGTAAGTAAACATTCTTTGGTATTTTTGAAACTTATGTCATTCTAATGTTAAGAATCCAAGAATGTTTCTCTTTTTTAGGGTAGTGGACGAGAAGGATTCTATGCTTAATTTGAAGAAACTTGAGAAATTCTTCAAAGAAACCTTGTGGGCTTTTCCTAAGTTAGAATGAAGCATTAGCAAAGTGAGATATCTAGAAATGTTTGAAACAAATTCTGGCAATTTATTTTGTTCAAGAATAGATAACCTGTACTGAAATAGGATTTTATCAACTTCAGAGTTGGAAAAAGCCTAACACTGCCTAAGACAATTTTTATTGTTCTTGTTATATGATGTTTTTCTATGTCCATTATTCATTTCCTTAACTATTTCTTTTTTTTCTGATAACTATACAAACTTACCTGTGATGCCTGATAAAAATATTTTTAAAATTTCATGAATTTTCTTTTTCTATCAAATCCTTACTTTCCAAGCTCACATGATATACAGACATGGTTCATTGGATCAAGATAATTACTCATTGTTCTTTCTTTTCTTGTTTCTTTTCTTTTCTCTTTTCTTTTCTTCTCCTTTTTCTTTTCTTCTCTTGTCCTTTCTTTTCCTGTTCTGGCTTATAGCCAAATCATGTTGAAATACTAGTTCTATGTTCACCAAAATTAAGCAATGTCAAGCCTGGTCAGTACCTATATTGGTGACTGCATGGGAATACTAGTTGCTGTAAGCTTGGATGTACAGGTCGTATAATGAATAGTCAGTTATGTACCATGAGTGATACACACTTAGGCAATCATGTATCGAATGATACATGATTGAAAAGGCAGATTTTTTCCTGCAGTAGGTTGCCATGTCTTTCTGCATTAGACCAGTTTCCATCCAAGGCTATAGAACCCGGTCTGTCCTGCTATTTACTCATAGCTGGATGGAGAAGAGGATTAATACCTTTCCCAAGAGTATTAGCATGTAAATGAATGTAATGGATTTGACTTGAATTCGAACTCGTCTCTCTAATTCCTCAATTCAACCTGCTATCCATTACTCTACCATGCTTCTGTGGTATAATAAGTTTTGAATGGGAAATCAGAGGGCAAAGTTCCAATTCCAGTCAGGTTCATTGTATTCAATTATGAGCGAATACAGTTGGAAAGTTATGAATCCATCTATGGGTTAATGAGTAAAACTTGTGTCAGTAAAACCATTATCTCAAAAAAAAATATTCTTACAATCTAGAAATAGTTACTCATTTTAAATAACATGCAAAATGTTTTTTATGTTTTATCAACCTTTTGTTCTTTTCTTTTTTTTTGCTCTTTCATTTCTTTCTATTGTTTTTTTTTCTTTTTGTGTGTTTTTCATTGTTTTTTTGTTTTTCTCTTTTTTTGTCTTTGAGGTTCTGTCTTTTTCTCTTGTGTTCTTTGGTTTGTTTGTTTTTTTTTTATTTCTTTTAGCAAAAGGCATTATAACATTTTAATGTTTGTTAATGAATTTCTTTTGAGTAAGTTGGTGCACATTTGAGTTGACAAAAGATAAAAGTGCAAAACCTTTTGAGAAAAAATTTGGTTCCAAAATCATTGTCATGCCATCCGGTTGCAAGTGGCTGGTTGAGAGAAAAAGCTTTTGTGATCTCTTGTTTCCTCGAAATTGTACAAGGAAAATTCCCTCTCCTATCTTCTTTAAGTAAACAAAAGTAACAATTTAGTACATAGGTTATTATATGTATGTCATACCTATGTATTTTTCACAGGTAAGTATTTGGATCCACAAGCACAGGTGTATATGAGTTTCTCTATATTTACACATACAGACTTTGACAAATATATACGTAAACACAGGTAGAAATAATTGGAAATACATGTCCCTACAGGCACACGTTTATCTCAGATAATGAAATTCACAAACTATAATGTTGATGAAATTAGTTGATAGATAACAAATATATATAACTAACTCAAAGATATTGGCATCAGCAATAACAATTTAGCATTTTCTTTGTTCTTTATACAGGAAAAAATAGGTATATTTATTTTGGAGCTCACAGTATGGTAAATAATAGCAGAATTAGACTAAGGTGTACTAACCAAAACTGAAGGCAGATTAGATAACAGGTAACTTTTAAAAATAACCCAGTTTTAGGTTTCTTCACCTTTAACTTCTTCATTTTCATCTTTCTTCATCTTTAACTTCTTTTTCAATACATTTAGGCACACACAAACATTAACATTCAAATACATAGTTATTTGGTTGAGTTATGAATAATTCTCCTTCTTTCTTGAGCTACCTTATTCTTCAAAGAAAATAAAATGACATTTTATTCAATTATATAATTCACTGTCATTTGCTGTGATTTGTTTTTACTCACACTGCTCATCAATACCTTTTTATTAAAATTTCACAGCTTTTGATGTGAAATATCTTTGTACCAAATTTTTTTTTTTTTTTTTAACAGTAAGGTTCACCTTACACGTATCCTGGGGGGGGCCACACAAGATAAAGGGTTACATTAAGAGGCAGTTTATATGGATAGGAGGGGAAGATAATGATTAACCCTAGACAGGTTAAGATTGTAATGATTGGGGAAATATGCTTTTGGGAGTCACTCCCACAGAGTAGTGGTTCACTGGAAGAAATTCAAGTGGAACTTACTTCTCACTGATGCAGTATGACAGGGATGTGGGCAGTTAGCTATAGTGTAAATGGCATGACAGGTTATTTCTGTGAAACTTATAACTGGTGAAACCAAGGATGTACTTTGAGCACTTTCCACAAAAGTAGTAATAGAGCAGTGAGAAGATTACCACATCCTTTCCTAAGAGATGGAGGATGGAGATTAATTCATCACTCATAAAGGACTTGGAGATGCTTTTGAACTCTGTTGAGGCCAGACAGTGTGGTCTGGGAAGCTCTCACCCAAATATGACAAGAGTACTCCATCTGGTTTTCATCACAGTTTAGTCAATCTTGATAGGCTATGACTCTTCAGAATATAGGGAATCATGGATATCCATAAATTCTGATTCTTCCTTGCTCTAAGAAATTCTTGTCTCTATACTATACTCATTAAGTGTTCTTTTTTATCATTTCATCCCAAGCAAGGCTCTCCATCAAAATATTTTGCAGCAATCTGAAAAAGGTTATAGTCAATTGTTGCAAGGGAAGGTGAATATAGTGAGTAGGGTAGTACCCATTGAGTTTGAAAATTTATTATTACTACATACTGTTTTACATTGTCATGGAGAACCACATTGTTCCTTTAATCTACTCTGTATGCTGCTACTAACATGCAAAAACGCAGATGAATTAGTGTTATCCTTAATTGACACATAGTTAGGATGATGTATTTGTCAGTACACTAGTTACATAAACCCCAAAAAATACTTATGACATAATCTAGTATTATAAATAAAAGTTGATTTACAGTATTTACATTAGTCGGACTATAGTCCTCATCTTTGTCACCATATTTGTCACAGCGTTTTAGGCGTTTATGCGCTCCGGCCTTCTTCAGGTGGTTGGAATTTCCAGAACTGAACCCTGAAGAAGGCGGGCGCATAACGTCCAAACGTTGTGACAAATATGGCGACAAAAATGAGGACAATAGTCCGACTAATGTAAATACTACATAATACCTCATCTCAGAAATATAGACAGATTCAAAAGTTGATTTGTAGTGCACATAATCAATTTCTTGGCCCCTGTGCAGATAATCAATTACTATTGGCTGTGCTTAGGATACACCAACAAATTCCTCTGCAGAGGAGTAAGAATGTCACACAAAAGGAGTCACCTTCTGAATAGGTACTTGCAGACTCGGGAATAAACTGAACTAATAAATCCTTTTTTGGACTTGTGAAAACTGGATTTATGTGTCAGTCAGTCCGTGATGTGCCACGTGTGTTACATGCTTAAGCGATCATGTATCTTTCGATACATGACTGACAAGGCAGATTTTTTTTCCCTGTAGAAGGTTGCCTTTTCTTTCTGCAGTAGACCAATTACCATCCAAGGCTATAGAACACAGTCTGTCCTGCTATTTACCCATAGCTGGGGGTAAAGAAGTGAATATATACCTTTCCCAAGGGTATTAGCACATAAGTGAATGTAATGGATTCGACTGGAATTTGAACTCGGCTGTTTGATTCCTCAACCTGAGCCACTATCCATTACTCCACCATGCCTCCTGGATTTGTGTGTACTTTTCTTTAACGTTAATGCAAAACGGGTATCTATGACTTAAATTCAACATTAAATAACTGAAGGAAAGTTTTTATGTTGTTAAATTAGGCAATCAACCAATAATAATCAGTCATTTAACTTTGATCCATATTTTTTTTTTCACTCCATGCAAGGCAATAAAGCCACTAAGACACAAGGTGGGAAAAAATAGAAGAAAAAGAGAAAAAAAAACCAGGAATTCAGAAGAAAGTTAATGATTGACATTCTATTTAAATTTTGGAAGAAAAATTGACTGTGAAAGCAAGCAGCAAGAGGGTGAGAAGTGAAAGAGAAGAAACTGTTAGCAAAGAACTTAGTTACATTTAGCCATTTCAACTGTAAAGTGATGAGACCTAACTGCCAATTTAATCAATCTTGATGGGCCGTGTTTCTTAAGAATTTAGGGAATCATGAGTATCCACAAATTCTGATCCTTTTTAGCTCTAAGAAATTCTTGTGGTTTTACTATAACTCTCAGTGTTCTTTTCACCCCAAGCAAGGCAATAAATTAACTGAGAAGTTGCTAAGTGTTAAAAAAATAGAAGAAAAACAAAAAACATTATTAAGAGGACAGAGGGCAATAAAAGAACAAGAATTAAGATGACAGAAAATAACAACTGACATTGCATTTAAAATTCTGGACAGTAAAAAGCTGGTAAAGAGTTCCATAAGCAAGAAGTGCAAGAGAAGAAACTGTTAGCATAGAACTGTAAAATTATGAAACTTAGCTGCTGATCTAATCCTGCACTTAAATTTATAAAATCTGGATATCAAAGAGAAAAGCTCATCAGAACAATTACTATGAAAATATTTATAGAAAAGGCACCTGGAAGTTACATTATGAAGCCAAGATGTCAGGTCAAAACCAATAATTTTGCAGATTCTTCTTCATATTTTATCAAGAATATACAATGATCCTTCAAGACATGGTTGATCATGGTTCTTTACAGCTTCTTGTCTTTTATTGTTCTCTTAAATGATTGCTTCTTTACAACTTTGTCTTGGCAGTAATTGTTCTCCTCTCAATTTGCACAAATCAGTCAGTTGACACTTTCTTTTGTGCTGTTTATTTGTGTCTTTGATGTGTCATGTTAAATATTCCTAATGTTCTTTCCTCCTCATGTGCTCTGAAATTTCCAGCTCTCTTTTCAATAAATTGATTAAATAAGCAAATTCATGAAACCAGGGCTGGTGCATACTACCACTGAACCACTAACTATGGGAACTTAAAGGCAGGGTTTTGTGACCCTTGCTATCTTCAAAACATTTGCTTTTTTCTGCCTACCTTTATATAAATTACAAATTAACTTAAACACAACTGACTATTTAAAGGATGAAAAATTTTTGTGGATTTTGACGCCATTCTTCATTTTTTTTCTCTCTTCTTTTTTCTTTTTCTTTCTTTCTTCCTTTTTTTTTCTTTCTCCCTTCCTTTTTCTTTCTCCCTTCCTTTTTCTTTCTCCCTTCCTTTTCCTTCCTTTTCTTTCTCCTTCCTTTTTCCCTTTCTTTTCTTTCTCCCTTCCTTTTCTTCTCTTTTCCTTTCTTGTTCCTTTTCTTTCTTGTTCTTCTTTTTCCTTTCTTTTCTTGTTCCTTTCTTGTTCTTTTTTCCTTTCTTGTTCTTCTCTTTTCCTTTCTTGTTCTTCTCTTTTCCTTTCTTGTTCTTCTCTTTTCCTTTCTTGTTCTTCTCTTTTCCTTTCTTGTTCTTCTCTTTTCCTTTCTTGTTCTTCTCTTTTCCTTTCTTGTTCTTCTCTTTTCCTTTCTTGTTCTTCTCTTTCCTTTTTGTTCTTCTCTTTCTTTCTTGTTCTTCTCTTTTCCTTTCTTGTTCTTCTCTTTTCCTTTCTTGTTCTTCTCTTTTCCTTTCTTGTTCTTCTCTTTTCCTTTCTTGTTCTTCTCTTTTCCTTTCTTGTTCTTCTCTTTTCCTTTCTTGTTCTTCTCTTTTCCTTTTGTTCTTCTTTTCTTGTTCTTCTCTTTTCTTTTCTTGTTCTTCTCTTTTCCTTTCTTGTTCTTCTCTTTTCCTTTCTTGTTCCTTTTTCCTTTCTTGTTCTTCTCTTTTCCTTTCTTGTTCTTCTCTTTTTTTCTTGTTTGTCTCTTTTTTTCCTCTTTTCCTTTCTTTATCTTTTTTTTCCTCTTGTCTCTCTTTTTCCTCTTTTTCTTTTTTTTTTTTTTTTTTCTTTTTTTTTTTTTCTCTGTCCAAATTCATTAGTTTTTTTCACTCATGCTAACTCTTAAAAGCATATGAAATTGACTAGTTTTGTGACCAGACATTTGGCCAACAAACATTTCACTGAAAAAGTACAAGTAAAAATAGTAACAAGCAATACTTTAAGGATTTTAATTAGCTGTATTATAAGGTAGAATAGGACTAATAATTGTACATTAGTGTACTATGAGTATATTGGTGTGAGCAATTGTTCACATGAAATCCCCTATTTCTCAGTGATTGACATAAGGTTGTCTTTAATTCTTTATTAAAAATTTATTGCAGAAAAAATTTTAAAAAATTACCAAAATAAGGTATTATGTATGTTTTTCTTCTCAAGTATTTAAAGATTGTGAGCAATTGCTCTCAGAAAATTCTAATTTTTGATACTCATCATATTTCTGAATGATAGGCATGAGCTTGATGTTTAATATCTGATACTTCTTCTTTGATGTTCTCAATGCAACCCCTGAATTCACCATTTCGATTGTTAATTCCCAGTCTGATTGGTCTTTTCTTAGCTTTGAAACTAGATGGCAAATAGAAAAGTGGATGATTGCCATTCTCTGTTCAAATGCTCCGTGCTACTCCTCTAGAAAGTTTGTAGTCTATAATTTATAAATTGATATATAAATCTATGTAGCACATATTGAAGAAATTAAATAGTGAATTTAATGCTGAAGAAGGTTCAATCTCACTGTTTCATTATATTAAACAAGGTAGACACCATTACTCTTTTTCAAAAACAGTAAAGGAATATGACATGTAAGTACGCCACTACATTTTCGGCTAAATGTCCGTCGGCCAAATATCTGAGACTCGGCTAGTTTTTATCCATAATGTTGAATATTTTAAAACTATTCAATTTTTTAACAAGAAAAATCACAAGTTTCATGTTAAAAATTGCTGCAAAAAATTGTTGATTTATTTAAGATGGAATGGTCTATTATGTCATGTCTCTAATTTGTATTTAGATACATTGTATTTATTTTCCATTTTTCAAGTTGAATTATTCACGTATATTGCATCTGATCCATTGATGTAGATAATTAGATTACAATAAAATTTGTATTTTATATCAGTATGATCTTGAGAAAATTAAGATGTAGCAGATGGTGGCCTCATATCATAGATTACGGTAGGGGTGCACAAAACCCTTTCACCCTCCCTGTATGTAATTAATTTTCTTCATTTTAGATTTGCATAATAAATCCTTTTTCATCTCCAGTGACAATCTTAATAAAAAATGATTTAGTTCTCCTGTTTGAAGCAAGTAAAAAAATATAAGTGCTCAAAGGCACATTGTAATAGCAAAAGATGCCTTCCAAAAGCTAAACCAAGTATTAAGAAACAGGAAAATTTCATTAGAAACAAAGGAAAGAGTGCTGAACTATATAATATCAATACTCTTATAGTGTAGTGAATGTTAGACAATTCCTTCACATGAAGAGAAGACTTGAGCAAACAGATTCCTAAAGAAGTATTTTTATATGGAACATATGAGCAATGATAAAGTTTTAAGAAAAATGGAAATGAACAGGAACTTGTATGTAGAATTAGAAAGAGACAGTTGAAATTTGATCATGAAGAAATAAGTCTTGGAGAATTTGGTACTCGCAGAACATATTGAAGGCAAGCAGGACAGAGGAAAACCATGAATAATCTGCTGAATGAACTTGTGTCAATGGATGGTAGAACAAGGACTGGATGGACAGTAAGGAGACAAAGAAACAAAGAAAATGAAGTGGTGGAGGGCTATAAACATTCGCATCATGAAAGTAAATGGCACATAAAAAAAGATTTTTTGTGATATACATGAAAAGGATTTTCTTCAAAAGCTTGCAACATTCATAAAGATGAAGACAAAATTGAAGTATCTTTATCATAATTTGAAAAGTCTTATATGTTTTGAGATGAGTAATTACAAATCATTATCATTTGCTTTACCATTTAGACTAGTGTTATAAACATGCATATTGTAGCATAAAAGAACAGATAAAATAACAAGTATTGCTGGTGAGGGGAAAAGAAAGGAAGACAATTCTTTTAGTTTTGCAATTTTATTTGAAAATTCCAGAAAATAAATATAAATTTTTTTTTTCTCATTTTATTTGGATGCTTCAAAAAATTGTTAAAAATGTTTCAGAAAGTTTAGCAAAATCCAAAGAATTACAAATTTTAACAAAAAATTGCTCTTGCTGTTACATAGGAAAAGAAAATAATCATTTTATTACAGTATATACACACATGTAAGCCAACTTTATGTATAATGTGACCCAACCTCTGAATTACTTTTATTTTTTGCATGAATTTTAACACCTCCAGATAAAAATTTACCTGTTTATAGTGCAGCCGTTCACCAAAAATGCATGATTTTTAACCTCTTCAAAAAAATTACCTGTGTATAGAGCAGCTCCCTATTTTTTGCATAAAACAACTGATCATAAAAGTTGCACTATACACAAGTATATACAGTATTTTCTGTAACTACTCTTAAAAATGGGTTCTATGAAAAAAAAATAGTTTTTTAGTAGATTTTTGGACCCCATACTTAAGCTATATTATGAGATGTCCCCTAATCTTAAATGTCCTTTCATCAATCATGGTGTAATTTAATGAACCCTAAAAGCTTATTAATATATTATTACTATTATTATATAAATTCTAACAGAACTCAGAGTTGTGTTAAAATTATCTAATATGCACCTACATATGCATATTTACTGTCTATTCACATATTTTGTGCAACAACTGATATGAAAAAAAGGGAAAAACATAATAAAACATACTGCCAGTGGATTTTAATAAAACTAGTCTGATTTAATACTTGCTACCTAATCTATTTTAGGATTCTTGAGATGAGGTATTGTTATTATATGCCTTTCTATTCTGACTAGTATACTCATCTTGGCTGTTATGTTCACGAAGTCAAAAAAAAAGTTTTAATAAAAATTTCGACATTAGCTTTTGTTTTTTTTTAAATGTATTTTCCTCCTTTGCAAAAGGAAAAAAATCAAATATCTTGAAGAAAAAAATGTCATACTTTTGAAAATTTTTATGTAGTTTTGGTGAAAACATGTCTTAAATTATATGTTTCAGTGAAACTATTTTTTTTTCTTTTGTTGGAAGGACATTTACTTTCTCAATCTTTTGTCCTATTTCCGTGTATTTATATATAAATCTGGTATAAATGTTCACTTCAGTCATTCTGAGTTTTACATAAATAGAAAACAAATTGGATACCAGACTTTATCTTATGTGATTTGATTTCCAGAAATAGATAATCACTGGGATGAGAGGAGGTGCTGAAATGTTCTTGGCATAATCAAGAGGCTTGGCTCAATAAAAGAAACAAATTTCATGTTTAATCATTTGGTGAGATTTTGGGGACTGGGTCAAGCTGACAAGATTTCAGTATAGTTGAATATCTATTTTTTGAAATATTTTTTTTCTATTTGTATGAATCTAGAGTTACAGGAATTTTTTATTTTCCAAATATGGTCAGCATATTGTGTCAGTGTTCATAGCTGATATTATTATAGCTGATATTATTGAATGTTAGCTTTTTTTTTTGGTTTTTTGTTTTTCTCTTAATAATATCAGCTATGAACATGTCCACTAAGAAGGTGGCTGCTGGAAGACCTTATGTCTGTCAAGAGGACTCTGCACCATATCACACAAGCAGGAGAATCCAGTTTTAGCTGTTAGGCAATTTCTGCAACTACATCACCCCTTATATCTGGCCACCCAACTCCCCAAACTGCAACCTCTTGATTATTATGTGTGGGCACAGTTGACTGGGAGACCAACAAAACTCCTTGTAACACCAAAGATGAACTGAAGGCAAGGATTATGGCAGCATTCACCAACTTAAACAAGGACCATCCAGAAGAGTTGCTGGAGATTCCAGAAGTGTCTGCTAGCTGTAGTTGAAGCCAATGCTGATTTTATTGAATAAATTCACTTGTTACTATTTCAATATATATTTACCAAAATTACACAAAAATATGTTAAATTGAGATGTTAGTCTTATTAGCATTTTTGCAGAATTTAGATGACAATTTATCTATCACATGCACATATATATATATATATATATATATATATAATATTGTGGCTTCCTGATTCTGCTGAGAACTTTTCACCACCATCGATTGTGAGTGTTTGCATGTACATGCACACGTGTACACACATGTTGAACAGAGTGGAAAGACTAATGGCTAAAAATATTAGCTCAAAAAGCTAAAACTTAAACTATCAAAAAAAAATATTAAAGAAATGACTGAAATAAAAAAGCAAAAGTAATTAAAAAAAAATGGAGGAATGGAACAGTAAGTATCAAAAAATGTAGTAGCAAAGATAGACAGAAAATTTAACTATATAAAAAAAACAAAAAACAGAAGGAATCAGCACCAAAAAAAAAAATGAAAGAACTCCATAATAAAAAAAAAAAATAAAATAAAATCAGTAGAGCTCAGATTTTCAAAAATCTAATTTATGAAAAAAAATGTCTATTAAGAAAACAAATATTGACAAAAAATGTTATGTAACTTTGAAAACCATATGTATGTGATATAATCTAATATACAAATGCTGTATACTTTGATATTTTTGATTTAATATACCAATAATAAATTGGTTGACGAAAAAAACACCCACAAACATTTAAATACACATATATAAACACATTTGTAAGCATAAAGAAAAGCTTCAATTGATATATATAAGAATGTGATTAGCATATATATATATATATATATACACACACATTTTATCTGTGAGTTAAAAAAAAAAAAAAGAACTTGTATCTACAAATGGAAATACCTTGAGATCTTTTACCATTTTACACAGGAAATGATGTGGAATTCTATTTTTGATAATTTTTCTAATTTTTCACTTTTAGCATGTTTAGTCTTGTGATTCAATCTTTTCCCTTGTTGGTAAAATAATAATAATATATATATATATATATATGAGAGAGAGAGAGCCTTGTTTTTTATTTTATTTACTTTCAAGAACATTTTTCATGTACATGTTTATATAGTGGGATTAAAAACTAGTTCTCCATGATGATCTCTTTCCAGAGAAGTAAAATATAAATTATTCTGTGAGGATAGAATCATGAAGTTGGCTGACAGATGGCCAATGACGATAGGATAAAATGGAAAATGATAGAAATAAATATATCTATTTGATTTTCTATACCAAACAAGTTTGGGGGTATATGCCACTATTAATCTATGAGAATGCATTTTATATATATATATATATATATATATAATAAATTAATTGATTTAAAATAACCATATTTTAAATCAATTGATTTATGATATTAATGCTCTGTAAATTTACATTGTGCACTATTTTGTAAAAATAAAAATATCTATAAGAACACCGGATTATATATCTTACTGTTCTTTCTTTTTATTTATATATACATATATGTATATTTATATATTTTGTTAGAAAATAATCATAAATAGAATTATTGGATGGAAGAGATGAAATAATTCTAGATGCGGTTGTCTATTCTTCAACTCTATTTCTGTTTTGGTGGTTGACTCATAATTCATGGGGGTGAAATATGTCATTATTTTCTAGATGCCCTGAAACATACATACGTACACACACACACACACACACACACACACACACACATATTATGGCATTAAAGGTAAGAAATTTTTTACTATAGGCCATGATAAATTTTAAAACACAAGAACAAGTCAACTGGTTTCATCCCCTCTCGACAGAACTGTAAACGGGGAAACAAATTATGAGAAGAAAGTCTGTTGCAGATGATGTGAATGAATGGACAGGGAAAAAAATATTATAATAAAAGTTATGACACCAAAGATGCTAGAGACACAGTACCGCAAACCCAAGTAAACAGTCTCTTTGTTTACAAAGAGCGGGTCACCTGGACCTGATGAACAGCGTCTGCAACACCTTCAGATGGAATAACGAGTGTGCTCTGGCCAGAATAGAGAACCAGCTCACACTAATATCCATATCACAGGTCAGATTATTTATCAAGTGATCCGCTATAGAAGACCTGTATGTATTTTGAATGGTATCACCAAACGAAAAATTTATTCCATCCAAGGCTAGAGAACCCAGTCTGTCCTGCTATTTTACCCATAGCTGGAGAAGAGGATTATTACCTTTCCCAAAGGTATTAGCACATAAGTGAATGTAATTGATTCAACTGGAGTTCAAACTCAGCTGTCTGATTCCTCAATCCAAGACACTATCCACTACGCCACTGTCCCTCTTATATAGCAGCCTGACAATTGAGTCCAGCATGAAACAGCCTGTCGCCTCTGAGTGTTGACTTCAATGTTCACTTTTTATATATATATATATATATATAATGCTTCAGTCTTCAGGCATATAACACTGTTGATGATTGTGTTGATTTTACTGTCCACTTTTTATTTATATTTGCATATACTCTCTCTGATATTGAGCACATTTACCCATAAAAATAGCATACCTTAAATCTATATTTTTTGTTACATATGCACACACACAATTCAGAGATGGTCTTGTCTGAAACCTCTTGATGAATGATGACAAAAAAAGGGATTTTATGAAACTCTAGAGTCTGGGTGCTGCAATAACATCAAACAGCTGTGACAGAATTTATATTTGCATTAATCCTACATACATACATACACACACATTTTTTTTTTATTTATTTATTTATATATATATATATATATGTATATATATATATAGTGTATTGGGGCAGCAGATCATTATTTAAGCAAATATTGTTAAATATAACAGACAATGAATGTCTGTTATGTCTGATCAGGAGCCATTCTAAAGTTTGCATGTTTGCTTTAATTTTGGGTAAAAATAAGGTTGAAAATTGTCCAATATTTTGGGTTTTCTTTTATTGATCCTTGCTCTAAGCTTTCAGCTCACATGAACCATCTCCAGAGTGGTTATATGGACATTTAAACAAAGATATTCAGCATTGAACATGATATTTTGTTATGTTGACATAGAAGATTGCTATGCAACAATAACGGTCGCAGAATAGCAGACAAAGGTCATAAGTTCAAGATGTGGTTCTATAACATCATACTGCGCGAGAGGCTGAAATATTAAACACAGAGCCATATGTCTAGATGATGCAATATATATATATATATATATATAGAGAGAGATTTTCGAAGCATAGCTTAGATGTGGCACAAGGCCAAAATTAGGGGGCACCCAGTGAGGGTCGAACTCACTACTCAGTCGTAATTGCTCCAAGCTTGTTAACCATTACACCGCCTCGAGGTGCCCAAGATTTTCCAAGTGTTGCTTAGATGTAGCACAAGGCCGAAAGCATGGGACATCCAGTGAGGATCGAACTCACTTTTCAGTCGTAACTGATCTAGCAAGACAAGCTTGCTAACCATTACACCACGCCGTGGTGCCTATATATATATATATATACACACACACACACACACATGTTAGGCAATTGCCTTGTTACTTGTCTTATACAGATTCAAACTATTAATAAAATGTGAGTTTCTCTTTCAATTCACAATATATTTATGTGTGTGTGTGTGTATATATATATATATATATATATATATAAATAAACATCTAAATTAAAGGTAGGTAAATTACATGGTCACTACACATAAGGAAATCTAACATGTGGTGATAATAAATTATATATTTCACCAGATGTATTCTTTTCACATGACTTATTATTTTCAAGATTATGGGAATGAACTTTAAATTATCAAGAGAATTAATCCTGTTTATTTACTTGGTTATCAAAAGTTGTTTATCAAACCAAATGTTTTTAAGGGTTTCTTTATTTTTAAATTTAATTCTCTTTGGAATAAGATTTTTGGTGAACTTATTAAATTTTTTCTTTATCATTACCTTTGAAATTTCCAAGGCATGTTCAGCTGATTTTAGATGTCATGTGTTTTATGGCAATCTTATGATAAAAGAAAACAGATATGGTTGTAATGTCTGTTTCATTAAAAGACAAGATTAGCCTCTTAGAGACTGTTTTTTTTTTTTTTTTTCACCTTTTCTTATCATTTACTTAGGTTTTCACAGGAGGTACTTTCATTCTTACATTTATCTTAGGAATTTTCTCTGAATTTTTTTTCATGAGGATTCAACAAAAGGTCAACTACTTGATAAGAATTGGTGTTTCTCTTTTAATCTTGTTGATTCAAACATTGACTTAACCTTCAGCCTTGTGAGTCTTAGACTGTGGTAAGAAGAGACAATAATATTCTTTTTTTTTTTTTTCTTTTTTTTTTTTAAAGTAAGGTTCACCTTTTACAAGGTTCAAGATGGGGACACTCGAGGTAGAGGGTTACATTAGGGAGCAGTTTGTGTGTATAGAAGTAGAAGATAACAGTTAATCCTAGCCTTGGACAGGTTAAGATTGTAGCGATCAGGTTAACATCCTGTTGGCAGTCAGTTCCACAGGGCAATGGTTCTCAAGAAGAAGCTGCTCAAGTGGAACTTACTTCTCAATGACAGAATATGGAGGAAATGTGGGTGGTTTGCTACTATGTAAGTGGCATGGCAAGGACCAGGGAATGTAGTTCATCTGAGCACTTTCCTTGAAAGTAGTGCTAAGGATGCAGCTAAAATGGTCAGCTATTTGTACTGATCAACTAAATACCTGACTCCTGCTATACTCTACTTTTACAAGATCAGGTCAAAAATGGAGTACTGTTATATTTGGGTAGGAGCTACCCAGACCTCACTCTCCAGATTTGATAGAGTTGAAAACTGTCTCTGATCCCATGTGGGTGATGAATTATTCTTCACTCTTTAACCTCTCTCTACATTGAGAACAATGAAACTGCATGATGGAGCAAGTTTTCAGCTGAAAGACAAATATTTTTTCCCAAATCATCAATATTGGATGTATGTTTTTGCCAGCAATGAACGAGATCTCATTTCATGGGCTGACAGCTCTACAGAGCAACTTGCAATGTGACTTGTTACATACATCTCTGTCATCATCGCTGAAATAAATTACACAGCACCTGTGCACAAGTCTACTATTTGTGTTGATGAAAGTTTTTTTTTTTTTTTTTTTTTTTGCATTAATTAATTCAATGATACACCTGTGCTTTATACACACTTTCAAATTGTACACAAATTTGTCAGACTTCTGTTCAGCTGGGATCCATAACAAATATGACTATGGGTAAATAGTAGAAGGTTCATCTCCTTGGGTCATGCCACTCCTCGCATGATGTTTTCCCCAATCGCTACAATCTTGACCTCTTCAAGTCGAGAGTTAAATGTTATGTTTCATGCATAACCCAATGAACTTCTTGACATTTCTTACACTTGTACAACACCACACTGTAGCCCTCTAACTTTAGTGGCTCTGGGGCCTTGTATTAGGTGAACATTAATATTAAAAAAAACAAGAGAATAAATATAGATGGATTACTTTCACAGCTAAGAAATACGTGGTTAAGTCAAAAATTATCTGCATCTTCACTATAACATATCTTTAGACAAGAGTATGGATAATTTTTGACTTTACCTTATATTTAAAGACAGATTTTTTGACTTTACCTTGTATTTAAAGACAGATGAAGTACATGTATGTATATCATGTTTATAAGCATATAAATATATTTGTGTGTAAGTGCCTCCATAGAGATGCACAGGGGAGTAATGGATAATGTGTCCAACTGAAGAATCAGAGAGCTGAGTTCAAATTCCAGTTGAGTTCATTATATTCATTTACATGCTAACATTGGGAAAGGTATGAATCAATCTCTTCTCTCCCCAGTTATGGGTAAATAGTAGGACAGATTGGATCGTATAGCCTTGGATGGCAACTGGTCTAGGAGAAGGGAAAACTGAGTTCAAAACTAGTGTGGAGAGAGCTGTGTTCTGTCAGGCTATCTTGACCAGAAAACACCAGTACTACTAGAGTTGCAATATGTGTGGTGCCCCTATAACCTTAATAGGGTTATGGGTCTTATGATCAAGTCTAGGCATTTACTAAGCTTAGCTACACCTGGCACAAGGCCATAAATCAGCCTGTGAGTTTCCAAACCACTGTAGTAGTAGTTGTAATGATCTCCGAATAGTTTAATAAGTACTATTTTATGTCAAAACATTTTCTTTC
The DNA here is from genome assembly GCA_903632075.3 of Acanthosepion pharaonis. Taxonomy (NCBI): domain Eukaryota; kingdom Metazoa; phylum Mollusca; class Cephalopoda; order Sepiida; family Sepiidae; genus Acanthosepion; species Acanthosepion pharaonis. The sequence continues at coordinate 1,608,691 of CAHIKZ030003761.1, read as the reverse complement.
TTACCTTTCTTTCTTTCTTTCATTTTCTTTTATTTCTTTTTTTCTTGTATTTCTTTTGTCTTTCCTTTCCCTTTTGTCTTTCCTTTCCTTTTTGTCTTTCCTTTCCCTTTTGTCTTTCCTTTCCCTTTTGTCTTTCCTTTCCCTTTTGTCTTTCCTTTCCCTTTTGTCTTTCCTTTCCCTTTTGTCTTTCCTTTCCCTTTTGTCTTTCCTTTCCCTTTTGTCTTTCCTTTCCCTTTTGTCTTTTTCTATTCCTTTTTCCTTTCTTTTTTGTCTTTTCCTTTCTTTTTTTTGTCTTTTCCTTTCTTTTTTTCCGTTTTCCTTTCTTTTTTTTGTCTTTTCCTTTCTTTTTTTCCGTTTTCCTTTTCCTTTAGTAGACGACTGAACAGAAAGCCATGCCATATCCACAATACTTATTCCTTTAATTCTCCTAATCACTCACCCATAATACATCACATTTCCTTTCTTCATCTCATAAATGCACCCACCTTTTTCCCACCTGATCTTTTATCAGTGAGGGAGAAAGTATGTTAACATAATACTGTTTACTTGTTTTTACCTCAGACAATGCTCGCAAAGTTCATTTTTAGGACCTTTATCTGACAGGAAGTCAGAACATTGGGCTACCCAGTGAGGATTGACAGCATTCATAATTATCCATGAGGCAACCTTTACAACATAAGGCTCTTCTCTATGATTTCATGCATAGATGTACTTCTCTAAAAGACTGTCAGTATAATTTGGCTCAATAAGCAACCACTACATATATAATTATATAATATCCTCTGAGTATTTTGCTCAGATCTAACATACCAAGAATCTTTTAGCAGAGAAATCTAGGAAAAATTTAAAGCTCTTTGTTTTACATATTCTCAAAGATTAAATTTTATTCCTGTGTTTTTCCATTACTCATTTATTCCTGCTGACTAAACAAAATCTCAAACGCAATTTTACACCCACATTCATGTTACAGACACACACGCAATGTTGATGGATTTGATTTAACCCGATTATTTATATGGCTTAAGAATAGATATGTGAAATTACTTATATTTGTGTGTATGTGAATAGAGAAATAATATTTGTATATGTAAATGTATGCACATGTTATTCAACAAAATCACACACACACACACACACACACATATATATATATATATATATATATATATATATATATATATATATATATGGGCAGCAACCTTTCTTTCAAACATCTTCCTTTAAATATGGCAGGTAAGGAAGACTTAATTAATTTTCATTGACCCAAACTCCTTCAGACAATTTTTTTAGCCATTTTCAAGGGTGATATGTTTTTGGTATTAGTTTTTCCTCAGGTTTTGACTGTTAAGTTCTATTTACTGATATATACAATATTATCAATCTTATTGACAAGATTATATATATATATATATATATATATATATATATATATATTGATGATATTATATGTTAGTCTTCTGACTAAATTGAAGCATGAAGGGAAATATTTTAATGTCGGAATTTTTGGACACACCTGTATCCTTATTCAGCAAGATAAGGAATAAGCAAAGAGGGACTCACTCTTCCAAGGAATGTTGTTGTTCATGAGAGGCTCCCTGTGGAAATTATACCCACTGAGTAAAAGCAAATCTCTGTTTAATCTCTTAATGTATAATTTAATTTGAAAATATTCTTGTTGGCTGTTGAATGAAGATGCTAAAAGCATGTATCTGATGTCATCAATGCTATTGAACGGTTGATTGAAGTGTGCAGCAACAAGAAAATTGTTGTTTTCTTTGATGTTTTATTATGGTTATTGAACCATATATATATATATATATATATATATATTTCAATTCTTATTCTTAGCTGATACCTGTATTTGAAATAGATAACATATTGTATATACATAAATATACGTCTATTGATTTAAAAAATAAATGCACACATAGTCTAATGTATATAGTCATACATTGGTATGCCAAAAGTAATGAGATAGCAATATACTAAGATAATAGTAGGTGGCACCACCAGCACCATACATTGATATAATGGCAAATCAGTGTTTAAATAGACCATGATAATCAAGAAGTTATTTAATTGAGGGGCCATTTTCTATATCTCAAACTACAGTGTTATGTGTGTGTGTGTGTGTGTGTGTATACTAGGAATAACTGATGGAAGGTACTGTGACTCATTATGGAAAGCAAATTGGCTGACCACAGGTCCTTAATGATCATGGCCAGAGGGATCTGATGAGAATTGTCTGCAGTAATGGGCAATAGACACTGGCTCAAATTACATCTAAATTTAACAAAGATCCTGCAAACCCATTCAGTTTCTTTCAGCTTCTGTGGACATCCTCTGTATGATGATAAACTACATCTGCGTCTAGGGTAAGACAATAAACTATGTACAACAGCAAGGCTTCTGATCAGGAAGTTTTGAGGAGTGTGGAATCACCTCTTAATTGCTGATGTTCCCAGGTCCACCCTGACCTAGGGTGGTAGCACCTGTTAGGGTCCCAGCTATGGGCAAATAGTTAACCCCTAAACTGAGGTTAAAACTCTATCAAAGTGTAAAAATAGGTTTTAATATCAGAAATAATTTTTTGTAAAAAATTATTACCAGAAATACATTACTAACAATACATTTTGAAAAAAAAAAATTACCAGCAATAAAGAATTGTCAGTATTAAATAATCCATCAAGGTTGATATGCTGTAAAATAAACAAATCAGCTTTTGTGGAATATTTTCCAGAAAATCTGTTAACAAAACACAAAATATAGTGCATCACTTGGGATCGTAGTATTGCTTACTGTGGACACTGAAGAATTGGTCACATATGGCTTGGTTTTGTTTTTGGTTCATCGTAGGATTCAAGGTGTGGCACACATCCCATGAAGCCATGGAATTGAATTGTCAATGAAACATTGTACAAACTGTTGATGGTACCATAATAGGTGTGGTCATATAGCATTTGTGGAACATAGTAGAGAAGTATATTCATATAAAAGATCCCTCACTAGCAAACACCAGGGCGTTGTGAACACTAATTGAAAAATCAGCCCTCGACATATCTCTTAAGCTCTTCTGGTCATTTGTGGACTCAATTCCAGATCAAATTTCTGCATTTATCCAGAGTAGTTAAACCCTATACTTTGAATGACTCTGCCTTGTCTCTGAAATTTTATTTACTACTAGCAGCATGGCCCAGCGTTGCCCGTGCTTGATTAAAAAAATCATACGACTCATACAGCAATCGCTATCACTTGACTTAAAATACTTTTGCCAAGTTGCTTGGTGGAAGGAATCGGCTGTATTTATGTCGGCTCCGGTTAGCATCGTAGTCGGTTGGCAATATCTTTTGGTTGATGACTAAAAATTAACTTCCACATTTTGACTGTACACATGGGTTTCATTTGGACACCATGTGTATTTAAAGTAGTTTCCGGTTATTATTTTTAGTTAGGAGGACTTGTGTATATTTAGATTTCATCTGTTTACTTTTCGTGTATCGTTCTCTGAAAAAAAAAACACTGAGTCACTGGAAGTTAACGGCATTTGGACATTTGAGTAGCCGACAGTAACTTCTTGCTGGGTGTGATGCCCTTACTCATGCTTTCAAATTGATTTTGTGCAAAAACAATTGTTTTTTCCAATTTTTCCATTTCAATGTCAGAAGCACCACCAGGTAATTTTACGTAGTCCTGTGAAGTTTTGTTGAAATCGGTTGAAAAATGTAGGAAATACGATCCCATATATAAACGAACAGACACACACACACAATCTGCATTTTATAATAAGTAAGATTTATTTATTTTTCTTCTATTGGGTTAGATAGATTCACCTATCACCCGGTACACACTCCTCCCCAGTTTTTGACCAGGAGTAGAGGTTTATCCATTGTTTTCTGTTTAGGATTGGGTTTCCAGTGCCTTCTGAAATCTTTTCATTCTCTTTCAATAGAAGTAGATGACATGTGCTTGCGGTGAGTTGATATATATATATGAAGAAATATAGTCTTAAGATGTGCTATATTTATGGGATAAAGTGCTCAATATCAGAGATAGAGCAAGTATAAATATAAAGGTGAATATAGAAGTCAATACTTGACAATTGCATCTAAAATATTAAAATTGATCCACAAAAAGAGCTCAATGTATTTATTATACAAAGCAAATAAATAGTAGTAAACCAAAAAATTCAAAATTACCTCATATGGGGTATAGACTTATTTCAACCAACAAAAAGCTTTGTCAGTCATATTCAACCCCGGTATACAGACTGAGTTCATGTCAGAATTAAAAGTCTGTGACAGCATTCAAAAATTGCTAAAGAATTTATCAATTTCAATGTATCAGTCAGATGAAAGGCACAAACCAGTGGTCAAGTGATGGTGGAAGGTATTAGCCTTAAAGTGAAGAGGTTTTCTAAAATTAAACCCAGATATTAAACATATGACATTAAATTGAGGTTATATGAAGAAAGAAGTGTTAATTTGAAACTAAGAGAGAAGTTATAAGTGTTTTCCTTTTTTTTTTCTTTTTTTTTTTTTAAAATATATAGATAAGGTTAAATTCTGTCCAATTTTGTTAATGATGTCACAGTTTAATTTCTAAATCCGACACAAACTACGTCTGCATACTGGGATTGAATAAGATTGGCAAAATTTTCATAATACCTCATGATTTGTTTTCCGTGCCTCCATAAGTCAGCACAAGATACTCCAAGCAAGGCAATAATGCCATTAAAATACAAGGGTTTACTAGAAAAGAAGGTTAGAAAAAGGAAACTGAATAATTGTAAAAATTTCATTGATTAAGCAGAGATGTTAGAAGTATAGAGTTGAAGTAGAATTTTAGAAGGAATTGGAAACCAAATCTTTAACCAGAAACAAGGTATAAAACTCTGACTTTACAAAAAAAAAAAAACATGGAAGAGTGTGAACCAGAGAACAGATGAACTTATCTCCTCATACTAAGAATAAATAGTAAATAAAATTTCAGAGTTCAGAGACATCAGGTGTCTAGAGTTGAAGTAGAATTTAAAAGGTACTGGAAAGCCAATGCTAAACAGGAACCAAGGTATAAATCTCTACTACTCTTCAAAAGACTGGAGAGGATTATAAGCTGGATGAGAGGTGAACGTATCTACTCCTATTAAAGTAATAGTCATCAAAAGAGTATTTTTTTTATATCACTCCAAACCTTAACTTTTCTTGCCTATTTTAAATTTATTTGAGTATATGAAAGGTGAATTCCTTTTGTTTGATCTCTGGATCATTGTAGCATTTTGTCAGCAGGGACAGTCCATTCCACAAAACTATCATGTGATTGCTGAAAATGTCATAAAATCAATTTTGAGATGTCCACTTGATGCTGTTTCTGGTCAGAATTCAAACATTTTTGTACCCACTTGGGTGACAGCTCCTGCATATCCAACTGTTCATGAATGATAAATCAAGCACATTTCATGAATATGTCTTGTATTCCTTTGGCCAAGATTTGTCAATAAGGCAAAATTAGACAATCAAGAGAGGACATTATTGAACCACTTACCACTAGACTATGCCATATCCTGAGTCTCAAAATCTCTATACTGGAATTTGGCACACTACTACTTCAAAGTTGTGTATGATTTCCTCACCAGTGACTTCAGTCAAGGTCATAGAGTTCACATCCCCACTCCACAGTTTATTGTGATCTCTATAATAATTTCTATAGCTGTATATGCCTTGCCAGTTTTGAATTAAGAGCCATTCTTCTCCCACACTGCCAACAATGGGCAGAAACAGTCTTAACCTGTAGTTGGTGTAAGAAGAAACAGATTCATATCTTCTCAAGAGTATTTGTTCAAAAGGGAATGTAATAAACTTGACTAGAATTCAACCATCACTCGACGATTTCTTATTCTGAGTTGTTAGTCATTACACTGTCAGCAGATCCTATCATGTATGATAGGCACCCAATACACTGATGGCTTTCTCTTGGTGTTTTTTTTTTTTTTGCAGGAACAGGAACTTCATGAGTTTCAGACATGATAATTTCAAACTTTCCATTGATATGGTTAACTAAATAATATGAGAAATAAGCACAATAATCTAGTAATGTGTTCTTTTACCATATAAAAAGACACACTTTCCAGCAGCAGTGACAAAATAACAATCTGATTTTGGAAAGTGGATCTTTTTTAGCATCCCCTCATTGCTTTGTATATGCAATGCATATGCCTACAAAAATGCTTTCATCATATTCTCTGTAGAACTCTTTTTACTAAGTTTGACCAAGTTTTATCTTCTTTCAAAATGTTAAACATTGTAAATATTCTGATTTAGAAAAGCTTTCCTCTCCAAGACATATTCACTTAGTTTGCCTTATATATTTTTATTTTCTTGAATATATGAACTTATAAACAGGAAAACACAAGCAAGATTTATTAAAACAATAAATTCAAGAACGGTTGTCAGAGGAATGTACACTGGTATTCATGTCTGATCAGCCATTTTGTAACAGTTCATTCTTAACTGAATGCTTCAGTAAATGTAAAATTGAACCCAAATTAGTTTAGTTCAGCAAGATTTTTAAAAAAAATCATTGGAAAATATTTAATATAAATTTTCATATATCAGAATATTATTAGATAAATGAATAAAAAATAGAAAAAAAATTGTTTTAATGTGTTTTGTCTTTTATAAGGATTTCACTGAACTAAAGTATTTTCATCTGTTGATAGAACTGTACACATGTCAGAGGCAGTGATATAAAAACAGAAGTGCTTGTCATAATTTTTCTCAACATTCATTTGCTTAAAAAAAAAACAAATAATGTTCCAGTCATCACTTATTCCACAATGCTTTTCATATTTTATAACGATCATAAAATATTTTAAAATATGATATACAGGTAATAATTAAGATATGATATGAAAGTAATTGTTCTCAAGGATTTTATTTTGCCATTCTTTTTTTGTTTTTTTAAATTTAAAAAATATTATTTCTTCATTACTCAAAAAGAAATAGATAATACCTCCAATATATGCATAAGCCTGGTTAGGTGTGTATATATGTATGTACATTTGTGTTTGTTTAGTGGCATAGCAAATCCTTATTGGTCATTTAATGTTGAAATTTAATTTTCTTGGGAGCATTAATTTATTTTACAAAAATGTATTGCTGGTATTTTTGTTGTTCTATGAAAATGTATTGCTGGTATATTTACTATGGAAATGTTTATATTTTCATAGTGTTTTGGCTAAAGTTTGGGGGAATCACCATTTTCCCATAGCTGAGCCCCCTAACAGGTGCTGCCACCCTGGATCAGTGTGAACCTAGGAACAGCAGTAATTAAGAGGTGATTCCACACTCCTTAAAACCTCCTGATCAGAGGCCTTGCTGCCAGATTGTTTGTCATCACATTCAGGATGTGTGCATGGGTGTATGTGTGTGTGTGTGTGTATACAATATATATATTTATTCTGTGACTATGAAACAAATAAAATAAAAAAATCAACCTCTGACCATACTTGAACCCACATCCTTTACCCTTGAGAGCCATTCTATGACAATGCAATTACTGATAAGGTCAGAAAAGCTTCAAATAACAGAGGTCACTCAAATAAGCCATATTGCTATATATTGTTGTTTTCCAGTTTATTCTGAACTGTCAAATTTTTTCTTTATTTACTTCTGTGAGATGTGTTTGTTTTCTTTGTTGCCTTTGTTATATCAGCACAATGTTGGCTGGTTGATTATTGTATATATTTGTGTCTTTGCTCTCTCTCTCTCTCTCTCTAAAAAGAAAAAAAACAATCTCTGGTTACTTGAACAATAAACTCAGTTCATTATGTATCACTCATGTATGGCTCAAATCACTCTGTTCATAATTGGCCTTGACTCTCATTCCAGATGCAACTTCACACACAGATATGACTTCAAGCTCAAGGCAAAATGTAAAATAAAAAAATTTTCAAATAATCACTGGTACTCCTTTATTTATACTCATGACACTACAAATAAGAAATGTGAGGAATTTTTTTTTTTTAATTTTCCACCCCAAGCAATGTGGGTGTGCCACTATCACTCAAGGGGTACAGAAAGTGGGAGAAAGAGTAAAGAGGTGTGTAATAGGAAAGGATGAAGAGAAGGATGAGGAATAGATCAAAGCATCTTGAGATGTCAATTGACATTGCATTTGAATAGTTGGAGATTATAGCTATCAGGGAAGCAAGTAAGAGAAAGGGAGTTCCACAGATGGGAAGTGCGAGACAAGAAGCTATTGGAGTAGAAGAGATAACTACATTTAACCATTTCAACAGTAAAAGGGTGGGACTGAGATGCTGACCTAGTGGCACGTTTAACTTCATACAGTTTGGGAACTAGCAAAAATAGCTTGTTGGAGCAGTTACTGTAAAAGTATTTGTAGAAAAGACAGAGGGAGGTGACTGTGAGCGAGATGCCAGTCCAGGACCAACCACATTATGGTCTTCATCTTACTTTTCTCATGATTATCAGTTTTTTGGTAAATTTTTATTATTACACTTGTCTTCCTTATTGACCTAATGCACATGATCAATTCTACCCTTACTTGACCTTCGTTAGCCAGCTGACTACTTTATATATATATATATATATATATTTATATATATTTTTTTTTTTTTTTTCCAGTAATTTTCACCCTATACAAGGTCTGGAGACCACTCAAGGTAGAGGGTAACATAAGGAATAGTTTGTATAGTATACTTAAAGACATTTCAAAAAAGGTGGTACAAGAGTGAAGGAAGAGTAACATGTGCATAGATGAAAGAAAGAGTTTTATTGTAAAAGAGAATACACTACTGAAAGACTGTGAATCAGGTGGCAGGCTAGTAATTCCCAAATCGAGGATATTTACCTCACCTCCCCATGAGGCAGGATGTGAAGCAAGGCCATTTTTAATGCAAGGTTAAAATGAAGCCTGTGGGCTCAGGCAAAAATTCCCCGTAGACCCTGTAAAAATGGGGTTGGGTAGCTGTCTACCACTCCAGACGAGACTCTGCCCTTCAGCATAGCTTTAGATGTGTTCGACTAGCATAGCTGGAGATGAGTCTCCAACTAATTTTGCCAACTGCCCCACACAGTCAGATGTGGCACTAAGCCAAATTTAACGTAGGGTATCCGAGCCTGTAGGCTCAGGCAAAAATTCTCTGTAGACCCCATAAAAAATGGGGTCAGGTAGCTGTCTACCTCCCCAGATGAGACTCTGCCCCACAGCATAGCCTCTTGTCAGTTCCTCTATGCCCGAAGACAGAGAATTTGACTAGCTTAGCCAACGAATTCCCGAAGCAAGCCCCCAGGTATATCCTGCACTAACTCTATATAGGTACTGATATAGTCAGTCCACATAGGTGATAGAGAGTATGGGACATTCCATTACAAGATAGGAGGTGAATATAATGGTTAACTCTAGACATGAACAGGTCATGATTGTAGTGATCAGAGAAACATCTTCTTGAGATTCTGTTCCATGAGGCAGGGATTGGCGGGAAGAAGGTTTGACGGAAACTCACCAATGGATTACAGAGGGAGTGTGGGTTGTTTACTACTATTTCAGTGGCATGGCAGGTTCTAGCCATGAAGGTTAGACATGGTGGAACCAGGTCATCCAAGCTAATTTCCATAGAAGTATCAATAGAGCAGTTGGAGGGTGGGAAATAATTCTTCAACAACGACCCAGAGATGCTTTTGAATTCTACCAAGACTGGAAAGGGAGGATTGGCCAGTTCCCACCTAAATATGGCAACAGTACTCCATTTTTGGCCTGACCTGGCTCTTATAAATTTAGAGGTTAGCATCTTTTTGAGATTTTAATCAACATGGTCATTGAGCACCTAGATAGGAACAACCTCCTGTGTGATTAGTGATGGTTTTGATCAGCCTGATCCACTGATGTCATTCTAACTTCCATTATACACAGATTTAATGAGGCTCTTGATGATTCACACACCTCAAAGAGCATAGCATCAGATATCTCGATGGTCTTTGACAAGGTGTGACATAAAGGTTTGCTACACAAGCTCTCCAGCTATGGAATCACTGTAAGAGTTTTCTTAATGAGAAAATTAAAGAGCATAAAATAATAAGTCAAAGATGAGATGGGTGTAATAGTAAAATAATACCAGTTTTTTTTTTTTAGTTTTTTTACTAAGATTTCTTTATCTGCCTATGTTTCTGAGATGAGGTATTGTAATTATTTACATTGTTCTGTTGTCCTCATCTTTGTTGCCCTATTCATGATCCAGTGGATAAAAGTGTTGAATGGAGCCAGTGACATGACTCAAAGAGCTGGGAGTTTAATTGCTTGCTACTGCAGGTGTAAACAAAATCTTTGAGAGTTGAGTTAAAGAGAGATAACTGAAACATCCAGAAGAGGCATGGCACGTGGAAGTAGAACAATCTACCCTGGTGGATGAAATCAAGGTTTCAGTTTGAGATTCCAGTCACCTGAAGAAAGCTGGGAGTGTACAACAACCAAAACCTTGTGAATATGGCAACAAAGATGAGGACAACAGTCTGAACAATGGAATGTAGATAATTAGATTTCTTTCATCTTACATTTGTGGTTTTATATTATAATTTTGCCCTCATTATTCTCTCATAATAGAAACACGTTGGGTATTGTGATAAAAGCTGAGTGAAATAAAGTAGAAGAAATATGAATTAAAAATAAATTGTAACAAGGTTTTTAGAAGGAAATTCTTAACTGTCTTTTTTGACAGTTGGCCTTGTAATTTGGTATTTTAACAAAATGCATTGTTTACCCCCTTCCCCATTTAGAGTTAAATGAAAGCAATAAATAATATACAGACTGTTCTGTTGATATCTGTTCACTTCATGCTGATGCTCATAGGAAAGTCTTGTATTCATTTTTCTCCCTATCTATGGGTTAAATAGGATAGACTGGGCTATCTATCCTTGAGTGTCAAACAGTTTAGGACAGCTTAGAATTTAAAACAATGAAACCAGTGTACTATATTTCCTAGAAGTCCTAGCTATTTAGATATTAAACAAAATCTGTGGAGAGCTAGAATGACCATCATCCTGAACAGCCATAGTATGTTTTTTTTAAAAAAAAGAACAAACTAGATTCTACTAGATGGTTGGGAATATTACTTTTGATCTTATACTTTTATTCCTCATCACTACCATAACTGGGTGTGGTCATAGGGTTAAAGCATAGCTGAGCACCTGATCAGTTCCTTCTACATATCAGGGTTGAAAGTCAGAGATGTATTAGTTCATGCCTCAAATAGATCTGATAGAGCTGTCCATCTCTAGGTCAAGCTATGGTTGACGTCCTCCAATCTGAAAGCTTGCTCTATCATGGATACACACACAGTCCATTGGGTAGAACCCATGCCTTGGCCCTTCACGCAGTGATGCAATGTTATCACTGCACTGACTGCATGTAGAGCTATAGAGCCAAGTGTACCCAGTTGTGCTAAATAGTGCTGGCCTGTAAAGTAGGTTCATCTGTTCATTGACAGCTCATGCTTTTAATCTTATTTGTTTACATGGTTACTTACTACCTACATCTAGGGATATCTTATTTATTTTTTTTTATTTTAGTACTACTCGTCCCCATTTCCAGTTAGTGCAGATACACATTGTCAGCCCAGGTATTGAACTCAAAATTACTATATTACCAAATTCATAAACCAACAAGGACAGTCTACTTCCATCTATTAAATAAAATAAATGCAAATGTCAGTGTGTCACACTTTTTAAAATTTACTCCTAGAGGCTGTAGCCCAGCATTTACCATTTTGGAATCGGGCCAACTTGGTGAGCAAATTAAAAACATCCCAGTCCAGATCTAAACTTGCAATCCTAAAATTCTGGATTCTCAAGTTTTTATTACTGCAATTTTTTTTTTTTAATGTGATATTTCACCATAATTTTTTTTTGTCCGATAAGTTTTTATAACTTAGAAAATTGTGAAATCCAGGGAAAGTCACCCATGAAATAAAAAATAATTGTTTGTATAGAATATAATGACCTATGTACATCAAATTGTCTTTAAATTAAGTTGCTGCAGAAGAATTATTATTAAACTTTTAAAAGGTAAGCTTAAATATTAATGAAATCAATTTTGAAGTCTGTAGTTCATTGTTGCCTGTCGCATATGGCTGTATACTTCGCAGAAAGAAATCTCTGCCAACAGAGGACCAAATTGCAATCAAAAGAGCCAAGGCTGCAGCAAGGAAAAGAAAGTCCCATGCAAATGAAAACTCTGATCAAATGGCAATCAGGAGAGCTTCCAATGTTGAGAATATGCAAAAACTTAGGGACTCTCAAACTCCTGATCAAGCCGAAAACCCAATCAAGTGTCCACTGCAGGAGCTAGCTTAAATGCTGCCCAATAGGGAAGCTTTTAAACTAGCATTAAATAAAGGGTTCAGTTCAAAATTCCCTGTAGATTACCCAGATTGACATACACCTTATGAAGGCCTGAGGGCACAATGGCTGAAACTTTGTGATAACAACAACAAAGATAAGAACAACTGTTTGCATATAAATAATGTAAATAATAATTACTCATTCCAGAAATTAAGGCAGAAGTCCTCAATCTTTAATCACCAAAAAAACAACATAACCTAAAGGGTAAATTGAATAAAAAGCTTCAGATGAGTAACTTTCTACTGACCATTTTCTACTCATTGCTGTTTATTTATTTTATAACAGATGCAATTTTGAAATCATTTAGCTAATATCTAAGGATAATAATATAAGGGCAAGTAGTCAGGTCCCAGGGTTCAATGGGTTAAATCAAGCAAATTAAACAAGATTTGCAATCTCGTGTTCTGATACAAACACTCATAATTATTTGTTATATTGATTAAATGACAGGCTTTCTGACTTCTGAAAGCATGGTGCCATCAAGCAAAACATATGAAAGACTGGTCTTCTTTTTTATTTTTTCCTTCGGCCTTTTGTATGCTTTGTCACTTCAATTTGTTTCCAAGCATTTTCCTTAATGAGAGTCTTGGAGACCTTGTAGCATTAATTATGCATTAAGCTAATTAATATAGACAATTAAAAAAAAATCAGTAAAGTCATTCATTTCAGCATGCAAATCCATCTTCATTATCTCATCTATCAGCCATGTTATTTCTTCCTGAAAAGATTTGTTATTGTCCAGATTTATTAGGGATATCTTTGAGAACTTCATACTTTCGTGTTATTTTTGTATCTATAAATACAAAACCAACTGCTTTTAAAATAGGTGAAGGCCTTTTTGGGAAAGTAACCTTTCTTTAAGATAATGTATTTTCTTGAACACAAAAATTAGGAAATATCTTACTGTTATGTCTGACCTACAAATCATTTTTCTTATATATGAATGGATTTGTGTTGGAAGGAGGGCTTATTTATTATAATACATTTGTAAATAGTGGCTTAAATAAATTTTTAACTTATATTTTTTTTATATATACAATTTTTATAAAATATCTGTTTTCATGTGAAAAATATTCAAGATGTATCCCTCTTCTCTCCATGTGTGTGTGTGTGTGATATATATGGGCACATGGCCAAGTGGTTAGATTGTTTGCTTTCTGACCATGAGACCGAAGTTCGAATCTCACCATGATTGACTTGTCAGGAAGGAGATTTGCTGAAGTTATCTGTCTGGAGGAGGTGATCTCAGCATGCAGCATCTTTGGAAAGTGTCTGAAAACTATAGCATGGGTTGACCAATGCCTTGTGAGTGAAATTGGGTAGACAGAATATTTGAAAGCCATCAATAGCTGTGCTAACAGGAAGTCACAACTTAGTGTAACTGAGGGTTTGAGTTTGCTGACCTTGTTCAGATTGTTGATCATGTTAGATAACACATGCCTTCACCCAGAAACTGTAACTAACGTCTGCTCAACACAATTGCAGTATAAACCACAGATGGGCTTTGTGGGTGTTGAACAAACACAAATGTGCCTGAGCGAGCGTCTGCAATAGGAATTGGCTAACCACTCTAGTAGATGGGTATCCTCGAATATGAGTGGCCAGATATTATATATACTAGTGTACATGTGACATCAAAACTGACAACAAGAAGGAATGTATTTTAAGTAATTTTCATTTAATCTAGGTACAATTTTGTAATTTAAAATAGTTCATTGTTAACATTAATAATTTAACTATGTACAATTTATAAACACTGCTGGAAAGATATGTATTTTATCTCCATATTGTGTGTGTGTGTGTGTGTGTGTGTGTGTGCACAGTTTTTATATGCGTACGTTTGTGACACACCTTGAGTGTTCTTGAGAGTCAAATTTGCTGAAAAATTAGAACATCATCTCTAGTGATAGTCAATCTCACAATCCAAGACACTATGAAGAAAAGTAACTTTATGTGAAGTTTAATTCAAGCTGAAATAACATATAGACCTCAGCCAAGTTTTGTCTGACATATATTTATATCCTTTCTAGCCCTTTCTATACCCACCGTCTCTGTTTCTTTCATTCTTTCTTTGCATTTGTGTATCTGTTTCTTTTTGTGGCTACTTTTTCTTTGATCGTAGTTTGCAGAGAGAGGGAAAGAAGGAGACTACTTTGTAGTTTGTAAGCACATTAGCTTTTTGCATGATGAAGTAAATGTGGTCATGATATCCTGTGCATCTCATGTCAGGATTTTACACACTACTCCTCAATAGTTACACACAAAAAAGAAACTTATATATATATATATACATACACAGTGTGGATATAGGGATAAACACAGCATAATGACTGTCAGCTTTATACCACCTAATCTTCAGACAGTGCCTTCAGACCCACACACAATAAGGATAAAAATACGGATATCTTTCCTGCAGTGTTTATAAATTGTATACTGTTAAATTATTAACATTAATAATGAACTATTTTAATGAGGTATGAAACTGGCAGTTATCATGCACTGTTGATCCCTATCTCCACACTCCTCTCATTTCACACACATATATGTACACACACACACACACACACATATTTGACTTAGTTTGGTAGAATAATAGAATATATATATGAGTAACATATGTGTTTGTAGCGGCATTTGTTAACTTTTAAATCATGCTCATCTATTATTAATTATTTAAGTGAATTTAGTAATTATTCAGTCGTTATTTACCTCTGATTATTATTAAATTGTGTTTATGTATGAATTCATATGGTTTATTCATTTGTTTATGATTTATTTCCTTACTCAATTAAATATTTATTTATCATTTTTTATTCTTTATTTACTGTTTTATTTATTTTATGTTTTATTTTTATTTATTGATTTTTTTTTTCACTTGTGGTTATTACCTTCATCCTGTTGTAATCATTTGGTAAGGAGTAAATTCCACTGAGACTTTCTTGCCTCAAAATATTAGTTCATGCTTTCTTAACCACTTAAAGTCTAAAGTCAACCAATATTTATCCTACCTATCCTCATAATCTGTGTTTCTTACTTTCACCTTTTCCTCTCCCTTATTCAGTAACACTCTTTCTTGGGACTTTTATTGGACAGACTTCATCCCCAAATTTTTAAATAGTTTAATTAATTTCTTCTTATTTGATCTTTTCATATGCAGGCAAAAATCAAAAACCTCAGTGTATATCTGGTCTGGTGCTCCTGCTGTACATCTCAAGATTTAGATAAGAATGGCAAAGCTCAGGCTGTGGCTCTAGATATCTCAAAGGTGTTTAACAATGTTTGGCATGCTGGCCTTCTACACAAGCTCAAGAGTTACAGTGTCATGGGATGAATACTTGGCTTAATCCAATCATTCCTAACAAATCATGTCACAAAGCTTGTTTCAAATGGGTATGCTACTCTATCATTTCTTACTAATGCAAAGGTCCTACATTCATTTAATCACCACAGAGGAACCTTTCTGCCTGCCATCAGCATAGCTGATGCTAAACTCCAGGAAATAAAGACTTTTTGCCTTCTTGACCTTACATTTTCCACTGAAATAGAGTGACTATATCAAATCAATTGCTACATCTACTGCAAGGAAAGTTGGGTCACTCTGTTGTGCTAGAAATTTTTTCCATCATGCACATTTATAAATCTACCATTCATCCATGTTTTGAATACTTTTACCATATATGGTCTGGTGCTCCTGCTGTACATCTCAAGATCCTTGACAAGATCCAAAGAAGGATCTGGAATGTAATCAATCCTGACCAGACATCTTGATTTCAGTCATTTTCTCACTAATGAAAATACTAAAAATATTTCTATGACAATTGCTCACAAGCTTTTTTCCCCCGCTGGTGCCTCGACTATATAAATTTATGAATGCTACTACATTGGCATTTAGGTCCCACCCTTTTACTGTTGAAATAGCTAAATGCAACCACCATTTCTACTCCAACAGTTTCTTTTCTCACATTTCTCACATGTTGAACTCCTTTCCATTTTCTTGCTTCCCTGATAACTACAATCTTAAAAAATTTAAATGCAAAGTCAATTGCCATCTTCTTTAATCCCATTCATCTTTTGTCCTTTGCTCAATCTTCCATATACTCAGTCTTTTCGCTCACTTTCTTCCCCTGTAATCCCATGCATACTAGTGGCATTTCCACCTTGCTTGGGGTGAAATGAGAAATCACTCACAGCTTAGTCACATCACATTGAAACATAATATATATATATATATATATATATATATATATATATATATAGCACATTAAGTACTGGTGTTAATAAAATAGTGTTTGATGCAATATAGCAGAGGTATAAATTATATTAATAATTATAGATATTTTTCTCACCACCAGTATGACCCAGTTTCATGCACAGTGCAATGTTCAGGTCCTGAGTTAAGACTGACCGTTACATAAATTTTGTCAAATGTATCTGGTCATCACATTGATGAGGCATTCCATATTTTACACAGGGTATTGTTGTTCTTTAACAATTTTGTCTTTAAAATAAACATAATACACACATGCATACACACATTATATATATATATATATATATATATATATATATATATATATATATATATATATTTTAGGTGTTTTCACAAGTCATGTCAGTACTTAGATGTGTGACCAATAAAGAATACCAGGGGCTGTAAGCTTAGATGTGCAAATGGTGTCATACATAAATGCTCAGAAATGAATATTTTAAACCTAAGATCCAGTTTCAGTTGGGTTTGTCATATTCATTTACACCCAAATATCTTTGGGAAAGGTATGAACCCACCTTCTCCCCCATGCTATGGGCTAAACAGTAAGACTTGTATCATTATTATCCCACTCAAATTCTGATGACCTAAAATATTTCCTGGCATTGTATCTGAGGCGGCAAGAGCAGAAATATTCAATGGTGAACTGTTCAAATAGCTAATACATGTAAAAGATCTGTAAATATAGATAAGACAAAAACTAACAAACTGCTTGTCGCATAAATGAACATTATGAAATAATATCCCACTGCAAAGTGGTATACTAAGGTTGCAATTGTTATTTTATATATTATTCTAGAATTCTACCAGTTCTATTAGTTTAGTTATATTGAAATGGCTTTCATTTCTATTTATTAAACCCTAGCATAAATTTAAGCGAGCCTAAGCATCTTAAGTAGTAATTTTTGCACAATAAATATATATATATATATATATATATATACGTTGAATAAACAATGGAAAGTTTGACCTCTGCTTGCTATGCTGTGTCAGGATATTTTGTATCATAAGAGGAAATGAAGCATTTAAAGTATTTGTTTAATAAATCCTACCTGCAATGTGATGATTTACATAAAAGTGTAGTTATATATTCTTTTAAATCTAGTTGGATATTGTTCTGAAATTGGTATGGCAGCTAAATTACAAAACAAAATAAACAAATTGCAAGTCCAAACTTGAAGATCCAGGAGCAGAAAGAAATGTCAAAATTATGGATTTCAGGTTTAATTTAAAAAATTCCCAATCCATATAAATGTTCAGAAATCCAACATATAAGGCAACAGTCACTCACAGATGGTTGATGTAGAAAAATAAACTACTTCTCAATTTGAGAAAACCAACAACTTTTATCAATAAAACAATTTTTTTTATTGGTCCATGGTCGGAAAGAACAAACAATATTAGCATATCCGAGATGCATTTATGGCAACAGTTGCCACTGACTTCTTTCTGTTTCACTTATTTTGTATTTGGCATATCATACAGAACATATGTGCCCTTTTTCTCAGGAAGTGAATTTCTCTTTCACTGCAGATAATTAGAATTTCTTTTGAATATTTTGCTCAATATTAACATCCTCCAAACAACTGAAAAATCTAAGAAAAATCATTACCATAGCAACCCTGTGGAGAATGTGAAAAATTTCAACATCTAAAATTTAAAAATAAATATCTGAACAAATCAATGAGATTTGCATATCGGTATATGTTAAAATAAAATGTAAACATGGTGATTTCATGTTGGAAAATATGAAACGGGTATAAAAAGAAAAATGAAGGACATATATTCAAAAGAAAATGGTGAATGTATATAATTAAAATATAATTTAATACTATTTTGCTGTTAAGTAAAATACACAATTTTTTAAAATGTTATTAATTTAAAACTTTTATTAGGATGTTTAGCAAGTGTCTATTTTAATATTATTTTTTTAAGTACTATCTTAATGAGAAAATATGTTACAAAAATCTTGTGATATTATAGCTGATACAATAAGTGTTTCAGATGATTTATGATAAATAAACTTAACCATTTTAGCATTTTTAAAAACAAAAGGACTTACCTGCCAAATAAAAGTGAAAGAATATAGTCAGGAAAAATTCAACAGTATTAAATAGGCAAGTGGAGACTCGAATAACTCTAAAAATAATTTCCACTGGCTGAATTCCAAGAAGAATCAAATCAATAACACAGACATGAAATTTTATGGATTCATTCAATAGAGAACCGGAAGCTGACTTGGAGGTGATCCCTCCTGCTTAGGTCACCTTGGGGAGGAGCTCCAATGTTTTTCAAGACCTGAAAGCCCCCAATGACACCAGGAATGAACATCACTGTTGAAGCTTCCCAGTCCACTGCAAGGGTGTTTGAAATATGTAGGCAGTAACAGTTTTTTTTTTCCATAAATTTTTATCAATTCCTTTTGAACATACAGGGAATAAAGAAATTTCAAGCATATGAACTGGTTTGTCTATATTTCTGAGATGAGGAATTTGTAAAACTTTACACTATTTACATTGTTCGAACTGTTGTTCTTATCTATGTTGACCACATGTAGAGGGGGAAAAGGGAGATCACCACTCCCTGTTGGATGAGGTTGAAATAATAGACAGAGAATATCACTGGAAAATACGAAAACTTAAGGAACCAGCACATATGCTATGCCACACAAAATCTCCTAAGCCAGCCAAGCATAGAAATGAATACAATATGGGAACCAGTAATACAGGGTGCTAGAAAAAAAGCAATAACACCAAATTGTAATACGAGATCTGGTAAAAATGGTTGGTGAGTCATTATGTTTATAAGTCACAAAAATTTAAGGATGGATGGCCCAGTAGATAAAAGTGACTTGACACAAAAAGTTGAGTTCAATGTCTTGCTACAGTAGAGGTGAACAAAGCTCTGCTAAAAAAGAAGGGAGGTAACTGATACTGAGATAGTGGAAGAAGCATTGCATGTGAATCTAGAACAATGTGGATGGATAAAAGGGTTTGGTTTGAAATTCCAGTAACCTGAAGAAGGCTAGAAAAAACAATAACAACAACAAAATTGTAATATGAGCTCTGATAAAAAAATGAATACTGAGACATTAGGTTTATGAGTCCCAAAAATTCATACACTGATGTACTCAAGGACATATGGCCCAGTGGATAAAAAGCATTGGTTGAATCCTGTGACTTTACCCAAAGGGTTGTTAGTTCAATACCTTGCTGAGGTGAACAAAAACTTGCAAAGTTAAATGAAGAACAATCTACTCTGGTGGACTAAATAAAGGGTTGTTTGGAATTCCAGTCACTTGAAGAAGACCAGAGCATGCAACAGTCGATATGTCATAAATATAGCCTCAAAGATGAGGACAATAGTCCGAACAATGCAAACAGCAGACTTTATTCAGTGTTATATAGTAATGAAGTGTTACTGCCAACACTGGAGTTTGAACACAGATCATCACAGAGTAAACACAGACAATCCCATTTTGAATAAGTAGATTATGTGATGGTAGAGTAAATGTATATATGGGAATTAGCGTGTCATCTAAGTGATCACTAGACAGATTACTATTTGGATCACTATTCAGGGATTACTTTTTGTGCGAGTATTATCAAGCAAGTACAATTAGTATTAATGTTAATCAAAGGTGTCTGACTCTAGTATTGTCCAATGGCATTACTAAAGTTTTTATCTACGATTACAAAGTCTCTACTACAACAAGCATTAGGAAAATGGCAACGAGTGTTTGTTGACATCACAAAATTCAGATATTCCATATCAATCATTTTATTACTATTAAATTTACATTAACAAGACTGAAAACATTCCCAGACGGCCATGTAAAAATGCAGTCAAGTGTAGATTAATGCATCTGACCGATCTTGTACTGACTTCACCTCATGACCAAAGGTGGTTGGAAAGGTGCCATGCTGGACTGGGTCATCAAGGTTTGACATCTTCATGGCATTTCACTGGGCAAGAATTACCTATTTCTCTCCAAGAATCAGGCAGCAGGTTATCATAGGTTACATTGTTCCAGTAACAAGGAAGGTGATTTGACATGACTGTGTCAAAGGGTAAGAGGAGTGACTTGGCATTACTTAAGTCCCCTCTCTTCTGTTAGGCAGCTTTCAGTAAAGAGTCACATGATACTACCAGCAGCAGAGAAAGAATCCCTAACCAGAAACTTCATTTATTAATTGAAAGATTATTAATTTGTTTGCCTGCAAGTCTGCCTTGTTAGATTTGCAGACATAAAGACGGAATTGTTATTGGAGCCAAATATGATGTTGAGAAACTATTAAATTTTCTTTTTAATTAACTTCAAATGCCCTTAGGAAAATGAATTAGGAATTACATTTGTTCTCATTCCGTTGCACACTTTCATTGGATTTGTGAGGTAAGAATTGAAGAACCAAGATCAATTCATGTATTAGAATTTTCTTATATGGTTGCTGGAAATTCCACGGAGCATTTCTTTTTAAATTTTGGTGATGAGGAATTTTCATTATTTACAGTCTGACTAATGTCCTCATTTTTGTTCTTGTCATGTTTTGTTTGTAGTGAGGATAAAGAACAGTCTGCTCAGTTTGAAATTTCATGATGGTTACCCAGATTGACAGACTTTTGATTGATTTTTATGGATTATCAGCCCTTTGTGGGTTATTTAAAGCCAAAACATATTTTTCAGATTGTAACAATTTTTTTTTATTTAGTGAGTGCAGTTTGCATTAAATGTTTTTGAGAATAACAAAAACTTTTTCAAATTTATTTCAAGTGCTACTATTTAATCCATAGCTCGGGTATAAAAGATAGATTTATGTGCCTACACTGACAGATTCTTAAAGTCCACAGAATATCTTTGAAAAGGGAAAGCAATTTTTTTTTTTTTTTTTAAAGCCAGTGAGATTTTATACAGTGACACAAAATTAACTTTTTTATTATAACATATACTATTGCCGTTGGTCACAGGGTCTTCATGATTGGGTTGTTTTGTTGTTTTATTTTTTTATTTTTTCAAGGTCCATAATAAATCTATCTGAACAAAAAATTTTCTTCTCTGTTTTATCTCTCTGGCATATTTTTCTTATGTAATATGGACATTTTGCTTAAATTTTATATTTTTTTAATTTTTAGATGAAAATTTGCCAAAATATTTTAGCAAGATTTTCATTTGGAAAATAATTAGGTTATAATTATAGTTTAGATTCATGGGGTGGAAAACTCGTTTAAACTGATACCAGGAGGATATGGAATCAAGATATTCAAATTTTAGAAAGGAAAGTGACATTTTACCATTTTGTACGATTTACACTTTCAAATAATATCTGTTTCCAAATCATGTTCAGTCAGTATGAAAATATGAAACTAAACTGACTTATTGTTCATTTTCATGGAATTCTTAGATGAAAATATTTTTTTGTGAAAAACAATTATTTTCTTCTATTTTCTCTGCATTGTTCATTTACCTCTTTTAGTGTCATGGCACTTGAAATATTTTTACTATTTCATCTCAAGCCAGGTGGGAATGCCACTAGTATGGTGGTGGTTACAGTGAGGGAAAGGAAAACAGGAGACTGAGGATAGGAAGAACTGTGGAAAAGAAAAAAGACGAATGGGATTCAAGTCATCAGATGATGGTGATTGATGTTGCATTTAAATTTTTGGAGATTGTAGGTATCAGTGAAGCAAGAAATTGGAAGGGAGTTCCACAGGCAGGAAGTATGAGAAAAGAAACTGTTGGAGTAGAAGTGACAGTTGCATTTAGCTAATTCAACAGTAAATGGGTGTGACCTAGAGGCCAATCTTGTATCATGCTTAAATTCATGTAGTCAAGGCATCTAGGGTGGGGGAAAGTTTGTCAGAACAATTGCCATGAAAATATTTATAGAAAAGACAGTGGGAAGCCATGGCATGTCAGTAAATAATATAAAGTTTTCTATTACAGAATATTAACTCTAACATGTAAATTTCAATACTGAGCCTTATCCATTGCATCATGTGTGCATTATGTTAATGGTTATTAGTACTGATTATAGACTTGGCAAGCCATGTTCTAATTTTACACTAGAATGCTGCATTCAGTTAGGCCTGCTCTGATATTTTACACGCAGATGGAGAGGGGAGATATGGATACATGTGTGGAGATGTAGAAAGTTACTGATGTCTTAAGGAGCCTTAGAGAGTAGCTTGACAGCTTGTTGGTGAAGATAGCCAGTGTGCAGTTTAGCACACAGTGAAGGCAGATGGGTCAGCCTATTGCAGTTTGGCTATTGAGAATGCCACATGTCCTTAATTATGAACATAAAACATCAGCAGGGCTGTACCATGTTCCATTTTGGACCTACTTTTTGTTTGTTACTTGACATATTGCTTCCTCCTCCTTTTTTTTTTTTTTTTTTTCATGCTTTAATTTTCATGTGAGAACATGTTTTATTACTATTGTTAACATATGCTACAATAACCATTCAAATGAAAAACTTGATCTCTCCGTTGCATGAAGAAAAACAAATTTATTGAAATATTAATTCAATTTGTTAGAAAAATATTTTTTTCCCAGAATTTGATATAAATTTTCAATCTTTAAATTTGCAATGCAGTCTATTACATTTCTGAAACTTGATGTTAACCTCAAGTAACTCTGTAAACCAAGATTTGTATGCTTAGCCATTATCTGTATTTGTTAACTTTACGATAAGCATATTTCCAATTTCCAAGTTATTAATTTAGTAATGATACAGATCTTGGGAAACCCTTAGAATATTGAAGACTGAACTTGGCTGTAATCTTTTAAAGATGTGGCCAAAGATAATTTGTATAAATTCTCCTATACATTCAATCCTATAAATACTTGAAGTGTCATATACAGTATAATGTAATAAGCCTATAACTTGATGTGGTTATTAACAGAATTTTGATGCTAAATTTTCACTGTGTAATGTTTGATCTATGTAATTAATATGCCCTACTTAATATATTAAGTGCAGGTGGTGCAATGGAAAAAGAAATTGGTGAGCTGAGATCAAATTCCAGTCAAGTTGTTACTTTCTCTTTTGTACAAATACCTTTGGGAAAGGTACAAATCTATCTCCCCCATCATTTAGGGTGGGGAGATAGATGGATTTACTAAATTTAAAGATTTAATAAATGGATTTCATAAGGTAGACTGGGATCTTCAGCCTTGGTTGGTAACCAGTCTGGGAGGAGGGTAGAAATTTGGACTTTATATGTTCTATCCAGTCGTATTTCAAGATGAACAGATACAAATCAGTTGGAGATCCCATGCAACACTTTACATAATTTATGGAGAATTGAAACCAATTTCTCTTAAGCTCAAACAAAAATGATTACAGTTTGCTGTCCACTGCCACCAACCGGACAGGGAAATCATCTGATCCTTACTCCCATGGCATCCTTCTTGAAGTGCCTTCTCATGAAAATTGACTTTCTCATATGCCATAGCTTGGGACTCAGTTGGATATTGGGGATCTAGAAACAGCAATGCAGGATCAAACAGTGTACAAAGGGATTGTCTGACCAAACAATAGCAAGGTCAAAGGATGATGATGATAAAAAACCATTATTATCCCTGAATAAAACATAGAAATTTGTACAAAATATTTAGATTTAAAACATTAAATAACCCACAGAGGTTAAACAAAATCATTCAACAACTTAATGATTTTAAAAAAATAGATTTTCTTCAAATTACTAAAGTTTTTGAAATTCCAAATGATTTTCCAGTAGCTCCTTTTATTAAGATACCCCTGTTTATTATGCATTGAGAAAAATTCAAACCTTACCAATTATTATGACATTCTTATACAAGGCGCAGCAGAAATACCTCCCATATAATGGTAAGACATGGAAGACATGAGTGGCTTCATCTTGCCAATGTTTTATCTGGGAAGAGTTTCTGTTACACCCAGTATTCAACACCTAAGAGCAACTACCTGAGAACCTGTCAGAAAAATGATGGTAATTTTTTGTTTGCAATACAAAGTAATGAAAACAAGTTTGTGTTGATGATATTTGAAATAAATATTTACAGTAACTCATCAACAAACTTAATATTAAATGACGGTGAAAAGATTAAACATTTTCTCATTGAGAGACAAAACAGAATAGGAAACTAATAAGGTTATTCAGTACAAAGTTGCTGGATTTGTTTTCAACTCAACAGTTCTATAATTTGCTTTAAATGATAAGAAAGTTCTTGTTAAAGCTGACAATGGGTATTACATGTTAAAGTTATTACTATCTGGTGATAGGTAAGCCACTTTCTCTTAACTAAGTGATTATATTTGCTTTGCTCTGTCATATATCATGGTATTCCCAAAAACAAGATTTACTTGTCATGATATTTAGCAATGTGACAAGAGTAGAGAAATGTGAAAATAACGGTTGCAGTCACCATGGCAACAATGATGCTTTCAGTATCTTCCTACCGAAAATCATATTCATTCCAATAACAGAAAAGAAAAGGGGCAAAAACAAATAGATGCCTAGTAATGCAAAATAAAGTATTGATACAGTAATATGTTTTGTTACTTACCTCTAAAAGAATAAAACTATAGCAAAGTAAGTAATTTTCTTAGGTTTGGATTTGAAATCTACATTTTCATGTTGCAATAAACAAATAAGCGGTAAACCTGTTAAACTTTGAATCTAAAATAAAACCTGTTCCCAAATGGAGAATTTCTGCTGTGTTCCAATTTGAATTCATTTATTGAAAATCTTTGCCTATTTTCCTGCAAATGAAGTAAAAATAAATTAAATTAATTTTTTTCATATTCTTCTTTAAATGCCATGGCCCTTCAGGATGTTGGCAATAATGGCTCCCCACAGATTACTTCTATTTGTTATCTGTGAATTCAATGACTTTTTCTTTTTTTTAATCTTTTCACCCCAGGCAAGGCAATAAAGCCATTAAGATGCAAAGGGTTAATAAGTGTTAGAGAATATGAGAAAAAAAAAACAGTATTGAAGAGAGAGAAGAATACAAGAACAGGAATTAAGAAGATAGTAGATAATGATTGATGCTGCATTTAAATTTCTGAAGATCAAATTTGACTGGGAAGAAAAACTCTGGGAGAGAGTTCCACAGGTTAGAAGTGTGAGAGAAGAAACTGTTAACATAAAACTTGTGGTTAAATTTATCCATTTCAACAATGAAAAGATGAGACCTTGCCATTAATCTTGTACTATGCTTAAATTCATAACGTCTACATATCATGGAGAAAAACAGAAGAATTACAATGAAAGTCCTTGCAAAAAATAATGGAGTGGTTTCCTTTTGCCTCCTGTAGAGTTTTTGAATTCAGAGCTTAGAGAGGCTGCTATCCA
This sequence comes from Acanthosepion pharaonis, assembly GCA_903632075.3. Taxonomy (NCBI): domain Eukaryota; kingdom Metazoa; phylum Mollusca; class Cephalopoda; order Sepiida; family Sepiidae; genus Acanthosepion; species Acanthosepion pharaonis. The sequence continues at coordinate 1,582,669 of CAHIKZ030003761.1, read as the reverse complement.
AAGCTCAAGAATCCAGACTAGAAAACTCAGTTTACACTTCCAGTAGACACAAAGGGGTCATTGTATTCCCAAAGAATATGTAAGTAAACTTCTTTATCTCTTGTACAGACTTTTTCAGCAACAATGTTGTGGCACTTAAATCTGTCAGTGACTTGCCACATTATATTTGACTCCTTATTACTAAAATTACTGTCAAAAGAGCTCCACTCTTTCATTCCATCAGTTCAGACCATTATAGTTAGGACACACCATGCCACATGGAATCACATCACCCACATTGCCCCTGTATTCCAATTGTCAGGAGTAGGTTGCACTCCAACAGCTTCTTCTGAAGGACTGCTACTTTGCTGAATTTCTTCCCTGAACACTGAAATCTTAGCCTCTTCAAGTCAAGAATCAATTGCTATCTATCCGCCTTATCCTCATAATTTTTACTTCCTTCTTCTTACATTCATATCACTTACAACTAGTAATACTTTACCATGAGTGGCTCTTGAATTTTGTATTGGGTGAACTTCAATATTAAGTCTTGGATGGGATTATGACAATACAAGGAAACAGCTGACTGCAATCCTGAAACAGTACACTGAAAACTTTTGAATATTGGTAGGCTCGACTGGGATAAGTGAATGAGATTAAGGAGAACATGATAAGGCAGCTGATGGTAATCCCGAAAAAAAGGAATAAAGACTGTTTTGAATATTGGTAGTTTAGACAGGGATAAGTGATTGAGATTGATAAAAATATGAAGCAAGAGGACTTTGAACACTGTTTTGTGAAGTGGAAGGTATGCAAGAATAAATAATTAGGATGAAGGTGATCATAAGACACCTGATTGCAATCCCAAATGAAGACTTTAAAGACTGTTTTAAAAAGTTGAAGGGAGATGGAGATAAATGTAAAAGGATACAAGGAAAATAATTTGAAGAGGACTAAGGCATCATTGCCTATTTTATCATGAATATAAAATGGCTGCTTATTGTATAAGTCAATTTCAAGAATCATTTGAATGCTAACCAACCATGATCACAGTCTACTTCTTTACACCAAATACAAGTGTTATCTGTTGGTGAATATTTTCAACACATAAAATAAACATGCTGTTTCCAATAAACATTCTGCTTTTAGTTTGTTTGTTTTTATATATAGCTTCAATAAACATGAAATAAAATAATTGTTGCATAGAAAATTATTGAAATAACATAAGCCTACCATACTAAATAAGTTCTGTGTAGGAAAAGGAAAACTGAAAAGAAATAATTGAATTGTGTCAATATTTTTATTTGGTGCTCAAGAGTTCTTGTCTTGAGGCAACAGAAATGTGTTTCTATACAATTATTCTGAGAATACCATGGACTGAACATATAAGCATTGGCAAAGTTTTAGATAAAATGGAAAAAAAAGGGTACTTATTGTTGTAACCTAGGGAAGGTTACTGAATAGAATAATCACATAAAGGTTGGTAATGAATGGTAATACTTAGGACAAGAACAACACATATAAGATTCGTCAGTGACACATAGAAGTAGTTGTCAACTGCTAGAAGTGAACCAAGTGAATTTCACAATGAATATCCAACTGCAGGACATCTAACAACCACCACACATGGTCTGATGTGTCACAAGGCCAAATTTAATGTGGTGTATCCAAGCCCAGAGACCCCATATAAAACTAAAGCAGGTAGCTGTTTCCCAAGATGAGACTCTGCCCTTTGACATAGCCTCGTCTAGGGATCCTTTCTGCCCAGCAGCAGAGAGTTTGACCAGCACAGCTGGTGATGAATCTCCAACTGCAGACCAACATACAGTATTTACTACTATATTTATGTGAACGGGGACATACCCATTATCGTCCGTAGGTATGCTACAACACTTACGCATAAAATAAGGATATAGAATTTCTAGGGCACATAATGAGGAAAACAGGCTTGGAAAATATGATACTCTCAGGACATATTTAAGGAAGGATTGACAGGAAAACAGTGCATAATCTGTCTAATGAGCTTGTATAAATGGATGCTGCAACAGGGTTTAGGAAAGATAGCAAAAAGACAAAATTTACTAAGAGATACAGGAAATTAGGGAGACATAATCAGCAACTTCTTGAAGAGGAAGAATATTCACCTATGCTTCATTTCCCACTCTGCTCCATTTTGAGGTTTAAGTGTTTCATTAAAGAGGATATAAGTATAGGTACTTCCTGTTTGGAAATTTTGAAATACTCACATGTGAATTACTTTTATTTCCACCAGATAAAAAAGGGAAACATACAAACCAGTACTTTTCTTGAACTGATTTGTTGCTGATTCGCATACAATCTCTGAAGATAAGCAACGTTAAGCCTGGTCGATATCTAGATGGGTAGGCATTTGGGAATATCAGGTGATATAAGCTTAGATGTGTGGATGGTGTAATGGATAACAGATCAGAATTGGAAATTGGAGAGCCGAGTTCAAATTCCAGCAAAGGTTAGTTATATTCATTTAGGCTCAAATACCCTTGAAAAAAGTATGGATCCACCTTTTCTCTCCCCAGCTATGGATTAATTAGTAGGACTCATATAAGTAAACCATTTTTATCCCCCTACCAAATTCTGATAATCTAAAAATATTTTCTTGATTTAAATAATCTGCAAAGTGTTTTTAAGTAATATAAAAATAAAACAAGAAAAGAAACTATTTGCTGAGAGTTCTGTTAATTCACCAACTGAGACAAATTAGCTATTTTGAATTTATCTTCATTGTAATGGTAATCTATCATTACTTTTTTCTGACATTTAGCTGATGGCTGATACTATCAATATTGCAGACAATATCCTTATATCCTTCCATAATTTAAAAAAACTATTACAGTGAAAATATTTATGTATAAAACTATAAACATAATGTAAAATCACATGAATATTAAGAAAATTGGGCACACTTCTTCTTCTTTGTCTTACGTGGCTTTGCAGGTGAGGTAATGGATAATATCTTGGAAAGAGAAATTAGAGAGCAAATTTCAAATTCTAGTTGTGTTCATTGCATTTCCTTACACACAAATACCCTTGGGAAGTATAATCATTATCTTTCCCCCACCTATGGGCTAAATAATAATACTTGTACCTGGAAAAATGATTATCTGAAAAAACATTATGTAATATTCACTTGAGGAAAAGAAATGTTCTTACAATCCAAAATGTGTTTCAACTTTATCGGTTGATAAGCTGTAAATTAAAAAAAAAAAAAAGTCAACACAAAACAAAATCTTCTTTATCATACACTGATTTAGTTGAATTAGTGTCTTCAACTTCATTGTTATAATCACAATATTTCATTCATTGTATCTCTGGCATTCTTGTATATCCTACTTTGTAACCCGGAAATTTCAAACTAAAACCGTCCTGGGTATGATGATAAACTACATCTGCGTCCTGGGTAAGACAATAAACTACATCCAACAGCAACTCCTGGTGTTCCCAATCCACCCTGACCTGGAGTGGTAGCACCTGTTAGGGTCCCAACTATGGGTAAATAGTTAGCCCCCCAAGCTGGGGTCAAAACACTATGTAAGTGTAAAAAGAGGTTTTAATACCAGAAATACTTTGTAAGAAAAAATTTATTACCAGCAATACATTTTTGAAAAATAAGATATTACCAGCAATACCATCCTGGGTAAGACAATAAACTACATCCAACATCAAGGCCTTTGATCAGGAGGTTTTGAGGGGCATAGAACCACCTCTTAATTGCTGATGTTCCCAGGTGCACCTTGACCCTGGGTGGTAGCACTTGTTAGGGTCCCAGCTATGAGCAAATAGTTAACCTCTAAACTGGAATAAAAATAGGTTTTAATACCAGAAATACTTTGTAAAAAATTATTGCCAGCAATAAATTTTTGAGGAAAAAAAAACTATTACCAGCAATACATTTTTGAAAAAATATTACCAACAATGTTTTTAAAAAATAAATATTATCAGCAATACATTTTTGAAGGAAAAATATTACCAGAAATAGATTTTTGACGAAACAAAATATTACCAGCAATAAAAATTTTGTCGGCATTAAATAACTCATTGCAGTTGATATGTTGTAAAACAAACCAAACCAAATCAAACTAAACATCTTATTAAATCCACAGGGGTAGATACTTATATTATTTACATTATAAATATTTTGTTCAAAATGTACATATTTACAGGGGAAGAGTTAATCCATCTTTATCATATTGCTTGTCTTTTCCATTGAATAGAAGATGGAACTAATCTAGATTACATAACCCAGAGACTGAACTCAAGACGGCCAGTAAATACGATCCACTTAACCAATACGCTAATCCATCAGAAACTTTTTATTCATTATGCAAATATTGGTGATAGTGAAATATGGTTGTCTGAATTACATTTGTCTTTCATGTTCTAAAATTGTTACATGAAGCAAACTTTATGGAAACATTGGCCTGGTTTTGAGCATCTTTTGCAATTTATTATTATACAACTATTGCGTTCTGAATCATTTGCTTCTTTTAAATACACTTCAGGTGCACATTGCATGTTGACTGGTTTCCAATATTACAGCCTTCGTTTTTTTTCCTTTAACGCCATCATAGATTCTAGGCAAGTACTTTAACGTATCATTATTTATTCAACCCTCTAGGCTTTCAAATCACATGATTGAAAAGATGAGAAAAACAAAGTCTTGAAATGCCAATAATATATCATAAAAATATAAAGTTTTAGGTAAACAAAACAAGAAGACGTAACAATGGTTAACAGACATTTATTTAAAAAGGATAAAAAAAAATGGAATAAAATGATGCCATTATTCTCCCAAGACAATGGGCGTGTTGAATATATGACATAAAACATGGTGTGGTAGATTGTACAATAACTCTGCTATGTTAGATGAATATTTTATTCATCCTTGTTCTTTAATCTGTTTAGCTTCAGGTGATCTTTGAAGTAAATTATTTACCTGGAATACATTGATAAGGATACCTATATATATATATATATATATATACACACACACACACACACACTCTATGTGGGTATCACAGATTGTACAAGTGCATATATGTAGCCAAAGTAGGAGGAAGAAAGTATAAAACTGAGCTTTTTTTGAGATGTATATTTACTCAGGAATTAAATATTTAAATATCTAAAAGTTTCCTTGATTTGAATAATATTAACTAATGATATTTGTAGCAATTCTTATAAATATTTCAAAGAGGCAATGTCCCCATGCATTTCTATTTTTTAATACTTATGTGCACCCAATACAAGGGTCTGAAAGACATTCAAGGTAGATGGTCACTATCTGGAGTAGTATTAGCCTAATAAAAAGCAAGAAGTGAAATTCTTGAAATTCTTGCAAGAAGGATAACAGCTAATTCGAGACTTGAAGAGATCAAGATTTAATTAGTGAATAAAATTTCAGATTTCATGCAGAGATTTTAGAAGTATTCAATGGAAGTAGAATTTAGAAGCAACTTGAATCCTAAACAGGAAACAAGGAGTAAACGAATACTCCTGTTCAAAAGACCTGGGAATTTTATGAATCAGACAATAGGTGAACCTATTTATTCTTGTTGGGAGTGGAGAAAAATTTCTTATAGGAGGATTTTAATGCATAAAGGGTTTGTATGTGGGTTTTTGTATAGAAAAAAAATAATGTTGGCAATAAACAATTTACACCTGAAGAATAAATGTCTTCTTGATGCTAACAGTTTTAATAACTCACTATATTTGCCGGAAATCAATACATGAATATCTATATAATATATATAATAATAAAATGATGAATTATATGTGAAGTTCCATTCTATAATGTTAGATTATATTTGAAATCCTATTCCATAACACTGGACAATATGATAAATTCTATTCTATAATATTAGATTATATATGAAATTCCATTCTGTTATATAATAATGGGAGGTATGGTATAGTAATGGATAGTGGCTCAGATTGAGGAATTGGGGATCTGAATTCAAATTCCAGTCGAATCCATTACATTCACTTATGAATTAATATGCTTGGGAAAGGTATGAATCCTCTGCTTCTCCCCCCAGCTATGGATAAATAGCAGGACAGACTGGGTTCTATAGCCTTGGATGGCAACTGGTCTACCGCAGAAAGAAATATCAACCGACTGCAAGAAAAAAATCTGCCTCGTCAGTCAGGTATCAAAAGATACATGATTGCCTAAGCATGTATCACGCATGGCACATAACTGACTGAATAATGGCTTATATGGGAAATTCTACTGTAAATTATTGGATAATATGTGAAATTCTACTCTGATATTGGATGAAATGCAAAATTCTGTTATATAATAAGTAATGACATATTATTTTTGAAATTCTGTTATATAATAAGTAATGATATATTATTTTTGAAATTCTGTTATATAATAAGTAATGAATTATGTGAAATTCTAATCTATACTGTATATAACTTAATGCTTATTATGAAATGGACAAAGTCTGACTATTATTTTAAGTTATTTTTTTTTATATTTATACATTCTTTTTGCTAAAACTGATTCAAATCCAGAGCTTACTCACTCTTGATGAAAAAACTGCACCCTGACTGACCTTGTCTTCCAAGGTGTAACTGTACTTACCATGCTTAGCCAACTGCAGGTTGGTGAGATTATTTAACCCATAGTTGGAGGTTTTGAATTCAGCATTCTCCTTCTAGACTGGTTGCCATACAAAGCTAAAGAACATTGTCTATCCTATTTACCCACAGCTGGTGGGAGAAGAAATTAATTTGCACCTTTCCCAAGAGTATTTGCACTCAAGTGAATATAAAGAATTCAACTGGAATTTGAACTTGTCTCTCTGATTCCACAATCCAAGCTGTTATCCAATATTTCACAATGCTATACTTATGTACATATGTTGAAAAGATGACAGATATATATGTACATGTGCGTTTCATCTTACAAACTGAATAAAACTAAATGTATGACTGTCCAAGAATAAATTGATACAAGGGCAATTACATATCATCTGTTGTTTCCATCTTTTTGTCTCTTGACAGCTACAAAATGAGATCTCAAGAATAACTTCCCTACAAGAGTACCAGGTTCTCCTGCCACACACATTTTGGATTTTTGAGAAGGGAAAAAAAAAAAACAATTGTTCATATTTTTCTCATTGATTTATTATATTTTTCCTTGTCTTTTTTTTTTTTTAACTTTCTGGTCGGCTTCTGAAGAGATATTCATTTGTCACATATCTGTCAAAAATGTTCTCAAAATGAAGATTTCATCTTTCCTCATTCCAATACAATCCTTTAGAATATACTCCCTTTTCATTTGTTACTTTTTTTTTCTTTTTCCATCTGTCAAATTGGCTTTAATCTTGATTGTTGGATTGCACAAGTACATGATTGTTGCATGTCAACTTGTCTGCATTCTAATTTATATCTGTTTTTTCATATAGGATCCATCTACTCACCAGGATATGGTAGCCACCCCAGGTTTATGAGTTATATTTTTGTCAGTACCAGTTTCATATTGACAAATGAAAAATAATTCTGACTTTCTTGTTCTCTTTCCACAGGAATTTGATTTTGATCAAAACGCAACTAGACACTACTTAAATAAACTGGTCCACTCATGAAAAATAGGGAAATTTTTGTGTGAAAATAATTTTTGTCGACTTGCATTCTTTAAATTTACCTTAAGTCACAACTCATGCCAGAATAAATAAATAAAAAAATAATATATGGATTTGTTATTGATTTAATAGTCTTGCTGTTTTGTTTATAATATCAATACAGTATCAAATATAATCTTGATGTTTTCAGAATTATTGGTCTTAGTTGTTTGGTATATTGAAGTACATTTTATGAGCTGCTATTACAAAGATATTTATCTTAAATAACAAGCAAATGGATGTATACATTTATAAGTCAAGAACGAAATTTATTTTTAAAATTTATTCTTAATTTAAAATAAATAATTAATGAAACTCAAATGTCTCTGCAAATATCTTGTACACAAAACAGTAGTTTTAAAGAAAATTTTAAAAATATGGAGATATCAGTGATGCTGACAACTACGTGACATAGCCTAAGGCAAATAACTTTAAAAGCCAGGGTCCAATTTTACACAGTACTGATATTATAAATAATACCACCCCCTTCAAAATAAACAAATTTATACAAGTCTTACAGCCTAATAAAGGTAAAAAAAAAAATGCTAATCTGCAAAAAATATTTTCCCAAAAGATTTTCTCTATTTTTTATGAAGTAGTGCCTAAATCTGTGGAAGGGCTAAGCCAATACAGGCTTCCTTTGGGTATATAAAAAAATTGACATTACTGAGATTCAAATCAATGTCTTCACCTTTATTGTTGTTATCAAAATGTTTTAGTGATTGTGCCATGTAGCTTTTTGATTCATGAAATTTTTAGAAAGAAATCTTTATTTAAACTTCAGGGTAGTTTATTCTTGTTCTGCTGTTTAGGGATATCTCATTTAGTACTTTTCTATACAATTCAATTATTGATTACTGAGTCTGAGTTTGTACTAACCAGCCCAGTGATTGAACTCACAACTACCATGCACAAATTCCCAATCCAACACTGTTGCCCAATAAGATAACAGCCTTGTATAAATAATAATTTCTCATCCATTTTTTATAAATTTCCAATGACATTAAAGTAAAAGCAAAGCATTAAATTTAGAAACATTTTCTGATTTTTTTCTTATTTAATCATTCTGTCAGATTTAATCCATATTTTATCAATTCAGTATCTGTCTATATTTCTGAGATGAGGTATTATGTACATTATTTACATTATTCAGACTATTGTCCTTATCTTTGGCATTTCAGAGGGAAATTAACAGGAGATAACTGATATCCATTAAACATGGCATGTGGAATTAGAACAGTCTACCCCAGTGAGCGAAATAAAGGGTTAAGTTCAACATTCCAACCACCTGAAGGAGGTCGGAATGTAAAACGGCTGAAACATTGTAATAAATATGGCAACAAAGATGAGGACAATAGTCCGAATAATGTAAATAATCTTTATCAATTCAGTGTATAATTTCCATATTGTGCTGGTACAGGGATTGAACTTGTGAAAAAATTTTCACAAAAATAAATTCTAGTTTAAAAATTTACATAAAAACCAAGTGAGTAACAGCTACTTGATATTATTTTTTCTTTAAATCTGATGAATTGTTATTTGAAAATAATGGTCCAGATTGAAATTAATGACTTTTTCTTTATTTTCAGGTGAGTCTGAAAATCTGACACTTATGACCAATTTTGCAAAGACATAAGGTATCTGGAATTTGCTTAGATTGTTTTATTTTATCTAAACTGAAAATATTTGTTATGAATCTTTACAATGGTTTCAAGTTTATTTCTAATAAATTTGTCCAAATAATCAATGTAGACATGAATTCTGCTAAAAGCAATAAGAAAAAAAAATCGACTCCTGCACATGTTAAGGTTGAATTGTGTTTCTTGCTATCTTGTCTAAAATACAACTTCCTTTTTATTTCGAAAATAGAAAAAGAAGACAAAATGGCAATGTTTTTTCTTTATATATTTTGTAAACATTATATAACTTTTTAGTGATGCATTTAATTCCAAGGAACTTCTTTAGCTTAATAATGGTTTATTTATGGAATAAGCCTCATATATATATATATATATATATATATATATATATATATATTGAGCTCAACACCTAGTGATGACAGTTTGATTAATGCTTAAACACAATTATAAGGTTACTGAGTATTGATCTCAATTTTCACTTTTATATTTATATACACTCTATCCCTGATATCAAGCACTGTAACTCCTAAATGTAGCATACCTTAAAAATATATTTTTATCATATCTATATGGAATCTGATTAAAAATTATCAGTATGAGTGTTATAAAAAGAAATCTCTAATAAATATTTGAGTATTTAATCTCCTTTTAAGTAGTCGCCTTCTGAAGCCGCACACTTTATACAGCATTGTTTCTGTTGAGGGGAAACATTCTTGGAAATTCTTTAATTGTGATAGCTAACAGCTGCATTGTCGTATTCTCTTGGATTTCTCCAATGTCTTGAAATCCTGTTCTATTTAAGTGGGATTTCATTTTTGGAAAGAGGAAACGTCACAAGGGAATATGGTGGTTGTCAGACCTGGGGAATGTTAAGCTTGGCCAAAAATAGCTGCACAAGCCATGATCATTGATAAAGCTTTTGTAGTGCAGTGAGACGACTACACTCTACACACTTTCCTTCCAAGCATTGCTATAAACAAGAGAAGCAAGCGAGAATGTTATAACTTAGTGCTTATGCATGACAGAGATCAAGGTCAATCTGTGCCAAGTGGCTTCACTCTGCAATACTTTAGCTTCATTACCATAGCAACAGTCCTGAAACTTTTGGTCAGAGCCTGTGTGTGTGTATATATATATATATATATACACACACACACATATGAAAGCTTGTGTGTATATATATATATATATATATATATACACACACACACACTCTTGTATGGAGCTTGTGTGTGTGTGTATATATATATATATATATATATATATATATACACACACACACACACACACACACACTTGTATGGAGCTTGTGTGTGTGCATATATACATTTTTCATTAAAAATGACTGATAAGGTACTCTGGTTAAATTTTACTTAAATTTTACTTGCGTTTGTATTGTTTTTTCTTTCCTGGATATAAAAGATGTAGAAATTGTTTGAATGCTCTGCATGTTCGAGTGCTTACTGATATTCTTTTAGCAGTTATCAATTATTAGTACCTTGTTAGTCACTTTTTATTAAACTTCTATAAAAGAGGGATTGCTACCCAAATTCACAATTATATACCATATATACCCGTGTATCATGCAACCTTTGAAGACCTAATTTTTAAGCTAATTTGACTACAGTAAATGGATATATAGTTTGGTGAATGGCATAGCAAGGGCCAGCATATACTAATTTTTCATCTCATATATGATGGTACCCCCTTAAAATTAACCAAAATATTAGGTCTTCTTTAGTCACAAGTATATACAGTATAATAATCTGAATGAGATGTTAATACTATTATAAGGAAACATTTGGCATTCATTGCTGAAGCAGCCCAGTGTTGCTTTCCATCTGATTTTTTGAAATCTTTCTCTTAAAACATTTTTTCAGAGAAAATAAGTTTCTCAAATCTGGTCAAAATCAGGTTTTGAGGAGCATGGAACCACATCTTAATTGCAGGTGTTCCCAGGTCCACCCTAACCCAGGGTGGTAGCACTTGTTAGGATCCCAGCTATGGTCAAATAGTTAACCCTGAAACTGAGGTAAAAAGCATTATAAAAGTGTAAAAATAGGTTTTAATACCAGAAATACTTTGTAAAAAATTATTACCAGAAATAAATTTTCGAAGAAAAAAAACTATTACCAGCAATATATTTTTGAAAAAAATGTTACCAGCAATACGTTTTTGAAAATAATATTGTCATCTATACAGTTTTTTTTTTTTTTTTAGGAAAAAAAATATTACCAGAAATAGATTTTTGACAGCATACATACACACCTTTTTACCAAACTATCACTATGAATCTATTTCAAAAATTTTGTTGGCATTAAATGACCAACTGAGGTTGATATGTCATAAAACAACCAACCAACCAATCAACTCAAATCCACTCTTACTGCTCTCTTCATTATTGATGAAGCATCCATTCCTTAAATTTTGTTTGTGGAATCTTGTTATTGACACTATTTACATTGTTTGAAATGCTGTCATCATCTTTGTTACCATATTCACAATGTTTCAACCATTGCATGCACTGGCCTTCTTCAGGTGATTGGAATTTCAAGCTGAACCTTTTATTTCTTCCACCAGGGTAGATTGTTCTAGTTCCAGTCACCTGAAGAAGGCCAAAAGGGTACAATGGCTGAAACGACATGAATATGTCAGTAAAGACGGGGCCAACAGTCTAAACAATGTAAATAGTGTAAATAATTACAGTACTTCATCACAGAAATATAGACAGATCAACATCTTGATTAAATGTTTATTTTATTTTCAGTTGCTATAAAGTCCTCAAGTAATTTGGTTTCTGTTAATACAGTTCTTTGTGCTTCTGTCACACTAGTTGACAAGGTTTGAAGAAGGATAGCCATCACCAAAATCTACTTTTTTCTCTCACTCAAAAATCGGTTGTATAGTACTGACAGTTAATATATTTCTGAATGAGTTTGGTGACCTCAATATGAAAGTCAGAGTTGGACAAGTTGATTTAAGAACACCAATTGAATTTTTAGGTTAATGCTTTGGTTTTGTAACAAATTGTGATGTTGATTCGAAATAAGTCATAATATGTAACAAGTTGATTCGAAATAAGTCATAATATGTAACAAGTTGATTCGAAATAAGTCATAATATGTAACAAGTTGATTCGAAATAAGTCATAATATGTAACAAGTTGATTCGAAATAAGTCATAATATGTAACAAGTTGATTCCAAATAAGTCATAATATGTAACAAGTTGATTCCAAATAAGTCATAATATGTAACAAGTTGATTCAAATAAGTCATAATATGTAACAAGTTGATTCCAAATTGATTCCAAGTTGATTCCAAATAAGTCATAATATGTAACAAGTTGATTCCAAATAAGTCATAATATGTAACAAGTTGATTCCAAATAAGTCATAATATGTAACAAGTTGATTCCAAATAAGTCATAATATGTAACAAGTTGATTCCAAATAAGTCATAATATGTAACAAGTTGATTCCAAATAAGTCATAATATGTAACAAGTTGATTCCAAATAAGTCATAATATGTAACAAGTTGATTCCAAATAAGTCATAATAAGTAACGCAGCCTATACTATGTTCAGTTAAGCATTTAAACACATTGAATGTTAAAATGAAATTTAATGCATAGGGTTTCGGAATCTTGTATTTGTTGTTTCTTATACCAGGTATAACAGCAAAATTGTCCCAAATTATGTAACAGCATGCAATAATTGTCCATCCCACAAAATGATTATTTTTAAAAAAATCACTAAACTAATTGAGTTTATTTTTTCCAGGTTTTTAGAAAAGACATTAAGTCATCTTAACACCATTTTTCATGAGAATCACTGAAAAAAAAAAAAAACTTTTATTCAGCTAAAAAGAGAACAGGTTAAAATTGTTTTGTATCAACCCCACTGTATTCCCAAATGAGCAATGGTGAGAGGAAAACGATCATTCAGGCCTTCAGTAATGGTACCAACATGTGTTGATAGGTCTTTATTGTAACCCAGTTAGGAAAATATAACCTGAATTTGTGTAGGAGAAATTTTTGTCCAGGCCGAGAACTTTTCAGCAATAAATTCTAATTAATGATAAAAATCAACTACTGCACAGATTTGTGTTGCAATGAAGCCATTTAAATCTTATGAAAAATATCTTGCTTATGCAAATAAAGAAATGAAATCACACTTAATTCTAACGCAGACATCAGGTCACCACATTTACCATGCTCTCCAGTTCAACTGAAAACAAAAAATACCGAGAGATCTTTTATATTTGCTCATCATTTAGAAGACACAAAACTTTACTGAGAACAAACTAAAAGTTTACAGATTGTGATTCTTTTCCCATACAATGCAATCATATTATATTTGTATATCCCACTGGCATAACAAAGGCCCTAAACTAGTTATTGTGGTTGTTCTTTAACAAAGACAAGAAATTCCTTTATCATATATTCAGAAAATAGATGCAATCCCTTTGGCTTCAGAGGTGAGTTTTATTATGAAAGTTTCTTAAAGTATCCTTGCAAGAATTGTATCTGAAACCATTGAGCTCTGTACATTTTTGAATAGGACAAAAATTTTCTTTCAGAATTCCTATTAAAAGAGGGAATAAAGCAAAAACATGTTAACCTTTTATAGACATGCATAAAAACAATAAACCTGACATAGGAGTGAAATTTATGAGTGCAGAAGAGAGTAGATTTTATTGATTATGAATAAAAAATTGTTCAGCTTAATGTTTTATCTACATAGTTTTTTTTTTATGAGTGACTTAGTTTCTGTTGTATTATGATCCTATGAATCATTGAGAGAGAGAGTTCATAAGTGTTCCAAATATGAGCTCTTGTGCCAGACTTATTTAAGTTTATATGTATTAATAATTTGCGGATAAAGTGGTAATAAAACTTAATTTCCAGTAACCATTTTAATACTGAATACATCTGACCACTTTAGTTTGCTTTATTACTTTATTTGTATCTGTCTGATAATGGAGGTTCTGTCCCAGGGCAAGTGTGGGGGGTTTAATATTTTTACGGGGTTGGGGTCTGAAAAAGTAGGCATATAGTAAGTATTATACCAGTATGAACATTGTATAATCAATACAATACATTTTGTAAAACACAGTTTGTTTTTAATTAGTGTATACCTACTTTTGCCTCCCTCTGTTTATTTTATTTTTTGTTTACTGATGCCATTGTGTCCTGTTGAGAGTTAGCCTTCATTTGATATTATTTCCCTTGCGCAGAGTAATGATAACACCTGTGTAATGACTCTGTTTTATTTGTTATTGTTCTTCATTTATTTTATAGTGGTTTCTTGCCAATCAAAATAACTTTATTACAGGATCAGTAGTAAAGAGACAGATCACTTCTTTTTTTTCTTTTTTTTTTTTCATCTCCTTGGCTCAGCTTTGTCCAATTCTGTAAGTAACAAAATAAGGCCAACAGAACAATTTACTTCAATAAGCAAGAACTATGAACCAGTCAAAATAATGTGAAGTGAAAAAAATGTAAGTTTATTTTTTTTAAATTTAAGCTTTTCACCCCAAGAAGGCAGGAGTGCCACTAGCACACAAGGGGTTACTGAGAGTGGGAGTAAAGAGGCGTGATAGAGGAAAGGATGAAGAGAAGGATGAGGAATACATGAAGACATCTGGAGATGTCAACTGACATTGCATTTGAAGAGTAAAAGATTATAGCTATCAGGGAAGCAAGTATGAGGAAGGGAGTTCCACAGACAGGAAGTGTGAAACATGAAGCTTTTGGAGTAGAAGAGACAGATATATTTAACTGTTTCAATAGTGAAAGGGTAGGACTGAGATGCTGAACTAGTGTCATGTTTAAATTCATGCAGTTTGGGAACTAGCAAAAATAGCTTGTTGGAGCAGTTACCATGAAAGTATTTGTAGAAAAGACAGAGGAAGGCAATGGCATGTCTGTAAGAGAGTGACAGTAAACGAGATGCTAGATCAGGGTCAACAACATTGCATATCATCTTTAGATTCATTAAATAATTATTATTTTTCCTTCAAATAATAGCATTTTGGTATTCTGGCTGAATTTTTAGCATTCTGACCATGTGATCTCAGGTCCAATCTCACTATGGTCAATGTGTCAAAGAGGTGACTTTTTGATAATATCAGCCTGGTAAGATGACCCCCAATATACAACATTATAGAGACGTGCTTGAAAACTTCCACAGGTTGACTCAAATCTTGTGAGTGAAACTAGGTAGAAAAAACTGCTTGAAAGCTATTGATAGTTATGTAAACACAGACTGAGGTTTTGGACATAATGGTTTTTACAAATTGTTGAATATGCTAGCTTTCCAAGAAGCTTTAACTAAAGGTTGCTCACCATAGTTGCAGTATAAACCATAGGTTATGTGCCTGAACAGGCGTCTGCAACATGGATTATTTTAGCCATGGTTGAACATGGAAAGCCATACTAGTGGTATTTTGGTGATGTTGCCATAGTAATGGTATTTTGGTGATGTTGACTTCAAATACCACCCATTTTATGGCAGTAATGATTTGGTACCTCTCCAGAGAAAATTACAAGCAAGTATTTAAAATTTATTTGATTGTCAAACTAATTCAATCATTTATATTTAACATATACAATAAATTCCTGAATTACAACAGTTCTGACTTACAATGATTCACGGTTAATCTTTTTTTTCAACTTATGCCATTTCCCTTGTACATAAGGAAGTGGAGCCAGTTCCTGATTGCACACCATATTGGATTATTGGGCATTAAGTCTCTATTTTTTTTGTGTTGTGTTTGTGGAAACTTATTGCCTTTCATCATGTCTCCCAAGTGTAGTGTAAACTCTTCTGATTGTGAAGCTTTGAAGAAAAGGTAGGCCATCACCATAGAAGTGAGATTAGACATTGTTAAACACTTTAAAAAGAGAGAAACAGCAACGGACACTGGCCAGTTGCTTGGCTTGAGTCATTTGAGTGTTGCCTAAAACACGTACATATGTGCATACATATTGAGTTTCCCTGTAAGAGATAATGACGTTATCTTGTTAAACTGTAAGCTGGTGAAGTCCCAATAAAAAGTAAAACAAACTTGCATCTGTTTTTCTTCCTTCCCCAGATTTACTGCTGCTCCCAAATACTGCAAGAGAGACAGTATCTTATACTTCGACATCTCATCTACCAAGACTCAATGACATCACTCGCAATATGCAAGCAGCTTAAAACCATTTCATTTCATTATATTTACATTTATGTCCTCCATGTGTTTTTAGTCATAATTATATTAACATACATCATAGAAATGTATTATAGTACATTATGTTGTAGATTATTACTTTATTATTATGTTCACATTGGTTAGTGACGTAAGTGCTTATTCATGGATATTCACAGGTATGTTCTGATTTAAACAGAAAATCATGTTACAACCTATTGTAGAAACAGAACTGTGTCATAAGACAAGGGCCCCTATAAAAGCACTTTAATATATGCTATAGAGACACAAAAGATGCCTAATTTGTAGGTCAGATGTGTTATGTGCATTCTGGTGAATTAGATATCCTAAAACAGTTCAGGAAACAAGGGTGCTTGAAAATTGGTGAGATGGTGTGTGTCTTATTTATTTTTCTAATCAGTTCACACCAAGCAAGGTGATAATGCCACTAAAGATGCAAGGGGTTACTGGGAATGAAAGAGAATGAAAAAGACTTCAGACAAGTAACTGGAAACCCAATCCGGAACAAGGGATAAGCCCAAAAATTTCAAAAAAGTGGGAAAGTTTTTAAGAAACTCATTTTATTTTGATAAGAAACTAATATTCATTTTGATAAGAATTAGAAGAGCTGGAGTTCCATTATCCATCTGAAAAGAAGTGCTTCCTGCCTTCAAGAAAGAAAATTACTTGGTAATATTATCATTACTTTTTCCAATAAGGCTGTTTGTCAACATCTCATCAACACAGGTGTAAAAGATAAGAGTATATATATATATATATATATATATATATATATATATATATATATATACATGCTTATACATGAGCTTAATGTTTATGGCTTCAGTTAAATATGCACAAAGGCTGATGTCCTGTCTTCTACTGTAAATTTCACAGTTAAATCCAAACATCTCTTTTTTCTGTCACATGAAGATATTAAGAAAATAAAGTAAACTTAAGAGAAATCTTTTTAAGAAGTTAATGCTTTTGTAAGTGAAAATATGACACTGAAATCAAAAGGCACACTGAAATAGTGAAAGATGCTTTTCCAAAGCTAAACAAAGTATGAAGAACCTGGAAAATTTTCTTATAAACAAAAATAAGAGTGCTGCGCAGCTATCTAATATCAAGCCTCTTGTATAAAAAAGAATGTTGGACAATTTCTTCACAGATGAAGGAGAGATAAAGTAATTGAGATATAGGTCTGTAGTTACATGCTGAGAATACCATGGATAAAGCATTGGGGCAACAAGGATGTTTTAAAGAAAATAAGAATGAAAAAAAAACAGTTGAAATGTTTTGGACACATAATGAGAAAATCAGGACACTGATAGGACATAGTGAAGGCAAGAAATGCAGAAAGAAACAATGAGTAACCTTCCTCAGGAGCTTCTTTAAATCTCTGACAGAAGTTTGACTATAGGGATATAAAAGGGAACAGCCTTTGCTTAGCACTACAAAGGATAGAAAGTTTGAGAGAGTCATGATCACCCACATACTGAATGGACATGGCACCTAACAAAGATATATACAGGTAGTATAAAAGTTATCAATTTTGGAATTGGAATCAGTGAGCCAAGTTCAAACTCTGTTCAAGTTTATATTCTCTTCACCTTTATACTCTTGGGAAAGGTATGGATTCATCTATTCTACCCTTAGTTTTACCATACTCTACATAGTTTTCCTTCCAATCACTGCTATAAACAAGAGAAGCAAGCGAGAATGTTATAACTTATTGCTTATGCATGACATCACTGATGCTACAGAGACCTGAAAGATGTCTAATCTGTAGGTCAGAGGTGTTATATGCATTCTGGTGAACCAGATATACTAACATAGTTCTGGAATCAAGGATGCTTGAAAATTGGTGAGATATCTGTATGTTTTTTTTAATCAGTTCATCAGAAAAAAAAACACAATCAGAAACAGTTGAAATGTTCTATTTTACCCTTAGTTTTAGATTAAATAGCAGGGTAGACTCTGCTCTTTAGCCTTGGTTGTCAGCCTGTGCAGAAGAAATCTACTTACCTTCAAATAGAATGAGGGTGTGCACCTGCCATTGGCACCATCATATAAAGAAAAACCAAAGCGGACTCATTCCATTGTTTATAACAGAAAACAGTCAATGGAATAACCCACATATACTGCCTACAGGGTTGATGGAATAACCCTCACACACTGGCTATGGATTAGTATAGCTATGTTTGAACACATATAAAGTCAAGTCAGTGGCAATGAACAAAAGGGCAAGAAGTCAGCAAGCTGGAAGAGTTGATTTGCGACTATTTTAACTTGTGGCTCTGTGAATTTGTGACAGTTTGCTGTACAGCCAGTTCTGGTGGGGGTGGCTGAGATGGCTGTGAAGGCCCAGCCTACTCCTGAAGAGTAGTCAAAGATAGTTTGACGAGGCCGTTCACGTTAATTTGATTTTAGTGGACGACTCCGTGCAATGGAGAATCTCAAGCAGCGCCTCCTTGTCGATTCAAAGACGATTGAGACAGGCAAGATCTGGCAAACCTGGTTGCATTGGGCTATAGGATGCTTGGTTTGACAAGTTCCACCTTGGTTATGCACCCATGACAATTACACTAACCCCACATCTCAAATAATGACCATACCACTGTTAAAAGTTGCCAGAGCAGTGAAGAGGCCATGAACAATGTGAGGAAATCTGCTGTCAGTTGATCTTTTCTCCTTTATGGTGATTTTCTAAGCATAGAAAGATTTTGCTAATATTGAGAGGTTGAAAATTACCATTACAAGAACCATGGTCATTTCTTACGACCAGCTCTTGATAATTAACTTACGGCATAAGATCTGATTGACTTAACAGACAATAGCAGTTGCTACACACTTGCATAGGGATCATCATCATCATCTCCTTATTTCCTTTCTCCCCTCTAGTGATGGTGGCAGAGATGGCTGTGAAGGCCCAGCCTATTCCTGAAGAGTATTCAAAGAGAGTTTGACACAGCCATTTGTGTGAATTTAATTTTGGTGGACATCTCTGTGCAATGAAGAAGCCAACACACTTGATCAAAAGTGCCTCACTCACAGCTCAAATGGGACTGAAACAGGTGAGATCTGGCAAACTTGGTTACATCAGGCCATCAGATGCTTAATGTCCAATTTGTTACTCCAGCCAGACTTGTGCTACCCTCTTTCGCCAGTATGGTCATTGAGAGTGTGTAGATTTTTGCCTATTACGGCAATGGTGTCATTGGGTATTGGTCAAATTTAGTGTTGTCCCTCCACCTTGACCTCACCACCATAGGTGGCCCTATAGGAGTTGAAACTCCAGATGGCTTCACTCTTGGGATCAGTGGGACATGCAAGACCCTCTAATGACAAGGAACAATCATATATGTTTTAGACTGGAGTGAACA
The DNA here is from genome assembly GCA_903632075.3 of Acanthosepion pharaonis. Lineage (NCBI taxonomy): Eukaryota > Metazoa > Mollusca > Cephalopoda > Sepiida > Sepiidae > Acanthosepion > Acanthosepion pharaonis. The sequence continues at coordinate 1,562,805 of CAHIKZ030003761.1, read as the reverse complement.
TTTTGTTATTAAATGTATCATTTTGACTTATTATTACTTTAATGACAATAATAGAAACAAATCAATAAATAAGAAAAGAGTAAAAGTATAAAATTATCATTAAATAAATCAGAACATTTTTTATTATTGTTGTTGCTAAAAATATTTGAACGATAAATAATAATGGAAGAAATTCATGACTGAACCAGTAGTTAAAAAAAAACAAGTAAACAAATGAAAATAATGTTACAACTTGAATCAAAATTCCTAAAAATTCAAAAATACATCCTTATGAAAGGAAAAAAAATTACTGCAATCAATAAATAAGAAAAGGATAAAAGAATAAAATTATTGGCAAAATGTGATTAAAAAATTTTGAATGGTAAATGATAAAAATCGATGATACTGAACCAGTAGTCAGAGATGAACAAACATTCAAGAATTAATATATAATGTCTGCATTTGAAATACTAAAGGATGCCTTTCAGAAACTTAGCTAAATAATAAGACAAAGGAAAATTTTGTTAGAAACAAAGAAAACAGTAATGAACTGCTGTCATATTTATCCTCTTGTATGGCAGTGAATGCTGAATAATTTCCTTATGATATAAGCCGGGAATAACATGGATAAAACATGTAAACAATGAGGAACTTCATTGTAATGTTGTCTTTGTTCAGAATAATTGAGAATTAGGAAGACTGTAGTTGGAGAGAATAACAAAAGAACAGAAGAATAGGTAGAGGGAACATAGACAAGTTTTATTAAATACTCATACATAAAACAAAAAAAAAAACTAGATTAATTCAAATACTACTCAAATCCTCCTCTAATGTGGATACTTGCCATATTTATAAGTAGGAGCAGTCCATTATCACAGTAGTAGGGAAGAGCAGGAAGTAAGTCCAGTTCTACTCTAAAACAAAGTTCTAAGAAGCTGTGAACTAGAAAGACACTAATACTTAAAATCAGAAACAGACAGAACAAACAATTCTAGGAAATATTAAAAGGAATCTTTCCTTATATCTCCCAGAACTTTCCGTTTGGAAAATTCAATGCTCACAGGATGTATTGAGGGATAGAGATGTGGAGGGAAATAGTGAATAACTTAGTAAATGAATTTCTGTGAATGAATGGCAGATAGAGACAAAGAGGGAAATGTTCTTTAGAGAGACAAGAGAGAGGAAATTGTGGAGAGCTTTATATAGAAGTAGAGAACTTTAGGCATTTTTTCATTCTCTGGATCGAATAAGTAAAACAAAAGAATTTAACTTACCTGAAGTGCGATATAGACATATATGTCTATTTTTACTAATCTGAGATTTTAGTTGATCCATAAAATCCTTACTTTAAAACTGTTTATTGCTCAATAATATGAAAAATCGGTATGCAAACGTGTTACTATACAAATGACTCCAAATTATTTTTCAGTAGAAGAGAATTCCTGTTAAAGCAATGAAATATAAAGAAAATGCATTTTCTCTTTTACGTGTCACAAAGGCGGAAGTCTCCTTTCTTTTTCTGAATACAGCTATTAAATTTAAAAAGAAAATTCCAAGCCTTTCGTTACATCCACTTTCAAAAGAGCACCGGGAATCAATTGTATGGCTGTTTTGACTGAAAATATGAGCAGCATTCATTGCAAATATATCCGTCCATTGAAAAGGCCTTTATGATGTAATAAGAAGTGTTGGGAACAAAGACATTTGCAGTTGAGGCTTCATTTGGAAGTTGGGGCTTCAGGTTTGAGTTAATTTGCAGAGTTAGGGATTTTATTATTTTATACATTGAAATTTTTTTTTCTTTAAGTTTCAATTTTTTCATTTTTGTGTTTTTTTTTTCATTTTTGTGTTTTTTTTTTTTCATTTTTGTGTTTCATTTTTGTGGGTTTTTTTTCATTCTTGTGGGGTTTTTTTTGCAATTTTCTTTTTTATTTAAGTTTTGTATATTCTTTTGCTTTTTTGTTGTTTATTCAGTGTGACGTGTGATGAAAGCAGATCGCCTAAACACGCATATACACATATATTAAGGTTAATTTCTGCCTAGCAACAGAATAAAGGTCACATGGGAGTCTTATGACATTTTGGGAAGGCAGGTCAAAAGGTTGACTGACCCAATTACCTGTAGCAATGAATGTCTAGACAGAAGCTAGACAGGGGACGGATGTAAGCTAGAATTTGCGCCAAAACTTAAGACACATGACAGTCAGAGAATCACTCGACGATCAGTTGCTATCTGGACTTGGAAGAGACAAGACCTGAAGCTGAAGCGCTGATAGTTTATGAACGGAAAGATAAGATGCATTTGATAGTGATGGAACTTATCCAGTTCAACCCAGGCAACTCCGGAAAAGAAATATAAGAAACATTCCTGTTCGAGAATCCCAAATTGAAGACGCAGAGAAAGTTATATGCTGAGGATTCAGCCTGCATTTAAAGAAAAAAGGAAACCAGAGAAGAAAGCATATATCTCTATTACAAGTTGAATTGTGTAACGAAAAGAAAATGGATATCCAAAGAGGAAGAAAGTATATACCTCTGTTACAAGTTGAATTGTGTAAAGAAATAAAAAGGAAAACCAGAGAAGAAAGTGTATACCTCTGTTATAAGCTGAATTGTGTAAAGAAGAAGAAGGAAAGAAAGAAGAAAATCAAAGAGAGGAAGAAAGCGTACATCCCTGTTGCAGTGAGTTGGGTTTGGAAACTGAAGTGTCTACAGAAGAAAAGGGAAGGAAAGAAAAAGGCAAAACAAAGAGAGGAAGAAAGTGTATACCTCTGTTACGACTGGACAGTGTGTGAAATTGTGTTTGTGTCGAAAAGAAAGGACATTGATATAAAAAAAAGAGAACTGAATATAAAAGATAAGTAATCATATTTTGGACCCGTAGTAGAAAGATATACATACATCTATGAATATTATGTTTTTGCAAACACATTTCCACATGTAAAACAATAATTATAACTCCTATCCCATCTCTTTTGTGTATGCATTGGCTTCTGCATTCAATTCATAGTAATTCATACTTATATTTTTCTATGTTCGGGTTCAGTTGAATCCATTTGGTGTTAGGCGAATTTTGATATCCCAACGTAAGTCTTGAGATCTGGTCGTCGGATGTATTAACTCATACTTATCTGTTCTTTTATTTTAATATTTGTATATTTGTACATATTAAAATTATTGTATCAGAATTGCTAAGCCTTATAGTTCATTCATGTATTGTGGATCAGTATTCGTGTTGAAAACGAAGCGGACCTGGGAAAGATTATTGTTCGATTATCCCAATCGAACAGTGGTCTCAAAAAATATTTTTGTTTACCAATTGTCCATTCTCACGACCTGAAAGAGATAGCTTGTATCTCTCCATAGGTGTGAGAATGTATATACCTCCTAGTCAGTGTATGATTGCCCTATAAACCCATTTGTCGACTGGGGCATATGACATTCAGATGTTCATTTATTTATAATATTTTTCTAATCAGTTTCATCCCAAGCAAGGCAGTAAATCTACTAAGACAGAAGGTTTTACTGAGTGTGGAAGAATTATGGAAAGAAACTTTTATAATAAGCAGGAAGAGTAATCAGGAGGAGAGTAGATACTGATTGACATTGTATTTAAATTTTTGCAGATTAAAGTTGGCTGGAATGCATGGAACCAGAAGGGAGTTCCACAAGCGAGAAGTGTAAGAAAAGAAACTGTTAACTGAATTAATGGCTACACCTAACCAGCTCAACTATAAATTAATGACATCTCGACACCAGTCTAGTACTGTGTTTAAATTCAAAATGTACCATAGTGAAGAGCTTATCCAAATAATTACCATGAAAGTATTTATAGAAAAGGTATGGACAACCTTAAGGCAGTAGGAAAGTGACTGAAGCAGAGCCGCCCAATCAGGACCAATAATATTGCTGATTCGTCTTTGGATTTTTATCAAGGAGCTCAAGGTGAATATCTGGGGCACTGGACCATATGTGGTAGCAGTATTCTAAGCATGGATAAATGGTAGAGTTTTAGATATGTATGATAGATTCTAGTAAGAAAAATTGTCTCACAGGATACAGTAAATCAACTTTCTTAGCATCTGACAGAGTAGTGAATTCAGTATAGTCATTCCACTTCATGTCAGCTGAGAACATTAGCTCAAGAAGGTGCAATGAGTCACTTTCCTGGAAGCAAGCTTCAGTCATGCTCAGAGAAGGCATAGATGGATCTCTGAGTTAATTAATGGAAAGAAGTTTAGTGATAGTATTTTAGCTATAGTAATTTAGTTTTTACAGCCGTAAGTAATTTGTATTCAGTATATTTTCTGCTTGATTAATATGGTTTAACAGAAGGAATGTTGAAAATCCTGTGGGTGGAGCATGTGAACAATAAGAAACTTTTAAGGAAAATGACTATTAAAAGGACACTTGTACTTAAAGTTATCAAGAGACAGTTGAAATTTCTGGGGCGCATAAGGAGAAAAGAGGGTTTGCATAATTTGACACTCACAAGACATATTGAAGGCAAGGAGGACAGAGGGAAACATGTAATAAGCTGCCTAATGAGCTTACTTCTATGTGTTATATCCCTTCAGAATGTAGGTGATCATGGCTCTCCACAATTTCCTATCTTTTGTAGCTCTGAATAAATTTTGTCTTTTTGTTATCTCTCCTAAATCTTTCTTCAGTCATCCATATATTCAAGCTCACAATGCTATGCAGTGTTTTTCTCTTTCCATCTTGCTTTCACTATGATTATAAGATTTTCCAATCCATCTTTGCTCATGATATTGAGTCAAAACGAGGGTATCATGTGGCACAAGGCCTTTTTAATGTGGGAATTCCCGAGCCATTAGGCTTGGCCAAATAATAGCCCATTTGAACCCGTATAAACGGGTTCAGGGCCAGTTTTACCTCCCCGAAGGAGACTCTGCCCTTCAGTGTAGCCTCCTTTGGGTTCCTCCCGCCCATAGGAAGAGAGTTCAAACCAAGCAGTCTGTTCAAAAGTGAACGACTGACTCAAATCTTTGCTCATTATGTGCCCTAGAAATTTCAGTTGTCTGTTCATGATGTTAAGTATAAGTTAAGAAGTTGTATGAAGTCATGATTGCTCATGTCCTAAAGGGACGTAGCACCTAAAATAAGATCTGTGCAATTGACTCTATTACCACTCTAAAAGAGAAAAAAAAGTCCCAAAAAGAATAACAACATAGAAGAAGAAAAGAAAAATTAATTTTAAAAGCAAAAGCATCCAAAAGAATAAAAATCAATATGTTAGGAGCCTGATCTGTTTACTGATAGGATATTCTGTATTCATAGGAGGACAGTTATTTTTTATTTACTATTCCCCCCACCCCTGCAGTACAGGGCCTAGAAGTTGCCCAAGGTAGATGTTTACTAAGTGAGGTTTTAAAATATTTCTATGTTTATACATTTAAGTAAATGTTCTGTTTATAATAAACAGTATTAACAACATTTAAGAAACAACTGCGATAACAACAAACTTTTCAATATTCAACCTATCATCGGTGAAAGACTGGCAAGTTTGAGAAAGATAAGGAGAGGGGAGGTGGTTCTAGCCAGACTCCATACTGGTCACACATACATAACCCACCAACATCTCCTAAAAAACAAGGTACCTCCAACATTTGTCCTATGCCAAGAATCTTATGCAGTCAAACATCCTACTAAATTGCCATATTCTCTGTTAAATCCGTAGTAAACACTACAAATTGGATAACCTAAAGGATCTATTTGAAAATACTAATCCAAGAAACATCATAAATTTTACTAAGGAAATTGGGATCTACAGAAAAATCTAAAAAAAAAAAACAATGCATTTTTGAAAAACAAAATTAGCAGATATATATTTTTGAAAAAATTAAAAATATATACTAGCTATACATTTTTTAAAAAAATGGAAAATATTACCTGCGATACATAATTGAAAAAATATTACCAGAAATGAATTTAAAAGAAAAATATTACCAACAATAAATTTTTTTCAGCATTAAATGACCCATTGAGGTTGATATGCTATAAAATCAAACCAAACCAAAACCAAACAACATTTACCGGCCTGAATGTCCGAGAAATTTTCATAATAACTGAGATTTCTTTGTTCAAGAATCAATGAAGCATAAATATTGAAAATACCATGCCTGAGCTGGGGCAGGGCAGATGTTTAGAAAAGTTCACATGTTTCAGAGAAATAACAGAAAAATTTGGAGAAGTGGAGGTCATAACGTCTGATTAGTAATGAGCTGACATATCATATTCCTCTTTATGACTATAGTACTAAGGAAATACATACAGAGAGATTAGGTGTGACTGTATGCAACTGGTGGAAAACACAGCTAACTGAGTATCATAGTAAACTTTTAACTCTATAAAAGTCAGAATGATTTCTACATGAACAAGAAAGAATCAAATTAACAGCTGATAATATATAACAAAAAAAATTTAAAGCCATGTTTATTTATTGGCACTGAGCAGTATAACAGAATATCTCATTTTAAGGAAGTGCTTTAAAAGATGACAGAAAATAAGACACGAAAGTTTGTAGAAAAATTGGAATCATGAAAGATGTCTTCCAAAAGCCAAGCAAAGTATTCAGAAACAGGAAAATTTCATACAAAGAAAAGAGTACTGAACTGTTATGTAATACTGGTGTTTCTGTATGACAGTAAATGCTGGATTATCTCTTGACAGATGAAGATAGACTTCAAGCAGCAAAATGTGGGTCTACAGAAGGATGCTGAGAATACCAAAGCCTGAACATGTGAACAATGACAAAGGAAACAAAGTTTGAATCAGAAATAGACAGTTGAAACTTCTAGGGTACATAATGAGAAAAGAAGGGTCAAAGAATTTGACACTCACAAGACATACGGAAGGCAAGAAAGATAGAGAAAAGCAGCAAATGACCGACCTAAGATTGTGTAAATGGCTAGCAAAACTGGGATTAGGAAGGACAGCACAAAAACAAGCTTTACTTAGAGCTACAGAAGATGAGAAATTGTAGAAGCCATGATTGCTTGTGCTCTGAAGTGACGCAGAACATAGAGGAAGAATGATCTTTTTGTAAATGTCAGAACAAGGATTAGAAGAAATAGCACAAAAATGATCCTTAAAGCTACAAAGGAGAGGAAATTGTGGAGAGCCATGCTCACCCACATCCTGAAGGGATATGACCAAGAGAAGAATTACAGACTGTAAGACCTAAATAGTTTCTACATGAAGTGCAAGAAAGATGTATGCAAATATAACTAGTAATATATCATAAAAGTCAATGAAGAAATACTTCCTCTGTTCCATGAGAATGGTTACATTTAGTGTATAAAATTTGTATGCAACTCTTATGGGTCAGAAAATAAAATACTACCTCTGTTTTAAATTTAACATATAAAATGGGTATGTAACTATTATGGGACATAGCCATGAAAAATGCTACCTCTCTTTCATAATTTATACATTAAGTGTATAAAATGCAGCAATTGTTTTAGATAAGTTGTATTTTTCTGTTTATTTATTTTATATCAGTTTTGCTTTTATGTTTTAAATCCTTTTCATTTTAATATATTTTTTTATCTTGTTTTTTGTTCTGTTGCTCTCTTTCCTTTCTTTTTGCTTGGGTGGAGGCAATATTAAATATTTTCTGCTGCTATCATTTTTCTTTTTTTTTTTTTTTTACCTCACCTCATTTCTTTCTCATCTTTATTTTTCATTTATTTCTTGAAAAGTTTATTTTTATGCTGGGCTTTTCCAAACATGACCAAAACTGACACCATATTTCTTAATGTTAAAAGTAAGCAGAGAACAATATCATGATAAACATTGAATTATTTATGTGAAGTTGGAAATTGCTGATGATGCAGTGTCAGATTATTCTTTTCAATTTAAACAAACACCTCCTCCATCTTGCAGAGAAATTTTAGGAGAAAACAACTCAGATTATCTGAGCATATCTATTTATCTATCTATCTATCTATTTATTTATCTATCTATCTATCTATCTATTTATCTATCTATCTATTTATCTATCTATTTATTTATCTATCTATTTATTTATCTATCTATCTATTTATCTATCTATCTATTTATCTATCTATTTATTTATCTATCTATCTATCTATCTATCTATCTATCTATCTATCTATTTATCTATCTATCTATTTATCTATCTATCGAAGGAAGAAATGAATTTTTTTATTTTTAATCTGACATTTTATTACTTCAAGCATTATTATAGTGGATACTTGGTATTTGAAATAGACACTGTTTTTATTCATGAAAAAGTGTGTACCATATCTATTATAACTACAATGTGTATTCCACCTATATACTGAGTGCAATGGATAAATTAACGTCTAAATTATGCAAAAATGAAAAAAAATACTGACATTTCATTTCAGCAGATCCATTTACTAAAATTACAGAAAAATATCTTGAAATACTAAGAAGTAACTTTATTCTATAAAAAATCCATTGGCTTTAACTATGGTCTTGAGACCACTTTGGAATCTCCTGCAACTCTTTTGGATAATCTTGTTGGTGGTGGTGAATGCTACTATAATCTTTGCCCTCAGTTGATGTTTGGTGTTACAAGGAGTTTTGTTGATGTCTCACTCAACTATAGTAATTGAAGTCTGAGGAGTTAAGTGGCAAGGTGTATGGGGTGACATGGTTGCAGAAATTATCTGACAGCCATGATTGTGTTCTCCTGCTTATGAGGCATGGTGAATAGTCCTGTAGACAGACATAGGGTCTTCCAGCAGCCACCCTTTTGACCCAGGCACTTGATATAGGCCACAGTGTTGAGTCTGAGACCCTGTAGGAAGATGACTGGAGGCATAACAAAGCCATAACTAGTGACCACTCTAAACACCTTCATAATCACCATTAAACTCCTCCAATTCTTTGCAAATCCTCTGCACTGTCCTCAGATTGACAGCCAAACACTCTGAAATATTCATATTGGAGCTTCTGACAGATTAACATAAGGGAAAGTAAACTAATAAATAAGTCAACTAATTATTCATTTTACATTATCTATAGTAAACAATGACAACATATTATATAAAATTGATTCAATCCAACAAATATTTTGGAGAAAATATGCATTCTCCAGCAGAAACCAAACATGTATCCTACACGGAAACCATCATTTGGCCTGAAGTGCTGTTAACCATTCAGCAACAGAGGACTTAGTTATCAAAGTTTAAAATTTCTCAAACATTCAGGAAGGTAAATGTTATTAATACTATTTAATTGATAACAGAGCATTTACTTAAATGAGTTTTATCCATAAAAATAGCAGTATCTGTGTATATTTTTGAGATGAGGTACTATGTACACTATTTACATTATTCGGACTATTGTCTTCATCTTTGTCACCATATTTGTTACAACATTTCGGCCATTGTATGCTCTGGCCTTCTTCTGTGTATTCCACTGGGGAGTCTACAGGGTTAACAAACAACAGAACAAGTAGTAATAGCCAGAATATTTTTCTATCAATGGTAATATCAAGTATTTTGAAAGATTCTGGTCAGTCCAAAGTGAGATGAAGAAATGGAATTACCTAAAATCAAGTCTGGGAATGAGTATACCATCAAACATCACCAATGTTTATGTTCAGCGGTACTTCTTTTTTATGCCATGTTTTTTAAAGGCATAAGTGATCATGGCTCTCCTCAATTTCCTATCCTGAGCAACGCTTGCTTTTTTCACTATCATTTCCACTCCCTATTCTGCCTGCTATTTACATAAGATTATTAGGCTACTTGCTGTTTCATTCTGTCCTACTCATCTTCAGTATATCTTGCAAGTGTCAAATTCTCCAAACCCTCTTTCCTCATTATGAGTCCCAGAAATGTCAACTATTTCTATCCTTTTTGCTTCTATTTTCCTTAAAATGGGCTTGTTGTTCAGATGCTGTGTTTGTGATAGAACAACATATCTTTCCACTGTGTGAAAATTGTCTAGCATTCACTGCCATATTGCTTTATTTATTTCTGAGGTAATTTCCCTGTTTCTTAATGTTTTCTTTAGCTTTTCAAAGGTAACTTTTGCTATTCTGTTCTTTTGGATTTCAGTGCTGCCTTTTCTGTTATCAGTTAAAACACTTCTGAGATATTCAAATATAATCAGAACATGTTTTCTGAATGAAGAATGAAAAAAGCCCAAAGAAAATGTTGTATTCCAAACTCAGAAAAGAAGGGTATTCAAAATAGAGAAAGTTAAAAAAAAAAAAAAAAAAAAAAAATTGAGGTTTCCTTACAGAAATTTGAGATTCGACTGTCCAGTTGTGAAACATCTGTGTGTGACCAGCCAACAATGAGAAAAATTTACCAGCATGGAACAAAGAAATTTAAAACCAAACAAAGATCAGTCACATGCAAGCAGTAACAACAGGAATGGTACAGTAACCACAAACCCACTCAGCAATTCATCTGCACTATACGTATATGGAAAAAAAATACCTTTCAAAGATTTGAATATAAGAAAACCAATGAAAAGATTTTTAACTATTTTCTTATTTTAGTCATAGCAATCATCATAAATATCATATTTTCTCTGTTTTTGAACAGACATATCCATTTTAAACTCTAAAGTCAATGATTGTCAGTGTAGGAATATTATTATTATTATTATTATGAATAAAAAATAAGATCTAAAATAATAATAATAATGAAAATTAGAAATAAAAGAAAACGATAAAAACTTTGTCACATCAGCTGAAAGATCAAAAACATAGTGCAAAGAAATTAGCCTCCCAATAGGAATCAAATTTATATATGTCACATCTTTCTAAAATGGTTTTGCAGATTATAAAGACAATACAGGTTTTTATATATATATATATATATATATATATATATATATATATATATATAATATAGTAGGTGTGGAGAAATATAATGAAGTGGATAAGCTTTTTAAATTCAATGCATTTCAACAACCTAACACAGAAAGGTGAAACACTTTATTGAAAGGCTTTACCATTTTGTCCCTCATATATACTGACTCTCCTGTTGAATTTGATGCATGAGGGTCAAGCATATCAGTTCCTAGGAAACTAACAGCCTGACACCAGCACATAAGATTTGATTATAGTGGTGATGGTTTTGTGCACAACCGTCCACACTTTTTCAAAGGCTGAATAGAAAGACCTGGTGCACTACATAACACAAGGTCACCAAATGACCCTCCACAGGTTTTGAATTCAGAGTTGTCCTTCTCCTAGACCAGTTGCCATCCAAGACTATAGAACCCTGCCTTTCCTGCTATTTACCCAATAGCTGGAGGGAGAAGAGGATTAATACCTTTCCCAATAGATAGACTGGCACAGGCACAGTGGATAAAGGCATTAGTTAGATCCAGTAACAGGACCCTAAGAGTGTGAGTTCAATACCTGGTTAAGGCAGTGGAGAACTTTCAGAGGGAAATTAACAGGAGATAACTGATAACTGACATCCATTAAACATGGCACATGGGACAAGAACAGTCTACCCCAGTGAGTGAAATAAAGGGTTAAGTTGGACATTCCAACCACCTGAAGAAGGCCAGAGCATACAACAGCCGAAACGTTGTAATAAGTATCGCGACAAAGATGAGGACAATAGTCTGAATAATGTAAATAATACCTCATCTCAGAAATATAGACACATAGTAATAGATAAGTAAATAAGTACTCAGATGTTCTTTGGTATGTCTCATGGAAACAGCAGTTTTTACCAGATACATTGAAAACCAATAAGGCAGATAGTACTTGTCAGTGTGAGAGGGTAGTCCAGAAGAAAGAAAACTGATTTCAAACCTCCACTGCCTTGCAATCATGCCTAATCATGGGAAAGGTTTCAGCAATAAACCTCTGAAGATATATCTTCAATCAGAGTTCCAAAGTCAGTCAGACTTTGCATCCAACCTCATCCAGGCACCAAGTGTATTTGTAATATTGTCTTTAATTTTTAATGTCAATTGTGCAATGAAGATAACTAGTTATCTCCTTAACCAAGTGGCCATCTCTTTGTTATTCCAGTGCCAGACTGTCTGAATACATTTATGAAGCCGGAAGTTATAAAGACCTGATTTACGAAAGAGCAAAGTTCAACAATAATAACTGGGAAACATAAAGACACACACAGGATGCGATGGATAAACTGTCATCTCATTTTAATAGATATATTTACCAAATTTATTCAATAAAATCGCCATTAGCTTCACCCATGGCCTCCAGATGACTTTGGAATCTCTTGCAGATCTTCTGGATGGTCCCCTTGTTTAAGTTGGTGAGTGCTGCCATAATCCTTGTCTTCAGTTAATTTTTGATGTTACAATGAGTTTTGTTGGTCTCTTGCTTAATAGCCAACCACACATAATAATCAAGAGGGTTGCAGTCTGGGGAGTTAAGTGGCCAGATGTAAAGGGTGATGTGGTAGCAGAAATTGTCTGGCATGGTGCAGAGTCCTGTTACCAGGTATAGGGTCTTCCATCAGCCACCCTCTTGACCTAAAGCAACACTACCCCTTCAATTGCCATTTAAATCATGCAAAAATGAAAATAACACTGACAACTTATTTTAACGAATACATTTACCAAGATTACAAAAAAATGTCTTGAAATACTAAAGAGTAATTCAATAAAATTGGCTTCACACAAAATTCGGAATCTCCTGCAACTCTTCTGGTCGGTCTCCTTGTTTAAGTTGTTGAATACTACCATAATCATTGCCTTTAGTTCATTTTATGTGTTACAAGTGGTTTGTGGGTCTCTCGCTCAACTGAACCCCACACATAATAATCAAGTCAGTTGCAGACTGTGGAGTTAGGTAGCCAGATAT
>CAHIKZ030003761.1:1435000-1545000 GCA_903632075.3 Acanthosepion pharaonis | reverse complement strand
ATATGTGCTACCCATTATAGTTGTTGCTACTGTTGAAAAATTTTCAAGTGATGTCGTTTTTGTTATTGTGTGAAGTTCTTTTTTGTGATTCTGTACCACCAGTCCATGATGTATGAAGAAGGATAGTCCATGACAAGACCTACACAACATTTCGCTTGCTCAAAATCATTTTAGCCATTGATTTGAGAAAGCATTTCTATACAACTGACAGCTCTGATATTCCTGAACAAGTTTGGTGCCATGTATGTGATCAATATGAAACTTTTAATCTAATGTAGCTATTTAAAAACAAGACACAAGATTTTAGAATGTCCTGGGTAAGACAGTAAACTACATCCAACATCAAGGCCTCTGATCAGGAGGTTTTGAAGAGCATAGAACCACCTCTTCATTGCTGGTGTTCTCAGGTTCCCCCTGACCTTGGGTGGTAGCGCCTGTTAGGGTCCTAACTGTGGGCAAATACTTAACTCTAAAACTAAGTTTTAATACCAGCAATGCATTTTTGAAGGAAAAAAATATTATCAGCAACAATTTTTTTAAAATAATTATTACCAGCAACGCATTTTTGAAGGAAAAAATATTACCAGGAATAAAAATCTTGTCGGCATTAAATAACCCAATCAAAGTTGACAGAAGATTTTAGGTTCAATTTGCAGTTTGCAGCAAAACTATACATAGCATGCCCTATTCTGTTTTTAATTTCCTTATCTTCTATACAAAATTTGTCATAACTGATCTATACATCAAAGGATTTGAAGTATTCAGTATATACTAATTCCATTATCTGGATTTATCTGAAGAATTCTGAAGAATTCTGAGTATATACCATCACTAGTTCCATTCCAATTCCATATTATTGTTTATATTTTGGAAAGCTCTATTGTACAGGTATAGAAAAAGACATTCTCTAGAAAGTAAACAATGTATTCTTCCATATGCTATGTCTCTTTATGATGTGGGTGATCATGTCTCTCCACAACTTCCTATCCTTTCTGTTCTCACCATCCCTCTCACTCCCTATTCTACCATCTATTTACAGAAGCTCATTAGAAATATCATTCAGTTTCTCTCTTTTCCTATTCCCTTCAATATGTCATGTAAGCATCAAATTCTCCAAGCCCTCCTTCCTCATTATTTGTCCTAGAAATTTCAACTGTCTTTTTTGGATTCATGTTATAAGCATCATTTTTTGTTGCCATTTCTTTTAAAATTTCTTTGTTACTGTTTTCATTCCACAGTATTCTCAGCATCCACATCTCTGTTGCCTCAAATATCATCTTCATCTCTGAGGAAATTGTCCAGCATTCACTGCCATATAGGAGGATGCATATTATATAGCACACATTCATTTGTTTGTAACTAAATTTTCCTGTTTCTTAATAATTTGCTTAGCCTTTGGAAAACATCTTTCACTACGCCAATGAGCCTTCAGATTTCCATCTACTCTTATAACACTTCATAAATATTTGAATTTGTGTACTTGCTTGATTTTGGCATTTCTAATTTATAGATTATGTTTTGGGTTGTACCTCTTACTGACATCCATACCTTCTGTCTTCTGACAGTTGATGGATAGTGTTTATTTTCACATTCCTTTGGCTGTACCTCTTGCTAATGATCATACATTTTGTCTTCTGAGAATTGATGGTTAGTCCTTTCTTCTTGTTCAGTGGAACTTGTACATAAAATCCATCATGGAAAATGCTAGGAAAAAGATCAGTTCCCTGTACCTCTTCAGCAAGTGTCTCACTCCTCCTGCTATCCTCTATTCTTAGAAGAGCTAGATCAGGATGAAAATGAAGTACTGTTGCCATATACGAATGAGAGCTTCACTGTCTTCATTTTCCATTCTCTATAGATTTCAAAAACGTTTCCTCATCCTTGTAGGCAACACATTATCTTCCATTCTGCAACCCATTTCACACAGATGAAACATCACAAGCCTCTCACTCCTCTATCGCTATTTGCATGATGAATGCTCAGATGAACTACACTCTTTAGTTCTGCTGGTCCTAACATTCATGGCTAAGAGGTGCCATGCCATAAACGAGTCACCCTCATTCCTTTCATAGCACCTTGTAAGTTCTGTTTAATAAGCTTCTTCCCAAAAACCACTCCCTTGTGGAACCAACTCCTAAGCGTCATCATCTTCGATCACTACAATTTTAACGTGTTCAAGTCTAAGGTTAACCATTATCTTCTCCACATAGCCGCATAAGCTGTACCTCTTATTCCATAACCCTCTACCTTAAGTGGCTCCAGAGCCTTATACAAGATGAACACCACTGTAAATAATATAAAAAGACTATCTTATCTAGGAGTTTCGGTAGTTTCCTTTCCATATCTACTATCAACATTGTGTCATTTGCATATCTTATATCATTAAGATTGTGGCTGCCAGTAATGAATCCTGGTAGGACTTCTAGTTCTCTTAGGATCACCTCACTGTAAAGATTGAATTCCAATGCGATTATACATCCTCATCTTACACCCCTTTCTATTTTTATGTATTTACTGAATTCATTTTATATCTGTAGGCAGACAGTTTGTTCCCAGTATATATTCTTGATTATTCTACTATCCTTCACAAATAAGTCAAGCTTACCTAGGAGTTCAAATAGTTCTTTATCTTGTAACTTACCAAAAGCTTCTACATAATCTATAAAACATCAGTATATATTTTTTTCTGTGTATTGCTCTTTCTGATATCATTCTGAGTATAAATATTGCCTTTCTTGTTCCATGTCTAAAAATATCCTGAGAAACAAGTAAAAGAGTTTTGAACATCTATGTAATATCTAATCTCCAATATGGCAGTGGATGTTGAACAGTCTTTTCACAGATGAAGTTTTGAAGCAAATAAGATGTGGTTCTCCCAGTAAATCCTAAGAAAATCAAAGACAGAACATGTGTGCAACAAAGAATTCTTCAAGAAAATAAGAACTACAAGGAAAATGATACTTGCATTCAGAAAGTGGCATTTGAGATTTCTGGGACACATAATGAGGAAAGAGGGCCTGGAGAATCTGGCACTCAAAGGACATTAAAGTTAAGTGAAATAGTGGGATACCAATTTTATAAGTTGTTGGTGCAACAAGGACAAAGCTGGATGTTAAAAGGTCAAAAGATATTTACAGAGTAAAAGACACATAAAAGAAGAGAATTCTTTTAATAGCAAAATCAAATAAAAATCTGGAAATTAGGAAAGAGTCTGGAGAATTTAACACTCACAGGACATAGTGAATGCAAAAGAAGCATGAGGAAAGAACTTCATGAATTTGTGTGAATGAATAGCAGAACTATGACAAAGAAGTGTAGTAAAGGCTCTAAAGTTTGACTAACAAAAGATAGCATGTTATGGAGAGCCATTATCATCCATGTTCTGAAACAATGTAA
This sequence comes from Acanthosepion pharaonis, assembly GCA_903632075.3. Classification (NCBI taxonomy): domain Eukaryota; kingdom Metazoa; phylum Mollusca; class Cephalopoda; order Sepiida; family Sepiidae; genus Acanthosepion; species Acanthosepion pharaonis. The sequence goes on along the minus strand of CAHIKZ030003761.1, from coordinate 1,541,604 downwards.
AAGACATAGTTAAAAGAGTATAGTACCAAAGCTAAAATCTTCTCAGTCTTTTGTTTTGAAATCCTTTTTTTTTTTAACCATGAAGAATTGACTGACTTGATATCACCAAAAACAGTTCTTTTAAAGAGATTTTCTTCTCCGGCTTATTTGATTTTTTTTTTTTTTTACTATTTGTTTTTCCCTCAGAGGTAATATGAAGGATGTTACACTTTTTACAAAATTATGTCTTGCATATGGTTTGTTTAATACTATTAGTCTGATATTGTTGACACTATCATTGTTAATGACAGTTGCCATTCTTCTTTTGGTTGTCTGGCCTGAGTGATAAAAATGTGAACTATTACATTAGGCAAAGATATAATGAGAAAGAGGTTGAGTTTGAAAACTGATAGGATGGAGGTTGGAGAAAAAGTGGAAAAAGTAATCAAATTGTAAAAGAAATGAGTGTTTTGTATCGGAAAGGTGGGCACAGAAAAATTGCATATGAGGATAAAAGAGGAAGATGAGGAAAGTGTGACTGGATATGGAAAGAAATTAGATAAGAGAAATACAAGTAAAAATTGGATAAAGGGAGCTACAAAAAGCCAATTTGGAAAGAGTGAAATGAGAAAACATTTGAAAAAAATAGATACAAGAAAAGAATTGGAAAGAAGCAATATATGGAAAAACAATGGGGAAAAAAAGAGTGGTAGGAGGAGAGTGCTGGGAGGGGAAAAGAGTGGTAGGAGGAGAGTGCTGGGAGGGGAAAAGAGTGGTTAGGAGGAGAGTGCTGGGAGGGGAAAAGAGTGGTTAGGAGGATAGAGGGGAAAAGAGTGGTTAGGAGGATAGAGGGGAAAAGAGTGGTTAGGAGGATAGAGGGGAAAAGAGTGGTTAGGAGGATAGAGGGGAAAAGAGTGGTTAGGAGGATAGAGGGGAAAAGAGTGGTTAGGAGGATAGAGGGGAAAAGAGTGGTTAGGAGGATAGAGGGGAAAAGAGTGGTTAGGAGGATAGAGGGGAAAAGAGTGGTTAGGAGGATAGAGGGGAAAAGAGTGGTTAGGAGGATAGAGCTTGGGGATAAAAGGATGGTAGAAGGAGTGGACAAAAGGAGATCCAAGGAAATAATTGGTGACAATATGAGCTGATAATTGGAAGAAGGAGAAGCTAAAATGGAATAGTAAAAAGTTACTAAAAATCAATTGTAAAAAAAAATTGGCAAAAGAGTGGTACAAGAAGTCAATTCAAAAAAAGAATAAGACAAAACAATGGGAAAAAGTAGAGCCAGAAAAATTGTACAAAGGAAGATACGAGAAGACACCTTGGAAATGGGAGATATGCGAAGACAATAGAATGTTCTAAAGTATACAGAAGATGGGTAATGCGATTGCTGAATAGGAACTGAAAGATAAATGGTGGTAAAAAGAATAAATGAAAATAATGAAAAAGAAAATACGAGTTTGTCTCTGTCTTTCTTGCAAAACGAAATTTTGTTTAAACTTTCACATTAATTTTATCATCATCCAAAGCACAAACAATTTTTATAACCCATTTGGGAAAATAACAGACCAGAAGGATAAGAAACCCTGTTCCAATATGTCTGGTGTAACTCAGTTTGTCTTTCATTCTGATTTTGCCTGGAGAAATATGGTTGATTAATACAGATGGCCCCATTGACTGATTTGCATAATATGGCAGACACTAATCTGCATAGGAATAGTGCCACTTGATTATTGACCAATCATAGCAGATCGATGTTTACTATAATGACTATATAAGACACAGATGGCCAGAAAAGTTTTATTGTTTTGCCATTGGATACAAACAACCCTTTCTTGGTGCAGTATAAAACCTGTATTGAATGATTACAGCTTACAACCAATTCAGTGTAAGATATGTCTCTTCATTTTAACAGGTTTTCTCTACTTTACAAATACTTTTTGACTTGGGCATAGATAAAACAATTTAAAGAGATTAGTCATAACTACTTTCTTTCTAGCACTAAATATTTATTTACTACAAAAATCATAGTCCTTAAACAACATGATTGAGAGGTAAAGCATTCATAAAATGCCATAACCAACAAGAGGATGTAAAAACACTTGCATGCTGTTGGTAGTCTAATTTGTTCATCAATGATGCAATGTAAAGGCCATTTTATGTTTTTTTTTTTTTTCAAACTTTCCCCCTTATATTCACTGCATGCATTGATATTATGTAGTGAGTTTGAGAAAAGGATTTCCAAAGGGCAAATAACTCCTGTTAACACTTACAAGAGAGATTAGAAAAGAGGGAAAGAGATAGTGATAAGGAAAGAATTGTTTGATGGAGTAAACTTTGAGCAAAGAGAAAAGAAAGATAAAAATAGGGATGTTTAAATGTTCTTTAGACCAATGTAAAGTAAAAGAAAAAGTATGACAATATGAAAGCCAGTAGAGATTAGAGGAGAAAAAGAGAATGATAAAAAAGGGAAACAGAATCAGAAAGAGGCAAAAAGGAAGTTTAAAAAGTGACAAATCTTGTCACTAGACTTTTTTTTTCTTTGGCTCAGGACAAAGAATGATAACGAAAATATTAGCTGCTTCCTTAAAAGGAAACCTTTGGTATTCATTGACCAACAGGCAGTACCTTTGCCAGATGAGTTTTATAAAATCTTTCTCATTTTTTTTTTCAGGAAAATAGGTTTCTCAAGTCCAGTATTGATGTGGTTTCCTTCCTAAACTTTTACATGAAGTAGAGTAGAATGACATTTTGATTATGTCATGATTTTCTCTTTGAGTTACGTGTTATCCCTTTTAGCTGTTGAAAGTCCTCAAGTGATGCGGCTTTTGTTATTTCATACAGTTCTTTGTTTGTGATTCTGTAGCACTAGCCCACAAGGTTCAAAAGAGGAGGATCATCACTAAGACCTGCAAGTTTCATTCTCTCAGTCATTTTTAATCATTGATCTTAGAGAGCAGTTGTATTGAGCTGACAGTTTATATATTTCTTAATGTTTTTGGTGTTATGCAAGACATTCATATGAATGTTTTGATCTGACATGTCTCCTTAAGAAAATGACTAGTTTTTAGGCTATTCATCACAAGATGTAATGTTAGTCATTTCAAGATGAAAAGCAATGAGAGGGAAGAGATAATTGATATTTACTACACTTAACTGTGACACAAAGGAAGATTGTGTTGCACCAACTTTCCAGTTGGGTGGGATATCCTTCCTTAAAAAATACACCCTCAAAATTTTGCTTTTTAACAAAGATGTTGGAGCCAGTATGCAACTACAACAGCCATGAAGCAGGCTACTCTTATTCATTCTTCTAATTCGGGTATTTTTATTAAACTGAACTTTATCTGGTACAAGGCCAATTTAGAAGATAAATTGTTGCACTCATTGTCCAAGTGAGGAATGCCTGCCTTGCAACATTCATTTTTTTGTTTTGTTTTTTAACTAGGATAGGACATAAAACTCTCAGACTGGTAGAAAGTTTCCTACCTCAGCAATAAGCAGGCTTTGTATACGTTTGCGAAAAGCTGAACACAAAAAATGATAAGTAAAGCAAAACAGCAAATAGAAATGCTTATTTACAAGAGAGAAAGGAAGAAGGAAAGAAAAACAGAAAAGTTTGTGTAAATGTGAAAAACAAAATGAATGTTACGTAAAGACAAACAAGGAATAGGGAAGATTGTGATGAAGTGAAAAAGGAAAAATAAAAAGTTAATAAGATTTGAAAAGACTGTGTAAAAATGAAAGGAAAAAGAAAGGCTGAATAAAAATGAATGAGAATGAAAAAGGCTGTGGAAATTGAAAATGAAAAAAAGGAAATAGCTGCAAATTTGGAAGAGAAAATTGCAAGGAAAAGAAAGGAAGATGCTGTATAAAACTGCATGGAAAAGAAAGGAAGATGCTGTATAAAATTGCAAGGAAAAGAAAGGAAGATGCTGTATAAAACTGCAAGGAAAAGAAAGGAAGATGCTGTATAAAACTGCAAGGAAAAGAAAGGAAGATGCTGTGTAAAGTTGAAAGGAAAAGGCTGGAAAAGTGAAACAAAATGGAAAAGAAAAAACTTAAAAAAATTAAAACAGTAAGTTTATTGGAGGAAAAGAGCTGTAATTGAAAATGAGAAACAAACAAAAAAAAATAAGGAAGGCAAAAACAAAAAAGATCAATTCTAAACAAATAAAAAAATTTCACTGTTGTTTTCTTATATTTAAAGTCAGAGTAAGAAATTGGAAATTCTGAAAAAAAAGTAAACAATAATAGAAGCAATTTATTACAGGGTATCATTCAGTAAGCAAAACAATATTTTGAATAATAAGAGTTTTGGTAATTGGCCAAAAATCGGAAACAGGCCAAAAGAGAAAGTGTATCTAAGAGGAAAGACATCAGTAAATGAGAGATGACAGAAAGAAAGGAGGATAGGATGAGTGATGTATGAGAAGGGTGAATGTGGATGAAAAAAAATAAGAGGTAAATTATGAAGAGGAAAAAGGGAAAAAAAAAGAAAAGAGGAGTGATACTATGAAAGAGAGGAAAGAAAAGCGTGTAAAAAAAAAAAAAAAAAAAAAAAAAAAAACCTTAGAGTAAATAGGGTGAAGATAGATGAAGGAATGTGAATAGGAAATCAAGTTAGACTATATTAGGGAGAGAAATGTTCATGCCTTTTTTTTTTTTTTTACACTAAGAAATCCAATATAAAACTTTTAAATTCTAAGAATTAACTTTAGGAAAGAAATTTTCAGCTGTTGCTTCCTTTCAAGATGAACTGCATTATGCAACAATTTTAGAAGCTCAAAATAAATAGCGAAAAGGATAAAATAAATGAAAGTCGTGAGTAAACAGAGGTAGCAAATGAGAAATAAAGAAGGCAAAATAGAAAACAAAAAAGGAAAGATGTATTAGAAAAAAGGGAATGTAAGACAAGAAATTTTAGAATACTGGGAGATGAAAAAGTTTAAGTAAAATAAAGACAGAAATATCAACAAGTAAGGGGGAGGATAAAGGAAGATATAGGGCTGGGATTAAAGTTAACAATTGCTGCCCCAAGCACATTTATAATCCTTTTTTTTTTTCTAGTTTTCTTTCAGGCCAGACTCCTAAATATTTATTACATCTAACTTCTTATTTTTTTACACTCAGTGAAAACAACACTGTCATGCCACCAAAGGAAATAAATAGGATATCTGACAATTCTTTGAAATTCTGTAAACATTAGTCATTTCTTGAGCCAAAGAAAACTCCCTGTTTTTTTTTGTTTTTTTCAAATATTCCATATTATAAAAGAAGTGCTGATTCTATGTTTATTACACATTATATGTAATTTTGCATGTGCATATGTAGTGTACTTGTGTGTATATTTACACACACACACACATACATACATATATATATATATATATATATATATATATATTTTCTTCATGACTGACTTAGACGTGTTCCTGGGACATTTAATATGCACACCACACAAAGAGACACACACACACACACACACACACACACACACAAACATGGCTGATTTGAATGATATTGAAATAACTCATTCCTAACCAATGCAGTCTGTATAACCACTACTCTGGACTGAGCAATAAAATCATAAAGTTAGTGAAAAAAAAAAAAAAATTTAAACCCTAAAGCATAATTTTTTTTTTAATCAATTCATCCTGATCTAGGTGATAATGCCATTAAGATAAAAAAAAAAGGCTACTGAGAGTGTAAGAGAATTAAAAAGATTTTAAAAGGAAACCCAATCCTAAATAGAAATCAAGAGAAATTTCTATTCCTGTTCAAAAGACTGGGGAAGAGTGTGAACCGGACAACAGGTGAAAAAATAATAGTAAATAAAATTTCCAAAGGTTAGGCAGAGATGTTAAAAGTACAGATGTGAAATTGATTTTAGAAAATAGAAACCCAACCAACAAAGGTAAACTGGACAATCTTTTTTTTTTCTTTTTTTTTTTAAAAAAAACTTGGTAATAAATAGAATTGCTTTTTTAAGGATTTGTTTTTAATTTTACAGAAATCTTTTTAGATCTGTCATTGAATTAAAATATACATGCAGATATGCAAACATTTATGCACAAATCTTGAATGAAACTCAAAATGGGCACATTTGTGATATGAGGGCAAATGACCCCCTCTCTCTGACAACAACCTCTGGTTAACAGGAAAAGAGTATATGACAAAATGTGTGGCCTTGTGCATTTAAACAGAATGTATTTTCTAATAAATGTGGTATTTAAATAAATTAAATGCTCAATTTGATCATCTTGCCATAAGTAAAGTGATATGTAACAAACTAGTTTAGAATAAAGATGAACACAATATATAAATTTACATATCATGGCATTCTTCATAATTCATGTGAATTGATATTTCTTATAAATACTATGTCAAACTCAACACCATAATTTGACCTAAAATAGTGCTATCAAATGTTTGCAACAAAATTTTTTATTTAGCACATGTACTCAACAATTAAGTGAAACTTGAATTTTATTTCAAGTCTCTATCGGATTATCTAACTTTTGACAAACAATTAAAAACTGTCTCACTAAAAAAGTGTGTGTCATTGTGAGAGTAAAAGCTAGCACAAAGTATGAGCAGTTAATCTGCCTTAGCTTGACTTTCTCAGATACCTCAAGGACTTGCTTATAGATTAATAATCTATGCGTGGGTTGAAAGAAAAAAAAAATTTTGATAGAGAAAGAAATCGTGATGATAGTTTGTGAGGCTAAAGTTATAAATTTTGATGATATTTCTGTTTTGTGTTTGAATAGCAGCTTAAAAATAAAATGCATTGATGAATTGTTTTTGAAAAGTGAGAATTTTATTCTCGTGAAAAGCCTGACTAAATATAAAATGCACATTTGACACATTCTATTCTTTCTATCTAATCTGAGAAAAAGTACAGCTGAGATTAAACAGTGGATCATTGAAGCTTCTGGAAATGATGGAGCAGATGCAAGTTTACCTTGGCATTGATTTTATAAGTTTAAAAAAAAAAAAACATAGATATTTTGAGCCCAAGGGCAAAAGAACATTCTGGAAGACCTTAAAACCTGATAAAATTAGAGGAAGTTTTAAAGATAGGACATAAACAACTTGTGAAATTGAAGAAGTCAAGCAACTTGTTTACATTATTTACATTCAAAGAATTGTCTTCATTTTATTTATTTTCACAATGTTTCAAGCATTGTTCTTTGTGGTCTTCTTCAGTTGCCTGTTAATCCAGATAAGAGTGAGGGTATTTCAAACTTAAACCATTATTTAATTTACAAAGGTAAACTGTTCTCATTCTAATAGGAATATCTTTTCTTTAGCTCAGTAATTGCCTGCCTCAGACAGAAATCGGACAGCTTATCTAAATAAAACATTGTGAGAGAGAGAGAGAACACATTTTTCCTGAAGAAAGAAGTTGATTGATGATTTTCCTCACATTATCATGCAAATGTGATGCAGCAAACCATCATTATATATATATATATATATATATATATATATATATATATATATATATATATAATCAATGCCTGTGCAAGATTCTCGTGCCCTCCATTGAATCTATCAAAAGAGCCTACTATATTTCAATTTTTATAAGTAGTATTCATATAAAATATAAATTTTATTGTAATCTAATTATGTACAATTCAACTAGAAAAACTGAAAATAAATACAATGTCTAAATACAAATTAGACATGTCATAATAGATCATTCATTTCTTAAATAAATCAACAATGTTTTGCAGCAATTTTTAATATCAATTTTTGATTTTTCTTGTTAAGAAGTTGAATAATTTTAATACATTCAAAATTATGGATAAAAAAAAACATCATGTACCATTGTACATGATGTTTTTCCAAGACTTAATGTGTGCAAAACAAATTCAATTTTTGTTTTGGGGGGAAAAAAGACACACAGAATGACATCAAAATCTGTGAAAATTTTTCGTCCTTTAATAGTCAGCTGTGCTCACATTGATTTGTAACATATACATATATATGTAGGTACAAAAAAAGCAAATGTTGAGAAAATAGTAAAAGTCACCAAGGACTGCTCAGGGACCCAATCAAGACCCCCCCCCCGCCATCACCACGAGTGGTTGGTGGTGTTTAATTAGCTAGTATGAGATATGTTATCATGTAATGTATTCTTAAAACCTGTTACCTTCCAATTACCAATTTGTTCAATGCAATTTTATGGTTAGTAATTTTAGTTTCGTTACTTAATAAATATTAAGGCCTGTTATGTTTTATTTACCACTTACCCTGTTCCATCCAATATATTCATCAGTAATTACCAACAAGTTAAAGAAAGCTTATGAATTGAATCATAATTAAAATTATTATGGAAGAAAAAAATTTCATTAAGAAAAAAAGGTGTAAGTTCAAAGAAAGTAACAAAATACTTTGGTGCAATGAAATTATTTAAATAAATAAATTTTAGCTTCAAATGTTACAAACTTTCACATCAAACTGATTATTCTGAGATAAATTTAGCAGTGGAAAAAAAGAGTTGTCAGTGGCTAAATATTGTTGGTGGTAACTAGATAAAAAAAAAATGTTTTGAAAAATCCAACCTTTAACCTTTCAAAATAGAATCTATGAATACAGTGATGGCACTTACCCTGATTCTATCATAAAATTTCAGGATGTGAAATTGGCAAACAATGCTCAGACAATTTCAGATGTATTAAAACGGTACATGAATTTTTACATTTGGTAGTGCCTTAAAAATGGAATTAGTATTTAATTGTTTATCATAGTTTATTAGGTTGTTTTTAATGAAACCATCAATCTTACTCTTCACAATATCTTGTTCTATTCATAACCGAAAGAGTGAATATCTCTTATGTTGTAAAGTCATCTCTTGTCGTGTTTGGTGTCCTGGGTAAGACGTTAAACTATGTCCAGCAACAAGGCCTCTGATCAGGAGGTTTTGAGGAGCAGGGAACCACCGCTTAATTGCTGGTGTTCCCAGGTCCACCCTGACCCAGGGTGGTAGCACCTGTTAGGGTCCCAGCTATGGGCAAATAGTTAACTATTACCAGCAATACTTTTTGAAAAAAATTATTACCAGCAATACAATTTTGAAGGAAATATATTACCAGAAACAGATTTTTGACAAAACAAAATATTACCAGCAATAAAAAATTTTGTCAGCATTAAAGTTTCATATGCTGTAAAACAAAATAAACCAAACCAATCTAAACCAAAGAATATATATTCTATTCATATGAATCTCTCCTAAAAATGTTGTTGGCATTAAATAACCCACTGAGGTTGATATGCCATTAAACAAAATAAACCAAACCAAACCTATTGTAGTGTTTGATAGTTAAATAGTCATACCAAATGAAAAGGGATAAGGTTTTGTTCTTGTCTTGGGTAGATTAGTCTCTGCTCTTCACATATTTAAATTAATATAAGCAGTGATGGTACCTACCTTGAATCCATCATAAAAATAGAGAATGTATAATTAGTAAATACAAAAGGCTTTAAACACCTAAATGTATGGATCACTTATAACAAATTTGATGTAGTAGACCAGTTAATTGAACATAAAATAGGCAGTGCTAGAGGTAGTTTTACCTAACACCACAAAATACTACAAAGCCAAAACATTAGCCTAAAATCTCAAGTCATGTTCTTAAATAACAGATCAAGATTTTCATATAGATAACATATAACTCATCCAGTTATTCAAAAATGTATAAACTGTCAGATATCTGCAACCAATTTGTCAACTGTACCAAATAACAGAAATCTTATCAATTGAGGGCTTTGAACAACAATACAAACTAAAATAGATATCACATGGAAACTCAAAGAGGAAATGGCATACAACATTTATATTGAACATTATTTCTAATTGGGAAGGAAGCCCTATAAATAATGGAAAGTGTTAAAACAGTTAAAGGACTTGAGAAACCTATTTTCCTGAAAAATTGCTTTAAAAAAGATTTTATAAATTCCAACCAAAAATGGCAATGGTTTGTTCAATAAATACCAGATGTTTTCTTAAAACGAAACAGTATATATAATATTACCTTCAGCTATCATTGAATCACATAGGAGTTTTTAACCCTTAACATTATCACTAGAAGATAAATGAGTTTTGAATTATTCATGCTCACAGAGCAAGTATGTTGAGTGCTATGGAGAAATATTCAAATATTAAATACACCATTGGCATTGCAGTAAGTTTGAACAAACGTATTTCTATACAGATTTGTCAAACAGAATTGACAAATATGTCAAAGAGACATGGTCAACTTTAATATGAGGAATAGAATTTTAGAAAAGCCGTTAATCTTAGCAAAATGATAAAAGTGTTAACAGATTCAACTCTGGCAAAAGAAGAATGACTATGCATGACAGTAAGATACATAGATGCAGTATTTGCCGTGTTGCATAAAAGATAATATATAAATGTTTTAAAAACGACTGTTTTTCTCATGTAAATCTGTGCAGTACACACACACACACACACACACACACACGTTTCCACTCATTCAGCCTGAGAATATCCACACTAGTTGAGTAAAATTGGCCCTTGAAGTTCTCCCAGGAGCCAGGTAACATTGCTAAAGGCATCTGAGAACTAATGGTACATAGCAGACTGCCTAAGCCTTGCCATGTTAATATTCTTTGGAATTTTGGCACCAACAAAAACTTTTCTCCTGGCTTGCAGATTGAACTTTCCACCAACCAGTTTATAATTAGTATCATACTCAGCACTACATAACACAAGGACATTGCAGACATTGTTCAAATCATCCCTCCTAGTGGCAATAAAATATATCTCATGACTGTTTTTAGATCTTCGATGGATCCATATTACCTTTTGCTTCTCTTTTAGGTGAAAGAAAGTGTTACAGATAGCTAAGTTGAACTCATCACAAATATGCAATAAATTCAAGCCATTGCTGTCTACTTTTCCAGTACTGTAACAACCAATTGCATTCTAAACCTCGTCCTGTCCTCCAACACAGGTTTTAATGTCCCCCAGGTGTAATCAATTTTTTCTCCTTGGGAATATTAGTAATGGTTTCCTGTAGGATGCTGTACAATTGCATGATTGCCTCATCACCTGCTTGGAAAGTTGGGGCATAGACAGAAAGCACAGTCATATAATGTCCACATGACAAAGGAACTTACAGTTTCATGATACAGTCACTGACACTGGAGGGACAGTCAAGTTTGCCAACCAAAGAAAAGCAAATGGTAAAGCCAATTCCTTCTCATTTCTCACCCATCAGTTTTCCAACCCCAAAATAGTGTATCCCAATTTCATTTCTATTTGGTGATCCTAATAAAATAGATGTGTTTTAGAAAATGCTGATATGTCTATGTTAAGTCGCTGAAGCTCTTTTTTAACAAGGGCAGTTCTACACTCTGGTCTGTCAGAAATTTGGAGGTCAACCATTTTTTTTATGTTCCAGCAGCAAAAATGCATTCTTTTGCATATCTTTTGGAGCTTCTTGTAGTAACTTTGTACCTGCTATGATGAACAGCTGTCAACTGCAGTAAACTAACCAGCTTGAAAAGATGACAATGTTGGATGCATCTTTTCTAGCATCTCCCAAGGAATCTGGGTGAGCAGTGATCTCTCTAAATAAGGCTGCTCAGACACAGGAGTTTCCATTAAAATCAGCCTTTGTCATCCTGTAGGCAAAATAGCGATGTTAAGATAAAATTCCTGCCACCTTTATGCAAATTTATGTCTGGAGGCTTCCAACTATTTAGGTCTGCCCATGTCGCCATTCCTCCATCACAAAGGAGATTGAAAAACAGAAAAAGGAGATGAGCCTACAGTACATCTGGACATTAATGCATTATAGTGACGTATGGTTGTACAATACATACACCGCTCTCTAAATCTTGACAGCCAACATCCAGTTACAAGCAAGTGCAAGATAACTGGTAGCCACTTCAATTGCAGACTTTTCTGAGTTTCTTTCTCATCAGTGTCCAAGTTGCTTTTCTTTTCTGATGTGAAATCCAGCAAACTTTGGGCACTGCCCAGGGGTATACTGCCTAATTCTTGGTCCCAGGAATAACTTCTTTTTTTTTTTAAAAAAAACAAGTGCACCATGAAAAGGGAGATATCCAGGAATTAGGTGACGAGAGCTGTTAAGATAAGGACACACACACACACATATATATATATATATATATATATATAGTTATTAGTAATGAATAAAATTGTTCCCTAAACTTATATAACAATCAAGTGTCATACAGGAAAGCACAAAACTAGTAAAAGGGCAAAGAGAGGACACTGTGCTAACTAGACTTTGTATTGGACATAAAAGACTAACTTATGTACACCTGCAATAATAGATTGCACATTTTGATTGAATGTAAAAACTATCAGCTTAGACATCATAAATAACACAGTGTTACAAATATAAAAATTTTTTTTAACATATTTCCCCTGGCCAAATTAGAGGATTTCTAAAAGAAATAGGAACTTTTAAATTTCGTGAAAAATTGCTTATGTATGGATATATAAAAAGTGGTTCAATGATCTTTTTAAAATGTTTTTACAAAAGGTTGTACCCTGTACAAATTTTGAGGGCTACTTGATGTAGGGGTTAGGGGCCATTTTATACACATAGGCGGGGAAGATAACAGTTAAATCTTGAACAGGTAAAAATTGTAGTGATCAGGGAAGTATCCTTTTGGCAGTCTGTTCCACATAGCTGTTGTTCACAGGATGAAGGTGTTCAAGTGGAAGTTACTTCTCACTGATGGAATAAATGAGGCATTGTGGGTGGTTTGCTACAATAAAAGTGGCATGACATGACCTAGCTGTGAAGGGTAGGATTGGCAGAACCAAGTAATATAGTTCATCTGAGCATTTTTCATGGAAGTAGGGAGAGAGCTGTGAGAGTTTTGCCATGTTCTGCCTGTGAGAAAGGTTGGGAAATAATTTGTCATCCACAAGGACCTGGAGATATTTTTGAAGTCTCTTGAGACTGAAAAGTGTGGACTGGGCTACTGCCACTCAAATATGACAACAGTACTTCTTTTTTGGCCTGATTTGATTCTTGTAAAAGAAGAGGACTCTGGAGTGTTACAGGAAGCCTACCATTTTACCTGCATCTTTAGTAATGTATCATATGTACAAGTTCTGGTTGTGGTCAGGTGTGAGTTTGAAGTCTATGTGTTGTGTGGTAGCTCGACTGTCATAATCAAGCAACCACACAACACAATTGCATGAAACCTATTGTTATCAGTATTGACTTCAATGTTCACTTTTATATTTACACATATTCTATCCTTGATATTGAGCATTTTACCCCTAAATATAGCATACCTTAAGACTATAATTTCTATTATATATATATATATATATATACATACATACATACACATATATATATATATATTTTAGACATCTACATTTCTATCAAGCATTAAAATCTATTCTTTACATAAATTGCTAAAACCCAATTACAGCCTCTTTCTCTTTACTTCCCTCTCCCACTTCTTTCTTTTTCTTTTTTCTTTTCTCCCTACTCCCCTCCCATTTCAATTTATCACTTCTGTTAAGTTAACCGTCTAAATAGGTCAAGGTCTGGTCACTCCTCCTCCCCCAATACAAAGTATGATTGAGAGAGATATGAAATTAATCCCTCCCTATACTCTACCATGTCTCTTTAACTATCCCTTTTACACTCTCTGTTAAATTACAAAAACTTACACTACCCATCAAGTGCGATCCGCTGATTCGGCGTCCTTTATAATGACTCTGGTGAAATAAATTATTATAATGGTACCTTAAAGTGGTCTGTTTTTCTTTTTAAATATATATATATATATATATATATATATATAGGTCTGTTTGTCCACTCTTCATGGGGTATCAGCAATTTACTGCTTATATTTTCTTTTCAGTTGTTTCTTTTTATACACATTTGTTACTGATGTAAATTTTCTTCTGTGTTCACTTGTCTGCATGCTCACATGCACCTGACTGCACAAATGTACAGTTTGAGAATCTTGCTGTTTCAACCTTTTTTATCAGTAGCAGAGTTAATCTGGTTCTGTTTCTGTTTCCGTTTTAGACATGTGACCTATTTTTTTAGTCATTTATGTATTTATTTTATTTATGAGCATTTTTTTTTGTTAGGGAAGCTGCATTTTGTTTATTTTCGTTTTTATATAAATAAATGATATTAATTTTTATACAATAAATATCATATATATATATATATATATATATATATATATATATATATATATATATATATATATATAAATGGACAAAGTTCGACAATTATTTTAAGACATTTTTTATGTTTATATGTTCTTTTTATAGATACAAATATTTAAGTAAATGCTCTGTTTATAATAAACAGTATTAATGACATTTACTGGCCTGAATGTCCAAGAAATTTTCATAAAAAATGTGTCCTCCGACAGTGTGTGACATCATTTGTTTACATTTGGATAGGCATTGAGCATATATGTATGTACAAGAGAAAATCAGGGAGAATTGTAGTTTAAAAACAGTAAAATTGACCTTGCTAGCCAAAACGCTCCTTTGTGGCTAAATCGGTAAAGCATGTCAGGATATATGACAGTTCCGTATAGGATACAGGTTCGATTCCTGTCAGAGGGCACTTCTTGGACATTCAGGCCAGTAAATGTCATTAATACGGTTTATTATAAATAGAGCATTTCCTTAAATATTTGTATCTATAAAAAGAATGTATAAACATAAAAAATGTCTATATATATATATATATAAATTCCAATGATGTTAATGTTTAAATGGTAAATACTTATATTTCCATATGCTCATACATAGTGGATCCTCCCGTTGTATTCGACGTATGAGATTTAGGCAGCTCAGTCCCTAGGAACTGACAGCCCAGACACCAGCACATATAATTTGATTATAGTGGTGAAGGCTTTGTGCAGAACCAACCATAGTTTTTGAAGGGCCAAATACAGAGACCTGGTGCAGTACATGCCACAAGTCCCCAAACAAACCTCCACAGGTTTTGAATTTTGAGTTGTCCTTCTCCTAGACCAGACCAAGGCTATAGGACCCAGTCTGTTCTGCTATTTAGCCATAGTTGGCGGGGGGGGGAAGAAGAGGATTAATGTTTCCCAAGGGTATTACCACATAAATGAATGTAATAGATTCAGTTGGAATTTGAACTTGGCTCTCTGATTCCTCAATCCGAGCTGCTATCTACTACTCCACTGTGCCTCCTATATATATATATATATATATATATATATATATATATATATATATATACACACACACACACACAATATTCATATATATTCATTGGGCTATTATTTCATTTTTTAACTGAGTATGTGAGCAATGATGAGGTCTTAGAGAGGTTACAAACAAGGAGAAAGCTTATACTTAAGAAAGAGGTAGCTGAGTTTCTGGGACACATAATGAGGAAGGAGGACTTAAAGAATCTGATACTCACAGGAAAGTGAGACAAGGGAAAGCAGTGTGTGATATACCTGACGAGCCTGAGAAGGTGGATGACAAAACATGTTATAGGGGAGGAAGCAGAGAGAAGGAGCTTGCTGAGAGCAATAGAGAGAGGTGGAGATCTATGATCACCTATGTCTTGAAAGGACATGGCACATAAAAAGAAAAAGGTATCCTAAGTATTAATTGTAGGAGTTAAGATTTATAATATATGCACATGTTCACATATATTCGCATGCATATTTAGGTGTGCGTAGATATGTACACACACAGCTACATGTACACTTACAACCGTGCTTTGTTAGTTATAAATTAAGACAAATGGTAAAGTTACATAATATTTTTAATTACCATTTTTTACACATATTGCACATACACATATATAATGTTCACTCCTGCACACCTATGCATGTACCACACTACATGCAGTGCACATATATGTAATTGTTAAATAGTGTATGTTATTAAAATAAGTGTATGCATATATATGTTATTGTTTATCATTTATTTAATGTTTCATTTTTATTTAGTGTTTAGTACTTTATTTGTTTTTGCCTTGGTTAGGTTAATTTCATTTTTTGGTCTGTGCATATGTCCATATACACACATAGGCATGTACTTTAATATTTGTTCATTTGTTTTTTGCAAATTAAGTTTATATTATATTTGTTTCTTTTATTTAATTGTTTGAAGTTTGTATTGTATATATATCTATATCTGTCTGTCTCTCTCTCTCTCTCTATATATATATATATATATATATATATATATTAAGGTTATATCTGTTTTATTTATATTTGTTTATTATTTATTTTTAGTTAGCGCTTAGATGGCAAAGTAAATATTTATTTATATGCTTACATTTACCCATTATTTCAGTTTCCTTGTTTATGATTTCATTTTGGTTTTTAAACTAATTATTGCTAACTTTTCCACTAAGCATAATTTGCAATTTTTGCTGTTAATACTGTACGGAGATTCTCTTTTTATAATTTCCCATTTGAATGTGGTGGAGATACTGTTTTTTTTTTTGTTTTTTCTTTTGGCTCCATATATATTTTGATAGGTTTGTATTTTTTGTGTATTTTTTTCTTTCGAATGACATTTGGCGATTATATCTTTCTTTATAAGTTTTTTCTGACGCCCTTAGGTAATTTTTTTTGTCTGTATTCATGTTATTATTTACAATGGCTTTGTATATTATGTTATTGGTTAAGAATTTATTAAGTGGGCAAGTTTCTTTGTTTCTGCAGTTATGTTTATTGGTGTAATTTTGCTTTATGGTATTTTTATTGGTTTCATTGAGTTTCTTTTTTTATTGTGTTTAGTTATTATTTTCTCCATGTTATCCATGCAGCTGTAACGATATCTGAGTATTTGTGTTGATAATTTTGGATAATTGGCTGTATTTATGAACGTATTTGTTAATTATTTTGAAGAATGTTTTCCCTATTTTTGTTTTAATTGCATTGTAGTGAGGTGGGGGTGAACCAAATTATACTTTTTTTCCTGTTGATTTTGTTTAAATTATTTTCATTTTTGTTTTCTAGTTTGTTTGAATATCCACTGTTTCTTGGGGCAGATTCATATGTTTTTTTTTGTTTTGTTTTTTTATTTTCATTGAATATTTACTACTAGTTTTAATTGAAATTCTTTTATTTATAGATATAGGTATTTATTTAAACATGTCAATAGTCATTAGAATTTCTGTTAATGTATATTGGGTTGTTGATTGTTTTTCTGTATCGTTATGATTTTGTCACTTTTTTGTCCATAATTTTTATTGCGGTATGATATTGATTTTCAGCAGTGGTTAGTTATATTCATGTCCTCATTGGTATTTATACACATACATACATATATATATATATATATATATATATATGTGTGTGTGTGTAGTACTTAGTGAAAAGCACTCAATATCAGTGTTAGAATTAACATATTCAGTTGTTTCGATATGAGTTTGTGACCCTAGGTTTCATGCTTTTGTGGTCATCGGAAAAAATCAGTTTGTCTGATGATTGCAAAAGTGTGAAACCCAGGGTGACAAACTCATATCTATCTATATCTATCTATCTATCTATCTATCTATCTATCTATCTATATCTATCTATCTATCTATATATCTATATATATATATATATATATTATAATATATATATAATGTAGGCCAGCAGTAACTGATTGAAGATTAAAACCACTTCTCTGCTTTTATTTGTTGATGTTTTCCTGATGAGGCTATTTCATTTCCCCAGAAGAGAAACTTAATAGTTAATGATGAAGAGTTTAAAAGGAAGGGATTATTCAATAAGGTGATAAAGACAGAAAAGAAAGCCTGAAAAAAACAAACTAAAAAAAAAATAAAAGAATAATTCCATATTCATTTCTTTCATATGAGTTTGGAGGAAGATAGGATTTTAAAGCTATGAGTTAGGGGAGAAAGGAAAGAATACAGTTTATATCCAAGAGACTGTGAAGAAAATAAATAAAATATGTAGCAGAGGCAAGTAAAGGAGAGATGGGAGATGAGGAATAGTGACAGAAACAGTTGTGAAAGCTGAACTAAAAGCTAAAGGAAAGAAATCTGAAGATAAAAAAGCTGCTAATGTTTTTCCACTGAAATGCCAAAGAAAAAGAAACAAGTACTAAATCATCTTTACTGTCTGTTCAGCTATGAATTTTTCCCTTCAAAATGGAATTAGTTGCTTTGCTGAAGGCTAAATTTTTTTTTTTTTAATAAAAAAAAAAATGATTTGCTTTGAGGATAAATTTTTAAATGAAATTTTCATCAAATGGCCTAACCTGCTATTAAAGCAATGAGCTGTAATTACAAGACAAAACTAAATTTCCAATAGTATCTTTGTGTCAGTGATGCTTTTATTGCACTGTACATAATATTACATTTTTGCAGGCATACTGAAGGAAAAATTATGCAAATCAGACAATTTAAAAATTTAAAAACCTATATTTCCATATCTATGCCATGTTCTTTTGGAACATGAACAATCATGACTGACCATAACTTACTGTCTTTTATTTCTCTAAATAACTTACAACAATTCCATTTTGTCCTTATTTTGTCATTCACTTACTAAAACTCATTAAGAATGTTATCATCTTTTTCCCTTACTTATTTTATTAAATACTTCAATAAATTCTGTGGGTGTTAAATTTCCAAACCTTCTTTCCTCGTATGTCTCAGATATTTATAGTCTTTGGACTGTTGTCCTCATTTTTATTTCCATATTCACAACATTTCAGCTGTAGCATGCTCCAGCTGATATTAGTTGGAATTATAAACTGAACCCTTTATTCCGTCCATGGAGACTAATATTGCCTGAAGAAGGCAGGAGTGTACAATGCCCAAAACATTGTGAATATGGCAATAAAGATGAGGAAAACAATCTGAACAATGTAAATAGTTTACACTACCTCATCTCAGAAATATTTTGAATATTAACTGGGATTTTCTTGGAGTCACTATATTTCTTTGTTATTACTATTCTGTTGATTATATTCTCAGCATTTGTCAGTGGAATCATGTCTTGGTTATTTCACATCTCTCTTTCCTCTGTGAAGACATTGTTCAAAATTTATTGACATATAGAAGATCATAGATTGGATTTCGGCACTTTTCTTTGTTTCTGACATAATTTTCCTGTCTTCATTTTCAACAAATAATGGTTGTCCATTTCAGGGTTTTATTTCAAAAGACTAGTATTACAGAATGTGAAGGTCAGTGCCACAATGGTCAGAATAACTTGTGGGCATGGTATTCTGACAGTGATGGATTGCCTTTGTCTGGATTTTGGATATAACTTCAAAACGGCATGAATGCAACACAAGGAAGCAAGAATTTTGAAACATTGATATGCTTCGCACACCCAGTTTCAAAAGACGGGTTAAGACCACATGTTGGAGGGGTACTAAAGCTAACAGGTGGCACGTGTTCCCATGAATTCAATCCTTTTGCTGCCTCTTAAAATTCAAATTGCCTCATCTATCCCTCTCCTCTAATGAAAATGATTAAGAAAAAGAAATCATCTTTTTATTAATACCATCTCTGCAATAGCATTGGGATCCAGAGACAACATTAAATGTAATTCAAGTCACTCCCTTAAAATGCCCAAACTAGATTTTTACAGTGGCTTATGGATATATCATATGATCACCAAAGTTGAGCTAGATTGAGCCTGGTCAGTACCTAGATGAGTGACAGCTTGGGAATACCAGGTGCTGTAAGCTTGGGTGTGCACTTAATTTAATGGATAATATCTTGGAAATGGAAATTGGAGAGTTGTGTTTGAATTTCAGTTGGGTTCATTGTATTCACTCACATGCAAACACTCTAGGGAAATGTATAAATCCACCTCTTCTCCCCCAGTTATGAGTTAATTAGTATGACTTGTGTCAGTAAATCATTGTTATTTCTCAAAAATTCTTATCTAAAAATATTTTCTGGTTTCAAATAACCTTCAAATGGTTAATAAGCCATAAAAAAGAAAATCATTCGACCAATCAGATTTCTGCTGAATGATCAAATATTGTTTAATTTACTTACATTTTTGAATTCAAAATGCATGATATGTGATGGTATGATATGATGCCTGAAATGAAAAGTATAGCTGAATGGTGTGATATGATGCCTGAAATGAAAAGTATAGCTGAATGGTATGATAAGATGCCTGAAATGAAAAGTATAGCTGAATGGTATGATAAGATGCCTGAAATGAAAAGTATAGCTGAATGGTATGATAAGATGCCTGAAATGAAAAGTATAGCTGAATGGTATGATAGGATGCCTGAAATGAAAAGTATAGCTGAATGGTATGATAGGATGCCTGAAATGAAAAGTATAGCTGAATGGTATGATCTGACACATAAAATATCAATAATATAGAAAAGTCAGATATTGTCTTTAGATGTGTACCAGAAATAAGTTTTGGAGTAAAACTCTGAATTAAAAAAAAATACCTCAAATAATTTTGGTGCACCCTCTCGTACATTCACAATGCCAAGCCATAATTACGAATGAAAAAAAAGATTCAATGAGTGAAAGAAAGCAAATAAATAAAGGAGGAAGCAAAGAACAAAAAAGAGGAGAAGGAATGACAGGAAAATTAGAATCATTGGAATTAAAACAAATTTCAGAATCAGAGTAGACAGTGCAATGAGTGCAAAATGCTTCCAAAATAGTTTGGGTTGGTGCAAGGAGAGGAGAATAAAAATTGACCAAACATAAAACAGAGTACAAAGAGAACTGTCAGCTTAAAAAAAAAAAAAATAAAATAAAAAGGACAAAAATAAAAGTGCAAAAGTTGTAGCGGTAGCAGTTTTTGGTGGAAAAATGCAACTCGAAAACTGTTTGTGTTAGAATGGAAGCTGGGAGGGTAGTGGCAGTTGAAAAATGGAATGTGTGAAACCGAAAACAAATGAATAATTAAAAATGAAGAGATTTAAAAAAAAAAAAAAAAAAAAATTTAAATGGTGGATTTATGTTAAAATTAAGAGATAAAAAGAAAAAGAAACTAAAGATTGAAGTGGATTTTGTTAAGATTTGACAAAATCAATGGCAAAAAAATGACCAAATATTTTTAATTGGTCATTTTTCTTCCCCTACTCTTAGCAAATTGTCTTTAATGTCTGTATATTGTTTAACCCAGGGCTTACTAAAATGGTGGTCATATAAATATTCACTGGAGTCATAAAGGAAATTAAAAAAATTATATTTATGCTTTAGCTTTATTATTTACTCGTCATTACATTTTCGTCTATATGCTGTGTCCCCTCAGGACATTGACAATTATGGCTTCCCACAATTTCCTATCCTTTGAGTCTCTTAATAAATTTCACCATTTTGTTATCTCTCTGAAATATTAGAGAAGATTACTGAATAGAATAAACACATGAAGATTGGTAATGAACAATAATACTTAAGACACAAACAACACATATAAGATTCGCCAACAGCACATAGAAGTAGTAGCCAACTACTAGAAGTGAGTCAAGTGAATTCCACAATGAATCTCCAGCTGCAGACCAACATACAGTATTTACTACTCTATTTATATGAATGGGGACATACCCATTATCATCTGTAGGTATGCTACAATACAGTCATATCATATTGAAACACCAGTTCTTGTACAATCACCAAAGTTAAGCAATGCTCAGGCTTGTCATTACCTAGATGGGTAACCACTTGAGAATACCATGTACTGTAAACTTGGATGTGCAGGTGGTGTAATAAATTGCTGCTCACAGTTGGAAATTGGAGAGCTAGATACCTATTTCAGTCAGGGTTATTATATTTGCTTATGTGCAAATACCCTTGGGAAAGGTATGAATTCACCTTCTCCCAGCTATGGGTTAATTAGTGAGACTTGTATTAGTAAAATCATCATTATCTTCCAAAAATTCTTCCAATCAATAAGAATAGTTTCTGGTTTTAAAGAAGAATCTGCAGTTTTATTGGTCCTGACCTGGCATCTTGCCTTCAGTCACTTTTCCATTGCCATAATGTAGCTTTCCTGTGCCAGTAACAAAAATAAATATAGTGTTTAATAAATAGACAGCGCATCTACTTAAATATGGGTATTCACTAAAATATATATTGATAGATAAATAGACATAGTCTGATTGACATTCGAGATGTGAAGCAGTTGTCATGCGGTGTTGATTTCTATGTCCATACTTTTTCTAGTGATAAATACTATATCCCTGGACTCTTATCCATGAATACAGAAAATTTAAATGTAGTTTTGAATTTCACCATAGTTTTTTTTTTTTTGGTAATATAAACCTTTCAAGATTATTCAGGTATGCAGTACCATTGGAAAGCATACTATGAAAGTATAGAAAAGGCACAGTCCAAAATTGTTTCTGCACATTGTAGCAATGCATTATTTTATGCTCTACAACCCTTTTCCCCACAGATGCAACATTTCAAGCCTCTCATTTGTCTATTACTATTTCCATGGAAAGTGCTCAAACTACATTTTTTTAATTCTACCAATATGGCTAAGACCAACCATGTCACAAACATTGTAGCAAACCACCCTCATTTCACTTGAGCTGCTTCTTCCTATGCTTTGTGACCCCCCACCCAAAGAGGATTCTTCTTTGATCACTATAATCTTAACCTGTTCAAATTTATGGCTAACCATTATCTTCCCCACACATCCTCATAAATTGTGACTCTTAATCTGTAAACATCTACCTGGAGTGGCTCTTGGACCTTGTGTATTGCTGACAAGTTTAATCAGTTTTGGTTCAGGGACTCTTGAATTCAGCTTGGAATGCTTATTAAAGATGTGGCAAAGTTGTTTTGTACAAAGACGAGCCTGTTTTGTAAAGTCCATTCAACTTATTCATTGTGTTAATTCTGAATGATTGAATTGCATCTGCAATAAGGTAATCCTCCCTTTAGTCTGAATATTGACAACTAAATAATTGAAACATTTTCAATATGGCTGCCAGCATTTTATAGAAGCCACCACCTGGTGGCAGTAAACAACAACGGAAGGGCAAGGGCAATAACTACAACATTAACAAATTGGTTTTCATATGATGGGTGAGATGAGAGTGGTTTATACAGGTTTTCTGACACATTGTATGTTATTTCTGGCATAGTACTGATCATAATTTGTAAAAGGTCTACCAAAATGACACTTCTTGTGACTAACAAGGCTTATATGGAAACATACTCTGCCACATTCATATATATTGATGGATTGCTGTATCCATGATTTCTCAGCTTCCCACTAAAGATCTTCTATATGGCAGACTGCAAGAGACTCTTAAACAATCAAGGTGCTCCCTCAGTTTTTTCTGGAGTTTAGTGCCATAGAGCTTTTGTTTAGGTGTTCTGCTGTCATCAAGTAAAATGACATGGCCTGTTGAGCAAAGACTATGACAATGAATGTGCACTTTGATGCTAATCACATTGGTCTTTTTGAGGAACACAATGTCTGGTATGTGGGTTATCCATTGCATACCAAAAATTGATATGAAACAGCATTGGTGGAATCTCTCCAGGGGTCTAAGTGTCTACAGTACACAACTCAGGAGTACAGCAGGCATTTCAGCATACAAGTATTTGCCAACTTTGTGCAATTCTTAATTACTCTCTGACACTAAACTCAATCTATTTAGAGCTTCAAAAGCAGTAATCGCCTTCTTTAAATTAGAAGACATTTCATTTTATATATATATATATATATATATATATATTACACAATAAAATCCAAAATTATGGGGATAGATCTATTTCAACCAATGCAAAGTATGTTAGTCTTATTCCACCCCGGTGTATGGGCTGTATTCAGTGTTGAAATTAGAGATTTATAATTTAAATTTGACAGCAGTTGAAAAATTGATACAGAACCTACCCGTTTTGACACCTCATCCAGACGAAATACCTGTGTCAGTTGTAAGAGGACTTAAAGGGGAGAGGCTCCACAAAATCCACAGACATTTTTATGTTTATACGTTCTTTTTATATTTTAAAAATAATTATCGAACTTTGTCCATTTTCATATAATAACAATTTTTTATCTATCAAGAACAGTTCTAGGGGAAAGAAGTCAGACAAAGTAGAAAAAATATTTGTGTAACAGGTTTCATCATTTTCGAATTTCATTGGACTAAGTTCATATTTACATTGATTAAACAACATGTGCACAAACAAAATTTATGCTGAAAATGAAAATAATTTTTTTATTATTTGTTTTGGGTATATAATCTAGATGATTTCATTAAGATTCTTTTTTGTCTATGCTGCCATCACTTTTGTTATTAAATATTCCACATTGTCATAATAGAAATCCTGTGAAATATTTATTCTTGTTTGTTTTTAGTTTTTCATGTTTTTAAGTAACATAGTAAAAATTTGTTTGTGTGTCTGCATTTTGAGATGAGTTCTGATTGTTTATTTAGTAGTTTGCGTTGGTCTGGAAAGGTAATAATATCTACAGTAGAATCCCTAATATCAGGAATCCTGATGGACATGATTTTGATGTGTATATTTCAACTATTTGGGTGATATGTAACTGATTTGAAATTCCTGTTTTCCAGGAAATTTACTTTGGATAATTGCTTATGCTTATTTCACCCTAATGACTTGTATTGGTGCAAAAGATGATGGGAATAAGAGGAAAATAACAACTTTAGAGTCTTTGCAAAAAGTGGAAATTTTAAACAGACAAGGTAAAAGTTCATTGTAACTAATGGCTGAGTTCAACATAGGAAAGTCAACATTGTATTATATAAAATCTTCCAAAGAAACTATTCTCCAGCATTCACACTGTCACATTGAACAAGGAAATAAAAAACATGATTGCGATGAAACATAGAGTAAAATTGAAAAAGCTATTGAAAAGGTTATCAGTTTTATGGAAAGAAAACCAGATTCAGCTATGATGATTGCAATCATGCATGCAGAGTTAAAAAGTAACTTTTGTTTAAAAATTTCAAGAAAAAACGAAATGTGGAATAAGTTGAGAATGACATTAAAAGAAAAGGAATTATCAGGCAACAGCAATTAAAAAATCCTCATTACATTATTTGTTTGCATACATGGCATAATTAATTTAATGAATTTTCATTAACATTGCATAATTTATTTCTTTATCATTAAAATCAATTGTGTTATATTTCCCTTACAATTGGCTTATTTTGTTTACTATAAAACATTGAAAATAAATGTTAAGCCTAATTTCAGTTTTTTTATTTTAATCTAAATATAACCCCCTCATATTTGGATTTTGTAACCAATTCCTCATATCCGGAAGACCTTAGTCAAGTTGACAGGGATTCTACTGTATTTTCTCATCCAGACAGAGTTTACACTTGTGGGATTTATTCTTGTAGGCTGATGTTATTTTCCATGATATTTTTTGTGTGATTTTTTTTTTGTTGTTTTTAAAGTAAAGAAAAATAAATGAATAATATAATTTAGTAAATAATAAACATATTAACAAACTACAAATTTCTCACATAAACACAAGTAAACATAATAAAAACACCCAATGATAAATAATAAAAAGTTAGCAAACAATATTATCAAATAGCCACAAATCTGCACTTTGATCCACAAGCATTTCCACTCAATAGTCCCCAAAATTACTTGAAACATAACTGTTACCGCCCACTCAAATAAATGTTAGAATAATGCAATAGGCCAACCCATAACACAGCACTGACTAGTATATATAAATACTTGAGCAAAATCACAATGCACATGGTCTGATGATTGCATGTAAGCATGAAACAGGCTGTTGTACTGGGTGTTGACTTCAGCATCCACATTTATATTTATACATGTTCTATCCCTAAAACTGAGGACTTTAATTCATAAATATAGCATACCATAAAACTATATTTCTACCATATATATATAAACACCAACATGCACCCACACAATATGGTGCATTAATTTTGTTGAGATGAGACCTCTTTAGCACCCCTGGTATATGACGTTGGGGTGTCTCATCATGGGTCAGTGATCAGCGAACTAGTCTAGTAGACCATTAATCCTGTGTAGTAAGTTTACTTTTCACTGGGTGCCCCACATATGTGACTTTCTGTCAGAGTAAACTAAGTTTAGTAATTCCCTATGTATTTTAGTTTAAGAAAGCTCATTTTACTTGGGACAACATACATTACACATGCTTAGTGTGTATGTGTTTATGTATGTATGTATGTGTGTGTGTGTGTGTGTATATATATATATATATATATATATATATATATATGTATGGTGGTGGGGTACCCCAGAATTAAGGTCTCTACAATTTAGCCCATAACTTTTCTTGGTTTGAGATATCATCAGCTAAGTGCAGTGTAACAAAAAGATATTTGACTTGAAAATGCATATGAAACAGCAAAATATCGATGATTACCTCCATTCAGAAAAATTATATCTACTGACATTCATCAGTGCTTGCTGAACATTTACAGAAACCAAACAGTGTATATGAGCACAGTTAGATGGAGAGTAATACAATTCAACATTGTTGCCATGAAAAAGCTGTATGTCACCTCTGATGGTACAGATTTTAGAAGCACTGTATCCAGTTCACTCCATTCTATTGCAGGCAAAAATGCACATGATGTGGTCATGAGGTAGGCTAATAGTGCTTTGTAGCTGGAAACTTGGTCTATCCAATTGTATTATTGTTATTATTTATTTTTTTACTCTTTTGAAGGTATTACTTTTAGAGCATCCCTCATATATATGACGATAAGCAGTATGTTCTGAGTAAAATGAAAGTAGTTGATTTTTAAGTTTAAAATTGGTAAGTTGCTGATACCTATAGCATACTTGGTGATTTTTTTTTCTTATTTTCACCACTTTGACATTTCTTGCAATGTGTCATAGGCATAGTGACTATTTTCAGAGGATGGTAGGAAGATAATCAAATTAGTTTCTACAAACAGGATCAAAATAGTAAGTTCCTGCAGCTAATGAAAATAGATGGAAAAAATATGAATTGAATTTGTAAAATAAAATCAGAATTTCTACCGAGTCCTATTTTCTAGAACCTTGGCTTGAACCTGATTGTGTCACCTTTCACCTTTAAAAACTGCATTTTCCACAAGGCTACTCAGTAGTGAAAATTATCAGTGAGATAAATTAATTTCCTGACATCATTCATCCTTTCATGAGCCTGGAATCTCCCCTGTAAAGTATAGAGCCACAGCTAAACCACGTTACAAAGTGCCATTGTCTTTTTTTTTTTTTTTTAATCATTTCACCTCAAGTAAGTCAATCAAGCCACTAAGACACAAGGGGTTACTGAGTGATAGAGGATATGAGAAAAAATACAATTAACGAGAAAGAATAATTAAAAAATAAGAATTATGAAGACAGAAGATAATGCTTGACATTACATTTAAATTTTTGAAGGTCAAAGTTGACTGAAAAGGATGGAACTAGAAGAAAGTCCTGCAAGTGAAACAGAAAACTCTGTTAGCATGGACCTTATGGTTCTATCTAGCCTGTAAAAAGTTGAGACCTTGCTGGCAATCTAGTACTGCCTTTAAATTCATGAAGCTATTGTGCCATAAATGAAAGTAATATTTACTTTGTTGTAATACAAAAATATGGCTCGAGGCCAAAAGAGGGAATTGAATTCTGGTCTTTGATCTGTCTTATCCTAAACTTATATTGCTATGTTTACTGACACAAACACACCACAGTATTCCTTACACCAAAACAACACATTCTTACTTACCAATCTTACTACAACCACCAAAACACCTCAAAGTCTCTGTGTAATAGAGGAAAATTCAGCAGAACAATTACCATGAAAGTATTTATAGAAAAGGCATAGGGAAGTGACATTATGGTGATGGGAAATTTACTGAAACCGAGATGCCAGGACCAGTAATATAGCAGATTCTTTTGGGGATTTTATCAAGAATCTCTTAAATATATAGCAGGAGCACCAAACAAGATATGACAGCAATATTCAAGGCATGGGCAAATAGTAGACCTATTAATATGTAAGACAGATTCTAGTGAGAAAATTGTCCAGCATGACATGGAGAACTAATTTATTGCTTGCTCCCAACCCAAACAGTTTTTATTCTAGAATCATCCTTTCTCCTAGACTGGCTGTCACCTGCACTAAAGAGCCCAATCTGTCTTGCAATTTAACCCAGGGTGAAGATATGGACTTGAAACTTTCCAAAGAGCATTTGTGGAAAAGTGAATTGAACATCTTCAGACATAATTTGAAACTATTAAAGTTCTGTACAATGAAAACATTCCATTTTTAATCCAATAGTCAACCAAGAAGCCTCCAAGTATTTATAAAAGTTATATGTAAATGATCTCTGACTATTCCTGTCTTTTTCTTTGGTTTAATTAATTCTCCTGTTATTGTGGCACAATAGTCTCTCGTAAATTTAGAAATATTTAGTAGTCGAGTGTTTTATAGCACCAAGATACATTTTCATCAGTCAATAAATAGACAAGAAATGAAAAAATGGCTGAAATAAAAAGGATAAAGTGTTAAAAAAAATAACACACATAGATTAAATTAGCATCTGAGGAAGTTGTGTTTAAAGTATGTAAATAGTTTCATGACATAGACAAGATAGCTTACGAAAAGTTTGTCACTTTTAATTACTCCAGATAAGTTTTATCGGCTTTTTGTTTTAATCTCTCTAATCTTAAGTTGAGGAAAATAGATTTTTTTTCTGCTTGAAAAATGTAGATTTCACTACATTATGGAATGATCACACATTCAGCTGTGAAAATTTACCTGGAAAAAGGTAAAGAATTCCTACAGAAGGTAGTGAAGGAAAATGAGATGAAAGAACGAAACATCATACAAGAAGACAGAAGGCATGGTTGTCAAAAAACATAAACAGCCCAACATTCAAGTTATAAATCGGAGATATCAAAATCAAACAGGTATAATAACTTAAATATCTGAGAAGTGCTCTAACAGAGAATGGAAAGTAAAAAAAAAAACGCTAAAATCTAAAGGTGTATTGGGATAGTGAAAGATAACTTCCAAAAGCTGAACAAAGTTTTAAGAAACATGAAAATGTTTTAAGAAACATGAAAATGTTTTAAGAAACATGAAAATGTTGATAGAAATAAAGAAAAGAGAACTGAAATGTTACATAGCATAAATTTTCCTATATGGCAGTAGATTCTTGAAAAACTCCTCACAAATGAAGAAAACTTCAAACAACAGAAATGTGGTCTGGAGAAGGATGCAAAACTTGAAAAAAGAAACATGAGACAATAGAAATGTGATTCTACAGAAGGATGCTGGGGATACCATGAGCGAAACATGTGACAAAATTTGAGAGAAAATGGAAACAGAAAGGACACTGATAGTTGACATCAGGAAGAGACACTTGAAATTTCTATGGTGCATAATGGGGAAAGAGGGCTTGGGAAATCTGATACTCACAGGACAGATTGAAGTCAAGAGGGACAGAGGAAAACAATGCACAACCTACCTTGCAAGCCTGAGTAAATGGATGGCAGAACAGGGTTTAGGATAGATGACAAAAATGTTAAGTGCTACAAAAGACAGGAAATTGTGGAGAGCAATGATTGTAAACACCCTGAAGGGATAATACACATAGAAGACAAAGACCAGATACTGTGTATTTGGATTTTAGCAAGGCTTCGTAGCCTTAGTGATAAGATCTTTACCTTCCAAATTCTTATTGAGAAAACCTGTTAGAAGTCTATGTGAAAAAAAAAAAATGTCAGAGGAAAGAAAGTTTCATTAGCACTAAGCAGAAAACCTTATGTTGTATCATTAATTGTTCAAAGGAAATAGGATCCAACTAATATGAAATCTGAAATGAAAGGCTTGGAAATTTCTTAATATATCTATTTTTGGCTAAGGGAGGTTTGAGAAAATTCTCCTGGAGATGAATCATCACATGATGTTCTACCCTCGGTGTTGGGGCTGTGGCTTGTTGTAAGAATGTATCACAGACATCATTACATTTTTATAAGCAGCAAGATTATTCAGCTGACAAAATGTGTCCACCTCTTAAATGTCTAAATGAAGTTGTCCAACTTGAAAAACTGCACCTCAACTTAATAAACAAGCCTGTAAGCTGTTTGAAGTTTTCTTTCTAAACAACCCTTGTGAGCTGCCTTTCTCATGTCTTTTTTTTTTTTCTATATTAACGCTAGTTGGCAATGTTCAGCTTCAGCCAATAATGAGTGCTGATCAGTACACAGCTAATGTGTTATATCAATACATCAATATAGCTGTTGTTCATGGAAAGTTCTCAATCACTTCAATATTATTTCCAATTTTTCTTTTATGTACCATATCAATTCAGGATATGTGTGATCATGAACTCCACAACTTCCTATTCTTTGTACCTCTGTGTGTTACCTTATTATTCCTTGTTCTGTCAGCCATTTACACAAGCCAATTATATAAATGACTCACTACTTTCTTCCTGACCTAATTGCTTTCACTCTGCCTTCTGAATGTCAAGGTCTCCAAACATTCCTTCCTCATTGTATGAACCTGAGATGCCAACTGAAGTGCAAGTACCCTTTTTTGTTTACATTCTCCTTAAAACTTCCTTGTTACATGTTCAATCCATGGCATTCTCAGTATCATTCTGTAGAACTTTATCTCTTGACTCAACTCTTCTCTTCCTCACTGCAACATTCACTGCCATATGGAAGAATTGATATTACAGAGCAGTTTAACGCTCTTTATTGTGTACTGCCTTAATAAAATTATCAGCAGCAGCCTTGAGGGTAGAAAAACAAACAAACAAACCCTTAAGTAATTCTCTTTCCTGTTTTCACACTAAAGTAAAAAGGGCCATGGATACTCCACACACAAACACCCATCCACAGGCAAGTCACATGCAAATACATTCATTAACAATTTTTGTTGTGTATTCCATTTTATTTCTAGGAAAAGAAACTCTTCAATTTTCCTTTTGTTAAATAAATGTTATCTTGCATTGTAAATCAATTGATCTGTTATTTTCTGGATGTACCATTTTGCCACCATTAATTCATGTAAAATATTCTTGTAGAAAACATATATTTTAATTAGAGAAGTAGCCAACACACTAAATTTGTTTCTATCAAAATTTTCCTGTTTCTTAATACTTTGTTTAGCTTTTGAAAGTTATCTTTCTTATTCCAATGTGTCTTCAGATTTCAATGCTACAGTTTCCATCCTGTGTTAAAAAATACTTCCCAGATAGTTAAATTTGTGTGCTTGCTGATTCTGAAATCTCCAATTCATAGCTCACATATTGGGCTGTTAGTTTTACTAATAACCATAAATTTGTGTCTTGAGACATATTGCCTAGTGGGTCAAAGCATTTGTTAAAATAGATTTCCAGGAAGTTGTGAGTTCAGTCCATGGGTCTGGTAGTGCTAACAAGTCATATAGTCCAGTTTAGTAGAAGAAATGGACAAGCAGCACCAAGGCAAATAAAACTGGTTAATATTAACTGATATGAAATATCTCCTAAGTATGAAAATCAGAATGAAAACACTTAACCTCCATGGAATGAATAAAACATTCAGTTCGAAATTCCATGTTAACTAAATGTGAAGACACTCCTGATGAAGGATGGAGGGTAAAATATTTAAAACATTGAGAGTGTAACACTCAAGATGAGCATGTTGGTCCAAATTGCAAAGTATATAATAAAAATTTAACACTTTTTTTTTTAATCTATCTTCAGTTCATCACAGATTAGTACCAATTACCATAAAAATCATTTTTATTATTAGTTGTTTTGTATTCTTATTTCCATTTCCTGTTTAGTGTTACTAAGTACAGCCATCTTCCTCATCAGCTTTGTACTAAATTATTCCAGAGAGAGAATTTTGGCACACAGTAACAAGTAATCAAAGTAAGCATAATAACTATCCTTACATAATAAATAATAATCAACATTTCCATAACCAGGTGTAGTTGCTCCATAGTTGAATACCAAACCATTTTTCCATTGATTAAAAGCTAAAGAGGTATTCATTCATGTGTCTATGTTTGTGTGAACCTGGCAGACTCATCCTACTACAGGTGAAACCCAGCCAATGTCCCACAATTTGAAGGTTTGCATCGGTCAACACATGGCTAGTAATTCCATCAGGGGAACCCTTCTGTCCCTGAATGTTACTTGTCTAGAAATCCCTCCACCCAGAAATGCCATGTTGTCACCACACTGACTGTATACAAAGCTACCCCATTGTTCTAAATGACTATTTGACTATACAACAAGATTCATCCACTTTTTAACAAGTTTTGTTTTTAACCCTGCTGAGTGTTTAGCCAAACTCCTCCCCAGAAAAAATCCTGTTGGAGAAGTTCAGTTACAGATGACCAGACTTTGCAGCAGGTAGTAATAGTTTATTTGGTACCAGTAGCACAATGGCCAGACACAATACCTACAAACATATTACCAACTCATTGGCCTTGTGAGTAATGAATTATTTTCCAACCTGCAACCTCTTTCCTTCTCATTATTACTATGGCAGATATTCAAATATTCTACGTTTCTTTGTTCCAACAGTTTAGACCTTCACAACTAGGACACGTCATGCCACATACATGGCATTAAATCATCCTCATCCTCTTCATATTCCTTTGTTAAAGAGTAAATTCCAATCAAACAGCTTCTTTTGTAGAACTGTTACTTTGTTGAACAGACTCTCAAGAGAATGCTTCTCCAAACACTACAATCTTAATATCTTCAAGTTTAGGGTCCAATAATATTGAATATATTCTCATAATATGCACTTCTTGCTTGACTAGATACATAGAACAATCCTATTCAGTTTACTTCGACCTTGAGTGGCTCTTGGGCATTGTAGTAGTTGAACAATAGTTAAAAAAACAAATAATCATGTAATGATGACCACCTGATTACTCCTAATAACATTTCTAAGAAGGTTTTAAAAGGTTAAAGATTAAAAGACTGAAATACTGACTTCATTTTCAACCCCCACCATTTCTCAGTTTGTTTGTAAATCTTTTTCTTTTGTTCCTGATATGAAGGAGTATTTAAAGATAGATAACTCTTTGATAAGCAATAAATGAAATATGAATAGTCAGTTTTATTTGGCTTGTCAAAGATTTTTTTTTTCAATAAATTTGAATGAAAGTTGGTTCATTGAAACATTAAAGGTTTCTGAGTCCCTTTTAAAAGTTAACTTATCTATTTTCTGCGCTTAGTCTTGTTCTTCATAAAACTAACTGGCAACAACCATTTCATAATTGGGTAGATGCCAAGTTGAGAAAGAAAATAAAGGAAAATATAATGGAAGTTAGGAGTTGAGGAATTTCACTGAGTTTTTGATGTTCAAAGGAGAACATAATGAAATGAGAATGAGAAAATGAGGAGAGGATAGAGGAGAAAAACAATTATGCTGCCATCTCTCTACATGAAATTGGAGGAAATAAGTTGGAAGAAGGACAATAGGAATAAAGGAGGAGATGAAAATGGAAAGATTAAACTTCAGTACAAAGAAGAAAAATAGTAGCAGACATGAAAAGAAGTAAGTTGGTAAGAAAATAAATTGATAAAGAAACTGAAAGAAATTAATAAAAAAAAAAACAAGAATCAATTATGATTAAGAAAGGACAAATATTAATCTCAAAAAAAAGAAAAAAAATCACTGGAGTATGAAAAGAAGACAGAAGAGA
Source organism: Acanthosepion pharaonis (assembly GCA_903632075.3). Classification (NCBI taxonomy): domain Eukaryota; kingdom Metazoa; phylum Mollusca; class Cephalopoda; order Sepiida; family Sepiidae; genus Acanthosepion; species Acanthosepion pharaonis. The sequence continues at coordinate 1,507,986 of CAHIKZ030003761.1, read as the reverse complement.
TGAAAGGAATTCATTTACTAGAAAGGCAATAGCAGTGAAAGAAAGGGAAAATTAACCTACCCAATATTGTTTGAATGAAATCAAACCACTTTGTGTACTTGGTGTTGTTAACATAAAGTTTCAACTGAAGTATTCTTTATCCATCATCAGATGAGAGAAAAATCATAAAAACAAACAAATATCTGGGAAGTGTAAAATATCTGTAATTGCATTGGGATAGTGAAAGATGCCTTCCAAAACCTAAGAAAAGTATTAAGAAACAGAAAAATTACATTAGAAACAAAAGAAAGAGTACTGAACTTTTACATAATATCAGTCCTCCGATATGGCAGTGAATGCTGGACAATCTCCTCAAAAATAAAGCAGACATTTGAATCAATTGAAATGTAGTTCTACAGAAAGATGCTGTAAATACCATGGACCAAACCTGTGAGCAACAATGAAGTTTTAGAGAAAATGGAGACAAAAAAGACATGCTTAAAATCAGAAAAAGACAATTGAAATTTCTGGAATTCATAATGTGGAAAGATGGCTTGTAAAATTTGATATTCACAGGACAGTTTGAAGGGAAGTGAAACAGAGGAAAACAACGCATATCCTACCTAGCGAGTTTGAATAAATGGATGGAGAAAGACAACAAAAAGACAATTCATTAAGCGCTATAAAGAATAGGAAATTGTGGAGAGCCATGATTGCCGACATCCTGAAGGAACATGGCATGAAGAAGATTACTTTCTCTTATATCTGCCATTACATCAGATAAATAATGGACAATTCCCTTGTGATTGCAAGGAAATATGGAAGAAAAAGTTGCATTTAAAACTGCTTAGTTTTACTGTAAAAAAGAAAGTATACATAAAAAGGTATGAAGAAAGAAAGGGACGGTAGTGAATGTGATAATGCTATCAGACATTTAACGTCTGCTTCATTGAAGTGGAAAACCTTGTCAATTTCTAATCTTTTAATTTGTACCCTCTTTTTTATGTCTTCAAGATATGGGTGATCATGGCTCTTCACAATTTCCTATCTTTTGTAGTTCTCAGCAATATTTGTTTCCTAGATATGCCTGCTAGTCCTTGTTCTGCCATCCATATATACAAGCTCATTAGGTCAGTTATTTGCTGTTTCCTCTGTCCTGTGAGTGTCAAACTCTTCAACCCTATTTCCATAGGAATTATAATATCTAACAAGAAACTATAAAAAATACTTGGGAAATAAAAAAAAAAAATAGTTAACAACAGTAGAGAGACTTTTGAGTTCAATCTGTAGATCAGTCAATACACAGACTCAGAGAGAATAGCTGAGCAGTACTAAATAAGGAACTAATGAGATATCCCTAGATATGGACATTAGAGTGAGAATAATCTACCTCCCTAGATTAAATGAAAGGTTCAGTTCAAAATTCTCTTAAGATTACCGGGATCGACAAACGACTGATGACATCATGTCTACTGTATGCCAGATGGCCCAATCCCAAAGACCTCCTGTATGGAGGTCTTTGGAATTGGGCCCTCTATCATGCAGCAGACATGGCCCAACCAATGGAGTCTACACTGTCTAAGAGAGTAGGAGGAGGAAATTGTATATGATGAGGTTTTGTAGCATTTGGCCATTGTGCACGCTGGATATCATCAGTCGTTTGTCGAGCTGGCGTTTGTCAAGCTGGCCTCTGGAAGAAGAGCCGCCAGGTGGCTACAGCTGCAGTACCATGACATTGTGATGCACAACATGAAAGCTGTGGACATCAACACAGAATCCTGGGAGAGCCTGGCAGCCATACGATTTAAGTGGAGAGGAACCCGACCAAACACCTCAAGTCAAGGGAGGAGAAGCTGACACAAGTCGCCACGGAAATGCAGGCCTGTGAGAGCTCCAACAAACCAGAGACAGAACATACATGCAACCTCTGCAACAGGGATGGTCACTCCTGCATTGGCCTCCATAGTCACAGATATTGATGCTCCAGCCAAGCAGACAATTAGAATGCTCTCCATGGTCAACCCTGACTGGCAGAGGCCTACTCTCTTGGAAGAATCTCACACAGTAACCCTCTAGATTTACAGCCACATCAGATTGAAACACTGCTTCCCGTACATTCCCCATTACCAAGTTAAGCAATGTCAAGCCTGTTCAGTAACTAGATGAGTGACCACTTGGAAATACCATGTGCTGTAAGCTTTGATGTGTGGGTGTTGTGATGGATATTGGCTCGGAATTGTTAACTGGAGAGCCAGGTTCCAATTCCCATTGGGTTTGTTATTTTTGCTTATGCACAAATACCCTTAGGAAAGGTATGAATTCACCTCTTCTCTTCCTGGCTATGGGTTAATTAGTAAGACATGTATCACTAAACCATTATTATCTAAAAAAAAAAATTTTTTAATTTTCAAGCTTTAAATAACATGCAAGGGTCGAAAACAAATATTTCTATCTATCAATCAAAAATGAAATTGTTAACATCTAAAAAAATTAATAGTAGGCCTCTGTCAGGGTTGACCATAGGTAGCATCCTAGCTGTCTGTAGCATCAATATCTGTGACTGTAGAGGCTGATGCAGGAGTGACCATCTCTGTTGCAGAGGGCATGTGTGTTATGTCTCTGGTCTGTTGGAGCTGTCATTTTACTTGGTGTGGGCCCTCCTTTCCGTGGCGACTTATGTCAGCTTCTCCTCCCCTGACTTGAGGTGTTTGGTCAAGGTTCCCCTCCATTCAGATCGTATGGCTGCCAGGTTCTCCGAGGACTCTGTTTTGATGTCCACAGCTTTCATGTTGCGTCTCACGACATAGCGGTACCACAGCTGTGGCCACCCGGCAGGTCTCCTTCCAGCGGCCAGCTCTCCATACAGGAGATATTTGGGGATGCAGACATCTGTCATGTGATGGACGTGGCCCAACCAATGGAATCAGCACTGTCTGAGCAGTGACCTTAAAAAATTATGGTTTTAAATAACCTGCAAGTGGTTGATAAGCTGTAGAAAATGAACTAACCAATCAATAAACTTCCACTTTGAGTGGCCTTTGGGCCTTTTATTGGACGAACTAAAGTACAAAAAACAGCAAAGATCACTATATTAGTCTGCATGTAAATAATATTGATAATGACTGAAACATGATAACAACAGCAAGTAAACAAAGAAGGAAATCGGGTGTCTGATTGTTATAGTGTCTCTCAATGATTCTTCACAGAGTTATAGACAATACAAAGGGAAAATTAATTTTTGATTTCTTTTATGAATTCATGGGGAAAATAAAAGATAATGGTATTATAAAAAAAAGGAGTGAAAATAATTTGATGAAATTTGACCAAATAGAAAAGGATGAATAATAAAAAGAGGCTAGAAGGCAAGCTATTTAGGAAAAAAGAGTGACCAAACCTAATATGCTATTGAACAACACAGACATTTAATGAAAAACACCAATGAATAGGGTTAATAAATCAGGTGACTTCAGGGATGGAGGACCTAAGGAAATAGTGATCAGTAAAAAAAAAAAAAAAAAAAAAAATGAAATTATAAAGCCAAATATTATGACAATATTTAATGAAAAACTCTAAGAAAGTGTTAAAAAATTAAAGTAAGGTTATTAACAGAAAAGAGAAATAGAGAACACTAATTAAAAACTATGAATGATCAGGAAAAAAAGAAAAATTGACAAAAATTCAAACGTTTTTCAGAAAGATAAAAGAAACAAAAGAGTCAGGCATTAAAAGCAAGGATATACAAAAAAAAAAATAGCCAAATAAAGTCTTTAATTTTTTCCACAAAATCTAATTAACTCATATTCTGTAATTTCCAATACTTAATTGTGTCAAGCTAATTTTGCTGTGGTGAGCATTCTTTTGCCGTCTGTATTAATTTTATGACAATCTCTAAAATTCATTCACTGCCAATTTTTTAAAAAAATCACTCTTTTTGGCAGAATTTCATTTGTTGTTTCAGCAGACATTTTTTGTATTGTGTGTCAGGTTATTAAAGTGTGATTATCTTCACCTCTTTCTTACAGTTCTATGACAAATTTTAATCAGACAAATTTTGAATGACCTTTGAATTTTATCTCACTTACATGTAAAATAATCATTTGGTGATGGGTTTGCAAAATACCAATCCTAAGTTCCAATCTCAGAGAGGCTAACACAGCTTGGTTGTTAGAAAAGATATTTGCAGATCTAAATGGACCATAAAAATGTCCTTTGGAGTCAGTGGCCATGGTTAACCCAACAAACACAATTGACAAAGTTTGCAACAAACAATAAGAAGAAAAAGAACAGGGGGGAAAAATAATATAAAGCAAGCAAACAATATGTGCAAGGCAAATTAATTGTAATAAGGCAATGCAACAGTAATATGGCAAAAAGTTCTAACTAAAAATTCAGGTTGACACACAAAAAATAAGTTTGGACAAATGAATATAGCATTCTGATTTCAAGACAAGACAGACCAGGACTGAGTCAGATGAAACTGAGAACCTGTCTATTTTATTGGCTAGAAAAAAATCCCAGAATTCATTTGATTCAGCCAATTGTCCTTCATGGCTTCATTGTGTGCTTCTGCCTATAAATGGGGAGTGGAAAGTGTTTAACAGTCATTCCTATTAGGATTGAAAGCAACATTGAATTATGGCTTTTTAAAAATTATTCTTCTGTATTAGAACTAGACTAGCATGAATAAACAATGCCAAAATGATGGCTTAGTGTAATAAGGCAAAGCAACAGTAATATGGCATAAAGGTTCACAAACTAAGAACTGGGTATGACGTGCAAGAGCAAATTCGGGTAAGTGAACATCACATTCTAACTGTAAGACATAATAGCCTGGGACTGAGTCAGATGAAACTGAGAACTAGCCTATTTTATTAGCTAGGAAAAAATCCCAGTATGTATTTGTGTGCTTATGCCTATAAATTGGGGAGGGGAAAGTGTTTTGCTGTCATTCCCTTTCCAGATTGAAATCAACTTGTTCTTTTTACTTTTTTTTTTATTTTTCTTGAAATAAAGGATGTACGAGTCCTGGTTAATGTTTTGGAAAATGGAATCGGTAAGCCACATTCAAATTGTGTTCATGGCTTTCACTTTCCATAGACACTGTTCAGAAAGATGTGAATCCTGCTACCTATAGATAAAACTATTGGGAAAATTGGCCCTCTGGTCTAGGCTGGCAACCAGGTCAATTCTGAATTCAAAACCATGAAGAAAGCAAATCTTCTCCAAGAAGAGTCATAACAATTTATAGATTTTAATCTATGCAAAACTCTAATCACCTATGTCCTGAAAGTGGAACATGGCATTAAAAAAAATAAATGTAAATAAAAATGTAGATGAAATTATTTTGCATAGATTTTACTCAACTTGGAATACAAACTTAAAATAAAAATAATAAACAAAACTAAAGCCTAAAAATGACATGACACAGAAATCAAAAGGTGCATCATAATAAGGAAATAAGGAAAAACAAAGGAAAATATTGTCTGAAACCTAGAAAAGAACACTGAACTCCTATATAATATCTACCTCCTGTATGGCAGTGTGCATATTGGACAATTTCCTTACAGATGAAGAAAGGGTCAGAGATGCAGTTCTACATGGACAGAACATATGAGCAGTGAGTAAATTCTAAAACAAATGGAAGCTAAAAAGACACATACTTAAAATCAGAAAGAAGGTATTTGCATTATTTACATCATTCGAACTGTTGTCCTCATCTTTATTGCCATATTCACAATGTTTTGGCCATTGTATTCTCCAACCATCTTCAGGTGATATACATTGGGATTTTAAACCAAACCTGGGAGTAGATTGTTCTATTTCAATATTCCATGCCATTTTTGGATATTTCAGTTAATTCTCTTTAGTAACTCAGTTTTTGTTCCCTTTTCTGTGGCTAAGTCACTTTCAGTGACTCGGCCCACTGGATAAGAACATTGGTTATGTGGAACTAAAACAATCTATCTCCATGGACTAAGTAAAGGGTATGGTTCAAAATTTTAACACATATACCTGAAGAAGGTTGGAGTGTACAATGGCCAAAACATTGTAAATATGGCAATAAAGATGAGGACAACAGTCCAGACAATGTAAATAGTGTAAATAATCAGAAATATAGACAAATGCAGAAAGAAACAATTGAAATTTTAGGACAACATGTAAAGAAGGAAAGCTTGGAAAATTTAATATTCACAGGATGTATTTAGGGAAAATGAGTAGAGGGGAAACTAGAGAATGATTTAAATGTGAATGGATAGCAGAGAAAACCCAAGGAGGGATAGTAAGGAGTTAATATTGCAAAGAGCTATAAGGGACAGGATTGCTAATGTTCAAAAGGGGCATAAATACTAAAGTCTTTTAATTAATATTAAATCTTCTTTAACAAATGGGTGTGCAGGTGATGTATTTGAGAGCTTTACATTGATGACTTGCAAATACCCCCATGAATCTATATGTAGTAGATAACCTACTGCTATCCTATCTTCCTTTTTCCTTATCACTGTCAAATTATGCAATCCCACTTCTTTGATGTGTCCAAGAAATTTCAAGTCTTTTTCTGATTCTAATATAAATCTCCAATTTCTTTCTTTTCCTTAAGTTTTCTTCATTGCTTATGTACTCATTCCCTTAAATTCCATTGGTAAGAAAGAATTTTCTCTCTGAGAACTTCTGTAGAGCAACTACTTTGTGGAACAGACTCTCAAAAGTATTCTTCTCTGAGCACAACTGTCTGTTATTTATCTTGTATATCCTACTAATCTAAACTTACATTGCTATCATACATTTATACTGTTGTGGAGTAGCTGAACACCACCACAAGATGGACTTGTCTAAGATTATTTAAACAGCACTCTCTTACTGAGTGAAAGGAGTTAAGGATTAACTATTAAGCACGCTCTTACTGAGTGAAAGGAGTTAAGGATTAACTATTAAGCACGCTCTTACTGAGTGAAAGGAGTTAAGGATTAACTATTAAACACGCTCTTACTGAGTGAAAGGAGTTAAGGATTAACTATTAAGCACTCTCTTACTGAGTGAAAGGAGTTAAGGATTAACTATTAAGCACGCTCTTACTGAGTGAAAGGAGTTAAGGATTAACTATTAAGCACTCTCTTACTGAGTGAAAGGAGTTAAGGATTAACTATTAAGCACTCTCTTACTGAGTGAAAGGAGTTAAGGATTAACTATTAAGCACGCTCTTACTGAGTGAAAGGAGTTAAGGATTAACTATTAAGCACGCTCTTACTGAGTGAAGGAGTTAAGGATTAACTATTAAGCACGCTCTTACTGAGTGAAAGGAGTTAAGGATTAACTATTAAGCACGCTCTTACTGGAGTGAAAGGAGTTAAGATTAACTATTAAGCACGCTCTTACTGAGTGAAAGGAGTTAAGGATTAACTATTAAGCACGCTCTTACTGAGTGAAAGGAGTTAAGGATTAACTATTAAGCACGCTCTTACTGAGTGAAAGGAGTTAAGGATTAACTATTAAAGCACGCTCTTACTGAGTGAAAGGAGTTAAGGATTAACTATTAAGCACGCTCTTACTGAGTGAAAGGAGTTAAGTTAAAAGGAGTTATTAACTATTAAGCACGCCTTACTGAGTGAAAGGAGTTAAGGATTAACTATTAAGCACGCTCTTACTGAGTGAAAGGAGTTAAGGATTAACTATAAGCACGCTCTTACTGAGTGAAAGGAGTTAAGGATTAACTATTAAGCACGCTCTTACTGAGTGAAAGGAGTTAAGGATTAACTATTAAGCACGCTCTTACTGAGTGAAAGGAGTTAAGGATTAACTATTAAGCACGCTCTTACTGAGTGAAAGGAGTTAAGGATTAACTATTAAGCACGCTCTTACTGAGTGAAAGGAGTTAAGGATTAACTATTAAGCACGCTCTTACTGAGTGAAAGGAGTTAAGGATTAACTATTAAGCACGCTCTTACTGAGTGAAAGGAGTTAAGGATTAACTATTAAGCACGCTCTTACTGAGTGAAAGGAGTTAAGGATTAACTATTAAGCACGCTCTTACTGAGTGAAAGGAGTTAAGGATTAACTAACTTAAGCACGCTCTTACTGAGTGAAAGGAGTTAAGGATTAACTATTAAGCACGCTCTTACTGAGTGAAAGGAGTTAAGGATTAACTATTAAGCACGCTCTTACTGAGTGAAAGGAGTTAAGGATTAACTATTAAGCACGCTCTTACTGAGTGAAAGGAGTTAAGGATTAACTATTATTTACATTAATTTGTGTTCTCAACCATGTACTATATTATTTTCTGGAATAAACTACTACTTATTTTTTATGTGTGTCAACCTTTCCTATTTATGACACAACATATACAGTACCTAATTCTGTAATTCGCTACCTTGACTAGCTTTTGGGTCTGTAATTGGGGGATTATTTAATAAAAAAAAATCTTATTGGATTAAATTCATCCAGTACTGAATATTTTCCTGACAAGAAACAAAGATTTTCAATGACCATTCTTCTTTTTGTGCTTTATCCCTTCTGTTAAATAATAGTTTCTGACTATTGTTTTTTTTTTTTTTAGTGGCTGTGTATTTGGTTAAGACCTTCTGAGGCTGACCTCTTAGTATAAGGGTTCTTTTTGCTTGCATTTTCCTTAAAATTTCTTCATTGATCATGTTTTGTCCATCATATTCTCAGCATCCTTCTGTAGAACCATATCACGGTTGCCACAAATGTCATCTTCATCTGTGAGGAAACTGTTCAACATTCATTGACATATAGTTGTGAAGTGAAGACGAAAATAAACACCAAAATGCTCAATGAAGAGATGACAAAAAAATGTTTTTCGAGTTGGAGGATTTGCAAATCCTTCTAGTTAATAGATTAATCCTTTAAAAATAAATATTTGACATTTTTCAACTAATAAAAATCATGTTTTGTGATCTCTTTGAAGAGTACATAAGCAAAGCCAGACAAGCCAGTAAGGAATGGCAACAGTTCAGGCTTCAAAGAGATTCCATTACTCATTCACCTGTCTTCCTTACCAAACATCTTGAAACTTACTTCTCTCCTCACTTTCTCTCTTACCTCCTTTTTCTCACACATACATGTGAAGAAATCATGCAAGCAAATATAAATCAGGAACTTTAACAATAATTTAGTTGTAAAAACAGGAAAATAAAAATATTTTATATTTTTATACAGAGGAACTTCGGTTCTTGAACATCTCACATGTCAAAAAAATCAGTTTTCAAACAGAAAATTAGAAATGAAAATGCCTCAGTTATCGAACAAAATTACAGTTCTCAAACAACATAGCCAAACCGAGTTAATATGAACTGAATAATTTCTTAGTTGGCTGCAGTGTTGTATACATTAGTGTGTTGTGCCGTACTTTACTTTTCGAATTTTATTGTACTGTGAATTTTTTCTCCATATTGATTCCTATTGGAAAAATAGTTTCAGTTTATGAACATTTCAGGTTAGGAACAACCTTCAGGAACAAATTAAATTCATGAACCAAGGTTCCACTGTATTTTAAAACCTTTCTGGATTTTTTCTTTGTTGTCTGTTGATTCAAATCTCCAACATGGTGATAGTAATATGAACTATTTCCTTAGAAGGAAATATTCAGCATTCATTGACCAAGAAGTTAGTGCTGCTTTTGGTTAAAATTTATAAAAATCTTTCTCTGTAAGAGAATTTTTCAGGTAAAATCGGTTTCTCAAGTCTAGGAGCTGTCAGGTATTGATGGGAGCCACATTCCTAACCTTTTCTTTGGGGTAGTGTGGAATATTGGCATTTTGATTGTCATTATTCTCTCTTCAAATAACATATGCTAACTATTTTAGTTGTTGCTACTGTTGAAACTCCTCAAGTGACATGGTTTCTCTTATCTGGTAGAATTCTTTGAGATTCTCTAATACCAGTTCACAAGGTTCAAGAAAGAACAGTCTTTGCACGCTTTAATTGCTTGAAGCCATTTTTAATCATTGATCTGAAAAAGCTGTTTTCTACAACCAGCAGTTGATACATTTCTGAATGAGTCTGGAACCTGGTTCTTTAAGAACATTACTCTCGTTTTTAGGTTAATTCATTATAAGCAGATTGGTATTATGTAGCACAGACCATATTGTAGAAACGTTTCTTTACGATTTTAAAGATCATGAAAGAGAAATAAGGGTAAGCAGAAATGGATGAGCTTCACCAAGGAAAGAAGGAATAATTTTCTTTTTTATTATTTTAGAAGATGAATTTCAATGAGAAAAAGGAAAAGAATAGAAAAAAGAAACAAAGAAAAATTCAAGTGAGGAAAATAAGAAAATTAGCCAAAAGAAGAAAGAGAAATGATGAAAATGAAGAAAAAGTGGAAAAACAAAGGAAGAAGAAAAGGAGTAAAAACGATAAAGGAAGGGGAAAAGTAATGAAGGAAGAAGAAAAGAGGAAAAACAAATGGGTAAACAACAAATGAAAAAGAAGAAAACTTGATGTAAATAAGAAATGAAGAGAAAGAAGAAAATACAAACAGGCAGAAATGAAGCAAGATAAAAACAATGCTAAAGAAGGAAGAAGAGGAGAAGGATGAAGAAGAAATATACAAACTAAAAGAATTGAGAAAGGGAGCAGAAATGAAGAAGTAAAAGAGCCAATATACAAGGAAAAAGAAAGAGGAAGAAAAAGAAATACAAAGACAGAAATGAAAAAGAAAAAATCAAGATGAAGGAAAGAGAAATAAACTGGTCAATTGGAAAGAAAATCTCCAAAAAACATGAATGAAAAAAAAAATGGAAAATGAAGAAAAATATCAATAAAATAAGCAAAAAAAAGAAAAAGAAATCAGACTGGAAAAAGGAAGAGAAAAAAAGAAAACCAAACCTTCCAAGATGAAAGCAAATTCAAAAAGAAATGTTTAAATTACAAGTCAAAATCAGATGAGTAAAATAAATGAATTTATCAGAGAGAAAAAAAAACTTTCGTTTTAGAGCTAACATTAACATTCTGCAAGCCAAACTTGGATCACAGGTAAAATTATTGAAGGGCTGGTACTTCACCTTTGACCGATGTCTTTGACATTCACTTCCTGTTTGCTGGCTTTGAAAGCAATGTTCTTATCTTGGCTTGCTCTTTCTGAGAAGAAATAGCAGAAAGGTTGAGATGAAGAGAGAAAAGTGGTCAGACAGCCTGGCGGATAGATGTGGCGAGATAGAAGATTCTTCACATTTCTTGGTAACAGGTACTAGGGATGACAAAATGATTTTAGGAAGAGTCATTGTAAAAGCTTGGAAGCAAAGAGGATAAGAAAAGAAGGCATGCAGGTCACCTGTAGTGTAGCAACATTGACGTGACTGGTGATCTGGAAAAAAATATGAATATGAAAAAAAAAAAAAATCAGTCAGGTGGAAAAATGTGTAGACATAACCCAAACTGTCAAATGTGTCATATTTTATTTATTTATTTATTTTATACTAGTGTAGCCTATGATATCACAGATAGGATTTAGTAAACAAATGTGTCAAAACTTTTATTCACTTAGATGAATACATATCCAGAGACGACACAGACATAGCAAACAGAATAGAAATTCCAAAAGTTTGTTTTTATACACATGTTTAGTATCCTGGAAAGGTTATGGTTATAGATACATGAAGTGGAATCAGCATGCAGAGTTCAAATTCTGACCAAGTTGGTTGCATCCACTTTTAAAAATAACACCCTGAGATATGAAGTTAAACCGCTATGCATAGTTGCCTGGTTTCAACTGTTGCCCAAAGACAAATTTGTAGGGGTGGAAGTGTAGTTCTTTATGCAAAATACGCCTTACAGAACAATTATTGATGCCAAGTTCAGTAGCATGGATCAGCAGAGCAATTCAGACTGCATAGCAAAGCTTGTCTGACATATTCCATATTTTCTGGAGTACATACCTTTTGTGAGGCTCCCACCAGTCTACTATTCATTGGTGTCCCATGTACAATGTAAGATTGTGTTATGGGTGGGAACAGTCTGATTTCTGTGAATGCTGAATTGATGACAAGGCTGAACTGCTGTGACAGACTTGTTATTCTTCACAAAACTGTCGTAGGTAAATACGTGGTGCTCTATCATCCATAGTGCCACAGCCTCAGCTGAAAAGAGAAAAAAAAAATGTTAAGACACCATAGACCGAATGATACCTGCTGGACATATATCCCTCCTCCAGACTGAGTAAAAGCCATTTCAATAATGTCTGTCTGCTCACCCTGTATATATAAGAAGCATACATGGACCATGTTTCATTTTAATCACTTATTTTGGATCTCACTTTGACAACACTCAGTTCCACACTAGAAGACAACAAGAAACTAATTTGAAGAAATTTGCACAAACAAATATTCTCTTGCTTAGCACATGCAAAAAATTGGATAGTGTTCCAAAAGGATTTGAAATTAAAGAAATTCCCAATCGTCCACAAACATATTACATAAATCCAAGGCTCAACAGATCTGTAACTCTACTTCTTCACAATTATGTGACCTTGCTTTTAAAGTGGCCTATTCTAAACAGCACACTCTTTACAAATATGCAATAACACAGGTTCTGTTCTTCACAGTTCTCTCACAATCAACCACTCCTCCTCCTCCAATGTGTTTTATGGCCTACAAGTCATATACAATAAATATCTGGACTTTATCCAACATTTTTCTTGATGATCAATGATTTTGATATTTTGCAACTTTTCACTCTGGTTACATTTACAAAACCAAGTTCTTCAAATATTTTCTTATTAAATTTATTCTTGCAGAGATGATTTCATAAATTATCAGTCCATCTTTTTTTTCTTTTTTTTATCTTATTGATAAAGGTGGAAATGGATTTGTCACCTTTATTATTTGTGTGTATCTCTTCAAAATACCAGTCTGATTATAGATTAGCAATACATGCTAATAATATACTATGCTGATAAGAATTAAATCTAAAGGTATAAACAGTGCATGTAATAATTTAGGCATAGAATTTATATCTTCTCTTCATATCTCTTCTTAACTTTATTTTGATTGGTCCACTCAGCTTAGTCAGTTCATATCTGTTAACATATTTGTGGTTGGTTGTATTACCTATTCTACACTGGATCATTTTTTTTATCAACATTAAATAAACTTAGCAGAGGTTATAAGAGTAAGTTACATCATAATGACTTAATTCACTACAATAGCAAATAGTCGAGATTAGCTTGTTAATGATCACTCTAATATAATAAATAAGTAAATGATAAATATTGCATTTACAATGTTGTAAATATAAAATTATTTTAGTCAGTAAAGGCAAGAAGGAGAGGAAAGCAGTGCACAACCTATCTAATGAGCTTGTGTAACTGGTTGACAGAACAGGGATTAGGAGAGATCACAAAAAGACAAAACTTACTAAGAGCTACAAAGGACAGGAAGTTGTGGAGAGCTATGTTCGCCCATATCCTGAAGGGACACAAAATATGCAAGAAGAATATACCTGAAATTAACTGTCGCAAAATTAATCTTTTTGTTGTTAGCAGTTCAGTACTCTTTTTGTTTGTTTCTATGTAATATCAATCCTCCTATATGGCCATGGATGCTGGACATTTTCCTCACAGATGAAAAGAAGGCTTTGGACAATGATGATATTGTTTGGCAGAAGGACTCCAAGGATACCATGGAGCCTGATCAATGAGGAATTTTAAGGAAATGGGAATGTAAAGGGTACTCTTACTTAGAACCAGAAATAGACAATTGAAATTTTTCTGATAAATAATGAGGAAAGAGAGCTTGGAGAATCTGACACTCACAGGATATATTGGAGGCAAGAGTAATAGAAAGAAACAGCAAGTAATCTCCCTAATGAGCTTATGTAAATTGGTAGCAGAACAAGTACTGTTATGGAAAGGAATGAGGCAAATATTACTTAGAGCTAGAAAAAACAGGAAGATATGGAGAGCCATGATATCCCATGTCCTGAAGAGACACTGTTCATAAATGAAAGTAGAATCCAAAATCAGTTAGATTCTATGCTCTCTTATAGTCAGTCTTTAAATGCAAAAACTCTTTTGAAGAAATTGGTTGAATTTTTGGTTTTGATTATTTACATTATTTGCAAGTGTACCATCATCCTCATTTTTGTTCTCATTGTGTTGTCTGGCCTTTATCATGTAACTGTTGATTCAGGTAACCGTCAGGGAATTTTGAACTTAACCCTTTCTTTAATCTATAAAAGAAAACTGTTCTCATTCTACTGTTCATACCCAGGGATGTATATCATCTAGTCTTTTATTCCTGCTCAGTTAATGTTCATTTTCACTGAGTTCAAGTACACAATCCCAGCCCTGGGATTGAACTTGCACTTACAAATTCACAGACCAATGCTTTAATCTACAGCAAAATGAAAAGAATCTCGCCTTTTAAATCAAATAAAGTGTTAAGTTCAAAATTCTTCGAAGGTTAAGCCAATTGACAAGCAACTGATGAAGATCAAAGGTTACAGTGTTGTTATAAACAATAAAGATGAGGACAACAGTCCATTTGTAAATAATGATAAATCTTCATCCCAATAATTCAGACAGAGATTCTGGTTTTAAATTCTTATTCTTTTTTATTTTAGATAATCTACATTTCGCAAACTTGTTGAACATAAACGTTATTTTATATTTATTTCTTCAGATTGCATGCAGACATTTTGTGTCCAAATACTTATTTCAGAATTTGTTCTTCTTAGCCCTGGATTAAATTATGGCTTACAATGCTGTTGGATAAAAGTGACTAACCTTATCCTTTGAATTTAGCTTAACTTTCATTCCATTGGAAAAGAGAACATTCTTCCCGTCTTCTACGGTGAAATTCTTGTAATAGTGAGCCCATTCAAGTCTCTTGGCTTTGTTGGCTTTGCTTATTAGCGGCTTAAACCTTCATGTACAAGATTTGCAGCCTTATTCTAACAGCCACCGACAGACTGTTGAAGAGGCAACACTAACACCTTGCTCTTCGCTTAGACTGGCTGCAATTTCTTAGCTAGTTATAATCCTATTCTTCACAACTTCTCTCTTGATTACCCTGCCAGTTCTATCATCAATCTTTTTCTTTCGTCCCCTTGTTTCCTTCCTTGGAGCAGAAGTGGCATCATTATGTGCCCTAAGCACTCAAGAGACAGTTGACTGCAAGGTTATAGCAATTTCTGCAATTTCTCTCATAGACTTGCTTGCTTTTGAGAGGGCAGTAATAGATGCCTTAAGGGATTCTGAGGCGAGTTTGTACCATTTCATCTGGTTAGTGATTTGAGTGGCTATTTCAAGCAGTTTTTATACTGTATGTGGCTTTCTGGAATATTTTGGAATACTCTAGTTTTAATTTAAGCTGTTCTAGAATTCTCTAGAATATTGCTCTGAGTGTATTGTAAAATAGTTTTCAATATTTTGTCAAAAGCTCTTTAAATTTACCAGTTTAATCACTAGAATGTGATATATCCAAATTTATAATTATCAATAGAATACCTTAGGGGGAATAAACTTTTTTCCAGGTGGTCAGGAAGTGGGTTTTTTTATTAGTAAGATTAAAAATTATTTTAACCCCCAAAACAAAAATATTTTTAGTAAATCAGGCGAAGGTCTTACAGTTCATTTTGACACAAAGGCTGTAGAAAAAGTCAGCTTTTTACTATTTTAAGTCTTTGGAAGATGGGAGATAAACACAGTTGATGGCAATGTTTGTTAGGCGACTGTAGAAGAGTCTGACAATTCAAATCTTCCACAGAGCATCATTTGTTGATATATTCTGAAAAGACCTGCAGATGCAATTCATTCAGTATGCCTTATTTTAGTCATGTATAACTGGTTAAAAAAAAATGTCATATGATCTCATATTGTTGCGATTTATTTATCTCTGCCCAAACAGATTCAACCACTCATGTCGAAAAGATCTAATCACAAACCCAGAAAACTGTGGAATCTTAAAAAACAAACCTTAAATCCAGCATATTGAATATTTCATATTTTTATCAGGCTTCAGTTGAATAGATTAACATTATTTTCTTTATTTTCAACATTTCTTTCTTCTTTATCCCAATTGCTTCAAGCTCTGGCCCATTCTTTAATATATAAAAAAATTACTTTGTATTTTAAGGTTCTTGTTTTACCTACCTACATATCTATGGTGTGTGTAACTCTTTCAGTAATCCTACATAGCCTTTTCTTGTATATATTTATATAGATGGCAAAAGAAAATGTTCATGCATGTGTGAACATATTTGAATAAGTGTGTGTGTGTATCCTAGTGATTTCTTTACATTGAAACTAAGTAAGGAATCTAAGAATATTTTGAAATAGCAAACTAAAAGCATTGTATTTTCTTGTGCTGAGAACATTCTGCACACCTCATGATGACTTGCAAAATTTCAGAAAAACAAATAAGTATAAAATTCAGTAAAATAAAAAATGCAAAGTTAGACTCCAGAAGGAAGCTCTTATAGTCAAGGAAGGCAAGAAGAAAAAATATCACTTTACTTTGAAAAGACGGAAGGCATAGATATACAAAATATGCCATTCAGAAACTAAGCAAAGTATTGAAAGTGTGAGAAAAGTCTTTAGAAGCCTATCCTTGGTAAGACAATAAACCACGTGCAACAGCAAGGCTTCTGATCAGGAGGTTTTGAGGGGCGTGGAACCACCCTCTTAATTACTGGTGTTGCCATGTCCACTCTGACCAAAACACTACAAAAGTGTATAAATAGGTTTTAATACCAGAAATACTTTGTAAAAATTTATTACCAGCAATAAATTTTTGAAGAAAAAATTATTACTAGTAATACATTTAACAAGACAAAACATTACCAGCAATATCGTTTTTGAAAAAGAAAAAAATATTACCAGCTGTAGTTAATGTTAGACATTCTCCTCACAGATGAAGAAGTGATTTGAGACAGCAGAAATGTGGTTCTACAGAAAGATACTGAGAATATCATGGGCTGGACATGTGAGCAATGATTAATTTTTAAGGAAAATGGAAGCAAAAAGGACAATTATGCTTAAAATCAAAAAGAGACAGTTGAAATTTCTAGGACACTTAATGAGGAAAGAGAACTTGGAAAACTTACCACTCACAGGACATGTTGAAGTCAAATAGGAACAGAGAAAAGCAACAAATAATCTACCTAACTAGCTTGTATAAATTGTTGCCAGAACAAGTATTAGGAGAAAGATAGCAAAAAGACAAGATTGCTATGAGCTAAAAGGGAAAGGAAGTTGTGGAGAACTATGAACTCGACTTCTTGAAGAAGTGATTAACTCTTAATCAAAATGGAATATTCTAATATTTTGAGATAATTTTTAATTATTTTTTTTAGCTGCAGTAATTATCAAAATTAAAATAAACACTTTTTTTTTTTTTTTTTACAAGTGATGAGTCTTGAATAAGTGTCAAAAATATTATACTCATCCATGATATTCTAATTTTTTGATATGCACTTGTTTATATATTATAACACTTTTCAGAATATATACATATTACATTGTGAGCTTAGGTAAAAATTATGAGAACAACATTTTAATCTTAGGACATTGTGGGTTATACCTACTTACCTTTGTCATGTTTGCCAAGATGCTATTAGATGGTGCTGTTATCAAAACAGAACATTCTTTGTTTGTGTTACCTTTTCTCTCTGGGATGTGGAAGAAACAATACCAACATGGGATTTGTTCCTGTCATGGGGATATCTTTTCCTGGGTTACTAAATTTCTTCAACAGACACATGTATCACCGACACAATTTCTAAATATCTTTGCATGCATACTAGCATATTTTCTTTCCTTCGTTAATCACTCAGTTGTTATATAGAAACACATGAAAATATTGCCATGTTGAAATTTATTCCATTTCCTTTCACCTCTGCAAATAATGAGAATCCATCATTTACATACATTTTGGCCAACAGGGAGCAGTATCGTAACAAGCTGTGCACAGATGCTGCATTTCAAATTTTGGCAGATCATGCACATGCAAATCTGAGACAGAGAATTAAGGGGTGACACTTTAAACTGAGGCAGTGCAAAGATATTTTGATCCCAAGCCAAAAAGCTAAGGCATAAATAATTGTATCAGTTTTCATGGATATCATTATCATCAGTCCCATGTCACAGTGTCCCTTCACATATGTGTTAAAAGTCTAAGAGGTATTCATTCATGTGTAGAGTATGTTGCGCAAGTAGACATAGTGGATCCCATCCCTCTTCAGGTCAGACTACAGCCAATGTCCTCAAACTTGAAGGCTTGCATCTGGGGAGTCCTCCACCCAGCAATGCTGTCATCACCACACTAGCTGCATGCATAGCTATGAAACCTAACTGAAATATAGACAGATACTATGGAACCTTGTTTAATATTTATTTGTCATGGAGTGCTAGTATGTTTGGGTAGATATTTAGTCATTATTATGTTGTGGGAAGCAGCATTTTCGATCGTAAATATTTACATGCTGCTGGAAAATTTATCCCACAAATAATATTAGTGGACTCTATGTGAGTCCAAGTAAAAAATGAGTAACACAAAACAGTATGTGAGGAATGAGAAGACTTACCTCCCGCAAAGTGAATTTGCTTGGCATGTCAGTTCTTGTTGAAAGATTATGACCAGCATTAAAAGAGAAGCGAGTTATTCCAAAATTCCCATATCGTGGACAGACGTACAAAGGAAAAAATAAAAATAAAAAAAGACTAAGAATTCAAACCAGCTTGAATTTATAAAACTAGAAGTCTCGGGCGAACGAGAGTAAGTCTCATATGCAAATTTCAGTTGCCCCTGATGCAGGCATAAATAGCGAGTCTTGGAGGAAGACGAGAGGAGGCTTTGTTGGCATGACAGTGTACATACTAACAAGACTGAGAGAATACGAAGTCACTAGCAACAGCTCAGTTGCTAAACCAGAGAACTGGATGAAAGCAAGCACTTTAATCCATTTTCCTCATTGCAAATGACAGGCAAACTGAATTACCCACACAATAAATATAAAACAAACAACAATGCATGTATTTTAAAAACAAAAGGAATTACCTATGACAAAATGAAAAAAAAACATGAAACTAGCTAGAATAAGTATGTGCTTGCTTGTTTGTGTGTGTGTGAAAGAGTACAAAAGTCAAGAGAGAAAACCATGAAATCAATTTGCCCCAATAGGGGACACTTTGTGTGATTTACATTTTAAGACCAGCATTAAAACTGTAAAAGACATGAAAGAGAGAAATGCACACAGCTCTTTAGAGGCTTAAGGAGTGCCCTCTAGTGACTCTTTTTTTTCTTTTTTTTTAAAGTAAGTAGGATAACCAACATACTAAAGTGTAATTTTTCTATCCTTGTGTGTACACAAATATCAAGAATTGTTTGTGCCCCTTCAAAGATTTATTTATATTTTGGTTCAAGTATCCCACTCTGAATAAGAGTTACTGATATGGAATTGTCCAAACAGAAGAGAGTTCAGTAAAGTTTGGTATGAAGTTAGAATATACATTTTGATGAATGGATTGCTTAAAAATCAGTTATTTGCAGACATACAAGTTGTATCAAAGTATTTTGCATAAGAAGAATTTAATTGTTGAACAGTTGTTTTACAACCTAGATAAATACATACATATTTTTATATATATATATATATATATATATATACACACACACACCCAAGTATATAATTGGTGTATACGGAATGAATTCCAATAACCAACAATTACTATTCTTAAAAGAGTGCTCAATACAAAGTAGAGCAGATATAATTCTTTATTTAAAAAATTATAACATAAATATGCTATAAAATCACTACAAAAATATACATTTTGTTTCAATACCTCTGGTGTCTTATCAAGTGATGATGTTGAATGTAAGATAAATGGTTTTAAAAGTTTCAAATTAATTAACAATCCTTCGCAAGGGGAAAACGTTGTTACAAAAGCTAGAATGACCAATCAAAATACAAGTATAGGAAAATTCAAAAAGCTTGATATTGAAGTCATGTCATAATAGCTATTCAGATCTTTAATATAGGGGTAATATTAAAAAAGAATTTATTCTAACCAATAATTATTAAATTATATGATAAAATTTGCTATTAAAATTAAAAGTAAAAATTACCAATTTTAAAATCCAAATTTAATCACTATTAAGTTTAAAATTATAAAATTGCTGAGGAGAAAAGAAGAAATACATATGTTATTCAATTTATTTCTTCATTGAAATTACTTTAGAATAGACGCTTATCTGTCATCCGGTCCTCTGACAATATGTATACATTTTAATCTCAAGTGTGTGAATGGGGTCCTAACCTAATGAGTAAAACAACCCAAACACACTCAGATTATAATACATAAGCACCCAGACATATTTAGATATATATACACACAAAAAGTGACGAGACATATATATATATATATATATATATATATATATATATATATGTGTGTGAAGAAATATACTCTTAAGGTGTGTATATATATATATATATATATATATATATATATAAAAAAGTGAACATAGGAGTCAACACTTAGAGACGACAGTCTGTTTCATGCTAGATGCAATCGTCAGGCCACGATATATATATACATATATGTGAAGAAATATACTCTTAAGGTGTGCTATATTTATATAATACATACATATATATATATATATATATGAAGAAATATACTCTTAAGGTGTGCTATATTTATATAATATATAGATAAACCTAGTGAGCCAGACAAACCTAGCTAGGTTTCACCTAAGTAGGTTAGTCTGGCTCACTAGGTTTATCTAGGTTTGCTCTACAGTTGTATTGAGTTCTTTTGTTAGTTAGTTGCTTACTCGTGTCGGGGGTTTTTCTTTGGGCTTCAAATCTGTACCTGTGCGATTTTTTTCGACAGACTTTCATGTTTCTAGCTCTTACTTTTTTAAAAAGTTTTTTTTTCCTCGAGATTGATCTGATTATTGGCAAATCAAAAATTGAATGTTTTTCAGAACGAGTATACTTACCTATATATATATATATATATAGAATTATACTCTTAAGGTGTGCTATATTTATATAATATATTTATATATATAATATATATATATATGAAGAAATATACTCTTAAGGTGTGCTATATTATATATATATATATATATATAATATAAAGGCCAGTTTTCTAAAAGCTATAACTGAACACAAACATGTATGTATATATATATATATATATATATATATATAACAATGGAATAGCATTTTGAAAGGGTGAAATTTTTCAACCTGCCACAACTGCAAGTGTTATGCTCTTGCAATACTGAATGAATGTACCAAGCTATCCCAGATGCACTTTGACCTTTAAAAATACTGTTTGTCATTATATGAAAGTTTTATCTTGTGATATTGAGCACCACCTTTTTTTTTTTTATAGTTTTAAGTTTATTTCATACATACATATCTATATCTATATATATCTATATATATATATATATCTATATATATATATATATCTATATATATATATATATATATATATATATATATATTTGGTATTTTATATTTTTGTTTAAATATATAATTTATAGAAATTTTATAGAACTTCACATGCTCCCTGCAAAAAATCTTATTACCCATCAAAAGAAGTAAAATCTCTTCACTGGCTACTTATTTCTGAGTATATTTAAACCTTGGTTGGATGTTACGCTGTCTAAAGTTCACTGGATCAGATGTTAGTTTCTTATATGGAGGGAACACAGGTTTGAACCCTGCCAGAGATTCAATGTTTATAAAAGCATGGTGACTATCCAAACATAGGTATCCACAAAAAATAATGTAGTCAGTTTCTTTGTGCTTGGAATAAAGTTCCCTGATCTGTTTTGTTCACTAAACAGTGTAGTAGTGTAAGTCAATCCAACACTTGTCTTCTGTTTGCTACCACAGTCACATGTGCTCTGTCACCATCAAGCATTTTTAGTAGCTTGAGTGACAGGGCAAATTTGTATAGGTGCAAAAAAGAGTCTCAGAAAGGTATCCATCTCTGAAATCTATCTATTTTTTTTTTTTTTTTTTATACATTACACACGAGATGCATCCAAACTCACTTTCTACTAGGAGGTAAGCAATTTTTTTCTCTTGTGTTAAAAATAATGTTTTGGGTAGCAGGAAATAATATTAGGTAATAAATTTATTGATTCCTGAGAAATTTCTTTCTTTATGCTTGGATACAAAAAAATCCGCCAATATGGCCTTCCAAGCAGATCTGAATGACTGGATGTGCATTCCTCAAAAGGGTAATTGAAAACTTGCTGGACTGTCATTCTCTCCATGGCTGAGTGGTCTAAAGCACACTGGATTAAATGATGGAGGGCACAGGCTTTTGAACCCTACTTGAGAGTAAGATGTTCTTTCTTAAGTTTTTCAAATATACATGCTGTTTATAAAAAACAGGTGGCTTCTCGAGCAATGCTATCCACAACATAATAATCAATGAGTGTATAAATAAAGGTTCCATATCTCCCAAATATCTATTTATTTTCATAGTTATTTGCACATTTATATCTGGAGAAATATATTTATGTTGTAAGAAATATGTCTTCAATTTGCCAAATTATGCTGTTGGAAAAAACTTCACTCAGCTGACCTTGAACTCCTAGAAGTTGAATGTGCTGAGGAAAGTGGCTTTTGAGAGCTGAATTTGCATAATGATCTGCCTGGGAAGAAAGCCAATGAATTCAAAGGTATATTCCTCCCTCAGATACACACACACACACATGTGTTTATGACAGTTTTTTATTGCTGGATAAATTATTGTATGAAGTGTTTCAGAGTATGTAGCCAACAGCATATATTTAACTATAAAAATGTGAGCCCTCATTTGGAGGATGAAAAAAACATTTGAATAATGGCCTTAAAAGATTTTCAGCATATCTTAAAAACATCTCTATATATTTTCTTTGATAGATAAGTAGATTAATCAACATGCATATATATATATATATATATATATATATATATATATATATATATATTTTAAAATTGCTATATTTATCATGGAAGAGTGCTCAGTAGTGTAGATATAGCATCTGTTGACAAACATGAAAAAAAATGTGCCCACAATAAAACAGTGTCAAAAGGACAATTTTTCCCATGCTGCTCCTCCCCATGCTGCTCCTCCCCATGCTGCTGCTTTTTTTTTTTTTTTATAACTACTTTCACTCTGCAACAATTTATATTTTTAAAAAAGATAACTGGAATGAAACCTAAACACATGATGAAAATAAATTTATACAATTTTTTTTTCTTAAGAATTTATATAAAAAAATATCAAGTATCTGTCTATATTTCTGAGATGAGGTATTATGCACATTATTTACATTATTCGGACTATTGTCCTCATCTTTGTTGCCATATTCATCACAACGTTTCGGCCGTTGTATGCTCCGGCCTTTTTCAGGTGGTTGGAATGTCGAACTGAACCTTTTATTCCGCTCACTGAGGTAGACTTTTCTAGTTCCATATGCCATGTTTAATGGATGTCAGTTATCAGTTATCTCCTGTTAATTTCCCTCTGAAAGTTCTCCACTGCCTTAACTGGGTATTGAACTCACACACTTTGGGTCCTGTCACTGGATCTAACTAATTTATGAACCCATGGTAAGGAAATCCCTATTACTTACTATTTTATAAAGTTTGACTCAATTGTCAATTAGCCAATATTTTGTCAACCATCCCAATAAGTAATATAATAAGCAAATAGTTTTTATTTGTTTGGTCAATTTTACAAAAAAATAAAAAAGGGTATAATATATTTACATGCCTGGGTGGGTTTGTATGTATATCCACACACACACACACAAATATATATATATATATATATATATATATATATATATATATGTGTAATATATATATATATACAACAAAAATATGAATCAGTTTAGACTGATTTAACCACACCAAATGTGTCTCACATGACATACCTGGTGGGCTTAACCAAGTGGATAACAGAACATGGATTTGACAGAGGGACAAAACTTGTGGAGAGCCATAATCGCCTACTTCCTAAAAGGAGACAGCACATAAAAAGAAAGAAATAAATGTATCTGATATAGATAAAACAAGAGGGTGTCTGTCCACCTGTGTGTTACAGGTGGACAAGACACCCTCTGGTGTCTTGACATTGAAGGTGATAAGTTATTTAATTTATGATTACTACTTATCTTCAAAGATGTCAAGTTTTTTCCTTCATTCTAACCTAAGGAAGCCAAAGAGAGCAGATGCTCGCGCAAAATGTGCCATTAATAAATTTTCCACTTTGTTTCAGTATTTTCCTGCACATGGATACCCATATATATATATATATATATATATATATATATGTAGTATGCATGTTTAGATATATACTTGTAAATATAATGGAGTCGAGAGAAAGTGTATACGTAAATGCCAATCCTACATCAATAAGTTTGAAAATACATAGTTTTCGACTTCTTTCAATTGATAAGTAAATTGATTCAATCAGATAAATATTGATTGATTGAGAAATTAGAAATAAAAATACAAAGAATAAAATAGACAGATGCTTACAAATGCCTTTGAAAAGATTACGAAAAGCAGCCACATTGATAATATATTAAAATGTAAACCCATCATTTTTTGGTACACATGCATATATATATATAATGTTTGTGTGAAAATGGATTTATAGATTTCAGCAGAAAACTTCAGTGTACTTGTACACCATATATTATAAATATGCTTTTTACATGCTTTTAGACTTCTATGAAAATGCAACTCTAAATTTATTTAGAAGATCACTGTCAACTTGATAAATTAGTAGAATCATCATGACAAGTTTGGTCAATGCTTTTGGTTCTCTTGCAAACATCATTGGCAAGTGATTTGCAATGCTTATTATAGATGTGACAATCTGAGTTATTTTGTACAGGGCCTGGCCTATTTTGTAAAGTCTTTTCAGCTTCATCATGAGTTTTCATACAACTGTTCTACTTTCAGCAGGTCTTCTGACGCATGTTATTTCCAACATAGTGCTGATTGTAATTTGATTAATTTAGAAACATTATTTTTTTTAGGTAATGTATGGATATGTTTAAACATAGCTCTCCAAAACTTCCTATCCTTCATAGTTCTAAGCTGACTATCCCCCACCCGTGTCCCTGCTTTGCTTTTTCATTACATAAATTTTTAGGTAGGTGATTTAATATTTCCCACTGCTCCTCTTGCCTTCGTGTAAGTACCTTGTTAGGGCTCGAAATAAAGACACAAAGAGAGGAATTGAGTTAAACAAATATATTAATAGAAACAATAATACAAACATATACAAATGAGAGCATTACAGCAAGAATGTTTGGTCCGACTGTCAGAGCTGACTGCTGGAAACTTTCCTCTCTAAAAGGCAGTACCTGCTCCTATTTATAGCTGGGAGAGTCCATACTTGCATGAGTAAATTACCATAACATTATCATATTCTCCAAGACCTCTTTTCTCATTATATCCCAGAAATTTCAAGTCACTTTCTTATTCTAAGTCCAAGTGTAAAACTTTCTCATTTCTTACATGTTCCATGAATAATATTCTCAGCATCTTTCTGTCAATCTAGATCTCTCTTGCCTCAGCTCTAATCTTCATCTGCATGAAAATTGTTTAACACCCTCTGTAATATAGGAGGAATGATATTACATACCTCTCAGTACTTTTCTTTGTTTCTAATGAAATTTTCTTGTCTCTTGATACTTTTAGTTTTTGGAAGGCATCTTTCACTATTCCAATGAAGGTTTCAGTATTTGAGTTGAAATACAAAGAAAATCATAAATTCTGATACACCAGAATAAGGTTTGAATGTTCAAAGAGTAAAATTTTCTGAAAATATCAACTCTGATGATGATGTTAGAGAGTAGTTTTCACAGTGGAGGCTTGTATTTCACTAATTCAGTCTTAAATTAGGTTCAACGTACGAAACGTTAGGAACTTGAAAATAATAGTTAATGACGCAGCAATCTAGTTGTGGTGGTTGATACGTCAATGTCCGACATCGACTGACTCACCAACTCCACTGAGCCTCCTGGTGACTGCTACTACTACTACTTATTATATCTGGGAGAGTCTATTAATAATAGAATAGGTATGTTTCGGTATAACAGTTAGTCTAAATGAATCAGTGTTAAATTCTTTGCTTGTGGTGCAAATCTAAACTTAATGGATGCTTTCTAATAGTGACCTCATACCAGGTTACTGGTATAGGTATTCAGGCAAGCAGTGAAAATAAAACAATTCAAATATATCTGTTTTGGGATGAGGTATTGTAACTATTTACACGACTTGGACTGTTACCTTCATTTTTATTGACATATTCACAACATTTTGACTATTATATGTTCTGGCCTTCTTCAGGTGATATTTGTTGGAATTTTGAATAGAACCCTTTATTTAGTCCATGGGGTAGATTGTTCTAATTTCACATGCCATGCCTTTTTTTTGGATGTCTCAGTGGATTGAATAAAGGGTTCAGTTTGAAATTCCAACAAATATCACATGAAGAAGACAAAAGTGTACAATGGTTGAAACATCATGAATATGACAATAAGGAGGACAACAGTCTGAACAAAGTAAATAGTGTAAATAATTCAAGTACACTAAAACAAATAGTAACAAAATTGTACATGAAACAATGTTAGAGTGTAGAAAATGAACTTAAAGTGTTTGAAGTTTTTCAATTTCCTTTTCTAGAATATTCATTTATCGAAGAACATTAAGAGTTTTCTTCTTCTTTTTTTTTAATGAATGCTATGTGAAAAATATCTTACCTGTAATGCAAGTTTATAACCAGGATTGAAGTAAAGTATCTTACGTCTGGAGCATTGTGGTCATTTTGTTTTGCAGAGAGCTACTGATGAAAATTCTTTTATCAACACTGCGGTCTCAAGTTTCTAGGTGCCTTGAGTTAATCTGGAAGAGACTGATGAACTTTTGTGGTATGACACATTGATATATACACACAAATCAAACATGTGTAAACATCCAAATATTGAGACAGTACAAAGCCATGATAGGCAGATAGAATATAAACTAAGTGAGATAAGAAAATACTTGTTAATTATTTCATCTTGTGAATTATTTCATCTTTTCAGATGGTTGTCATCTCCATTGTTCCCCAATTTATTATCACCTTCATTTTCTGTTTTTTTTCTGCAGTGTCCTCTGAGTTGACATATTCAACTTTTCCACCATGATCAAACCAGTTTAGGGAATGTCCCTTTGTACACCACTATATGCTTTTTTATTCACATGCTGTATTACAAAGGACACTTACATGGGTTTGCCATGTGGTTGAAATGCTCACATATTTCTCAGTCATGCTTTTTTGTTGGTGTTCATAATCAAGTGTAGCACATTAGGGTTTTAGGGTCACTGCATATACTCCAACATTAGTAGCAGTGGTGTGTTTTGGGATAAATAGCCTGACAAAGCCTTACCATCTCTAGGCTGGTTTGAATTCATTTTTTTTTTTTTTACCTAGACTTGTTGCCAACCAAGGATATAGGGTTCAGTCTGTTCTGCTTTTCCCCCCATAACTGAGTGAAGAAGAAATGAATTCATACCTTTCCCAAGGATATTTGCATATAAGTGAATGTAATGAACTTGACTGAAATTGTTCTCTGCTCTGATTTCTCATTCTGAGCTGCTATCCATTCTGCATTGGTGTTCAAACCTGCATAATGACCAACACTTTGAATGCTGATTTTCAAGATAGGCTCTCTTCATTTGAAAACTTTGTATGTCAGAATCTTTCTAATCATTTCAAATTGACTATGTGCCATGCTAGTATAAGCTGATTAAATATGACATTTATATAGGGACTAAGAGAAAGACAAATGTGTTGTAGAGTACTTCAGTGTACCTACTGCTCTTCCCTACTACTGTGACAATGGACTGCTCCTACTTATAAATAAGGCAAGTAGCTAC
The DNA here is from genome assembly GCA_903632075.3 of Acanthosepion pharaonis. Classification (NCBI taxonomy): domain Eukaryota; kingdom Metazoa; phylum Mollusca; class Cephalopoda; order Sepiida; family Sepiidae; genus Acanthosepion; species Acanthosepion pharaonis. The sequence continues at coordinate 1,480,092 of CAHIKZ030003761.1, read as the reverse complement.
ATTAGAGTAGGTTTTGAGAAGTAGTTGATTTACTCAAGATTTTCTATTCTGTATATGAGTCTGTTCTTGTCTGTTTCTTCTACCTAGTCTTCTGTTCCTTTGATACTCTCTCTAGCTACAGCCTTCCTAATTCTCGGCTTTTTTTTAAACAAAGACAACATTACAACAAAATGTCTAAAGACAGATGTAAACACCTTTAAAGAGATGAGCAGGTGTAGAGGTGAGACAATATCTGTAAACAGATAAATATGTGCATTCAAAACATACAATACATACATATATATATATATATATATATATATAATCGATGTATATTAAATTTATTGTACAGACTGAGATAGGGAGATATGAATAAACTTAAATCTGAACACTGAACAAACGGATGTATTTCATGTAAGTTGAGATGCATGTATTTTACTTTTTTGTGCAGACTGAGATAGATATGAAAAGACAATATGTACAATTCTATTTATTATGTAGACAGAGATATTTTCCACATATATTTCATATAAGCAAATAAAATATATGTTCTGCTTTTGCACTGAGAGTGATATGATCAGTCTCAGAGATATATTTTTTCATATATATTTCATATAAGCAAATATATATGTATTCCTCCTTTTTGCACCGAGCCTTTATGAATTTAAGTGCAGTACTAGATTGGCAACAAGGTCTCATTAATTTACAGTTGAACTGGCTAGATGCAGCCGCAGGTTCTATGCTAACAGTTTCTTCTCTTGCTCTTATAATTTCTGGAACTCTAGCTTCAGTCTTCCAGCCAACATTGATCTTCAAAAATTTAAATGCAAAGTCAATAATTATCTTCTGTCTTCTTAATTACTCTTCTTTTATTGTTCTCGCTCCTAAATTAAGTTCCTCTTTTACTTATTCTTTCACACTCAGTAACCCCTTGTCTCTTAGTTTCTTTAGTAGCTTTACTGCATTCAGGTGAAATGATTAAAAAAAAAAAGATATGAACTGATTATTTTTCATGTATATTTCATATAAATCTATATGTATTCCTCCTTTTGCACAGAGTGAGAGACATGAATAGACTCAAATATGATCAGTGAGATCCATGTCTATATATATATATATATATATATATATATATACATTGCTATTTTTGTGCAGACTGAGACAGAAAGGTAGATTATTTTCTATGTATATGTATGTTCTGGATTTGAATCAAGCCACAACAAAGAAAATGTTAAGAAAAGTTTTTAAATATAAAAATATGAAATATTTTTATTTTTGCATTTTGACGTGATTTTTCTTGTCATGTATGAGTTTTTGTTAAAGTTCTTGTGTTCAAGTTCCTTGTTTGTAGTTGCTTGTTATGATGAGAAGAAATGTGATTTCTTCACATTTATGTGTGAAAAAGAGGCAAGGGAAAAAGAAAGAAGGAAAGTGAAAGTGTCAAGTAGCTTGATGGGGAAGACGTTGAATGAGTAAGAGAATCTCTTTGAAGCCATGCTCGTTGTATGTTGCCATCTGTCACTGTTACTTATGGACTTGTCAGGTTTAGAAATGTTACCTTACATATTCTTCAAAAGGATCCCAAAGCATTGTTTTTTTTTTTTATTGTCAGCAGGGAATTTGAACTGTTGGTTGAAAAATATTAAATATTTATTTTCAAAGGATTAATGTATTAAACGGAAGTATGTGCAAATCCTCACCCCAAAAAATATCTTTTTGTCATTTGATGTTTAACTGTCTTGCTGTTTATTTCTGCCTTTGTGCCACACTTATATAAGGAATTTTATGCCCCTACTTAGAAGTTAATATATCATATATTTGACTATCATCTTCTATCTATAAAAGGCAGGTTGTGTGTCTGTGTGTAACGAATGCACGGCCGCAATTTTCAACGGATTGGCACCAAAATTTACATGCACATGCTCCAAGTTAGCAGGAAGGCCAAGACCGACTTTGCCTTTCCCAACTCCCATTGTTAGTGGAAATAATCGATTTTTTCATGCTTCTGTGGCAGTTTTCATGTAGTTTGCGGCCATTTTGTACTGGCCAGAGTGAGAGCCTATAGCTGGCTGCTAGGAATAGGAAGGAAGATTCTATTGTCCAGTGTGAGAGCCAACAGCTGACTGAAACGAATGTTAACTAGCATGCAAAAAAAAAATCGATAGCTGCATTTGTCACAAAGTGGGAAAAATTTCAATCTGCATGGCACTTTTACTCCAATTGGCTCATTAAACACTTAAACTCAACGTTGATTCTGATTCGCAGAACTGGGTTGGGTGTGAAAAAGTATTTGTTGTTAACACTCTTTTTCATTCGGTTTTTCCAGTTACAAATCCTTTTTTAAAGCTGATCATTTTGTGTTCATTTTGTTTATTCTTTTTTCGTAACAGATTTAATGTTTAGTATAGAGCTTACAAAAAATTTGCAGTGTGAGATAGGCAAGAAGTAAGGCATGTAGCAACATCAACACTCCTTTAAAGGCAAGGAAGGGCAAAAATATTTTAAGTCAAGTAATAGCGATTGCTGTATGAGTCATACAATTTTTGAATCAAGCATGGGCAACGTTGGGCCATGCTACTAGTCCATGATAAAATTTTAACCATTTATTTAAACATATCTTTCTGTCAATTCATCTATTATCTTTAATCAATGTTAGCTTATTATTTTAATCTGTATTCCTAGTTTCTTTATCCATTAATCAGACAAGCTGATTAACTGTTTCATCAATCTAAATCTATCCATCTTAGAAAATATCTGTGTAAGATTTTATTCTCTTTAAACTTTTTTAAAATAAATTTATACCTGTGTAAAATATATCAAGTGTGGAGTAAGTAAGTACAATGACAAATAAAACTCTTTTAAGTATCATAACTTTATAATGTTTGCAGTCATGGCTCTCTACAGCTTCCTTTTCTTTTTACTATTTGTAAATTGTATTGCCATGATTATTCTTGGGAAAGACAGTGATTACCAAACCAAGGCAAAATAATCCAGTCTACCCTGCTATTTAACCTGTAACCAGTGAGAGGAGAACAGATACATGTATACCTTTCCTAAACATATCAGTGTAAAGTGAAAATCAAAACTACAGGATAATAGCCTCGTGGGTTAAAGTGTTCGTTCACAAATTTGTTGAAATAGTAATTGTGAGTTCAATCCCTGGGTTGGGCAGTGTGTACTTGGACTCAGTGGAAATGGGCAAGCAATAACCAAACAGTATTAAGAAAAAATAGAGATAGACAAGATATCCCTAAATATGGACAGTAGAATGAGAACAGTCTGCTCCTGTAGATGAAATAAAGGGTTTAGTTCAGAATTCCCTGTATGTTATTTAGATCAATATACAACTGATGAGGGCTGGGCCACACAATAGCCAAAACATTGTGATAACAACAACATAGATGAGAACAATAGTCTGAATGTAAATAGTATAAATAATTTAATCCCAGAAATTTAGCCAGAAATGAAAAATTAAGCCAGAATTTCAACGTAATTCACTAATTCTATTTTTTAATAATCTTAACCGCTGCTACAGAAAGATGCTGAGAATACCATGGTCTGAACATGTGAACAATGACAAAGTTTTAAAGAAAATGGAAACAAAAAGGACATCAGAAAATGTCATACCCACAAGACATATTGAAGGCAAGAGGGATACAAGAAAAAAATGCATAACCAATCCGATGGGCTTGTGTAAATGAATGGCAAAACAGGGATTAGGAGAGATGACACTTACACTTAACATCGGAAAGAGAGAATTGAAAGTTCTGGAGTACATAATGATGAAAGAGGGCATGAAGAATTTGATACTTAGAGAAGAGATTGAAAATAAGGAACAGAGGAAAATAATGCGTAACCTACCTTGCGAGCTTGAGTAAATGGATAGCAATGCAAGGTTTACGAGAGATAATAAAAAGACAAAATTTATTATGAACAACAAAGGAAAGGAAATTGTGGAGACCCATGATCCCTAACGTCCTGAAGAGACATGATACATAGAAGAAGAATCACTAATCCATCTGCATCTCTGTAATGAAGTGCACTGAGAGAATAATAGTTTTTTCAATCCACATCAAGCCTCTCTCTCTCTGTCTTCCACATTTTTTTGCCTTGTTCTCTGTTATATTATTTCCCTTTATCCATTCAACTTGCTATCTTCGGCTCATTTTCTCTCAAACTCTCCATTGCTATGATCTTGGCTCTCCATTCTTAACCCTTTGCTAACAGAATTTACTTCTAGATTTTACTAGTTTTAAGATAACTGAAGTTTTTGTGAACTAACTGTATTTATAAACCCTGCCTGATATACATCTATTGTGGTCAAGGTATTTTTTATACTTTTGAATAACACGTTTTAGTCATTTCTATAGAAATTTCCCCACCAATATAAAGGCAGAAAGTGAAAAGAATATGAAGTGAAACAGGATCAAAAGAAAGAAGAGCAAAAATAAAGATAGGAGAAAAATGTTTAGTTTTCTTTATAATACTTTTCTGTGGATACAGCTCTTTTTTTTATTTTTTATTTGTTTTTCTCTTTTCTTTCTTTCTTTTCTTTTTCTTTCTTTTTCTCTTTTTTTCGTTTTCTCTTTTTTTCGTTTTCTCTTTTTTTCGTTTTCTCTTTTTTTCGTTTTCTCTTTTTTTCGTTTTCTCTTTTTTTCGTTTTCTCTTTTTTCGTTTTCTCTTTTTTCGTTTTCTCTTTTTTCGTTTTCTCTTTTTTCGTTTTCTCTTTTTTCGTTTTTCTCTTTTTTCCTTTTTCTCTTTTTTCCTTTTTCTTTTTCTCTTTTCCTTTTTCTTTTTCTCTTTTCCTTTTTCTTTTTCTCTTTTCCTTTTTCTTTTTCTCTTTTCCTTTTTCTTTTTCTCTTTTTCCTTTTTCTTTTTCTCTGTTTTCTTTTTCTTTTTCTCCTCGTTTTTCTTTTTTCTGAGAAGGAGCTCACTCGAGGTAGAATAAGGAACACAGTTTATGGAGATATGAGGGAAATATAATGATTAGCTCTAGACTTAAGTTAAGATCATAATGATAGGGAAAGCATCCTCTTGGGAGTTGTTTTTACAAAGTAGGGGATTGTCTGAAGCAACTGCTCAAGTGTAATTTATATCTCATGAAGAGAATGAGGATGGTCTGCTACAATGTGTGGGTTATGGCAGGTTTTAGTTGTGAAAATTAGAACTAGTGTAACTAAGGAATGGAGTTTCTTTGAACACTTTCTGTGAAAATAGCAACAGAGCAGCAAGAGGCTTGCAACATTTCATTTGTGGGGAAAGAGTTTGTAGGGTGGAAAGTCTTTTGTGAACGATTGTAGGTTGCTCATCTCTTCTATCTGGACGGCTTGCCTGCAGTAAATCTTTGACATTGAAAAGCAAACTTTTGCTGGGATGCATATTATAATTGGTGATAACCTCTGTATAAGTGTGTGCGCAGAACAAATCAAGTAAAAAAGAATTAAAATAATACAAAAAGTAAACAAACAAAACTTAAAAAGTGAGTGATTAATGTTTATTGTAAATTTAATATTACACTTAATTGAATAAAGAATTGAAAATAGAAAACAAAACTATTTTTTTTATTTGGAATATTAACACTTCAGAAAAAAAATTGAATTTCAGTGCCTTTAAAGTCTGACTTCTTTAGATGCAAATATTGAATCCATGATTAATCTTTTAATGAGAAAAACGGGAGAGAAAGAATTACCATTTGTGTCTGCATAAAAATCTCTTACAAAACCAAGAGAGCATAAAAGATGAAAGAAATTCTTAAAAATATCCCATTATGTGATTAGCTTTGACCTTTGTCTTATTGATTTTGCATCATTACTTTCTTGGTCTAATATTTAAAACTGTTTCAGTAGGGGAAAGTAAGAACAAAGAATTAACCTGCAGCAGGACTTGAACTCACACTTCATATTCTGCAATTGTTCATGAAATGAACTATGCCTTAAGCGATATTTAGTGATAGAAAACTCTGATTTAATAGAACACAAATCTACAGATTTACTGCCATCTTTCTATACTAAACCTTCTTAAAATATTGTTTGTTTCAAAATGTTGATGTTCGACATAACTTCAAATAAAAGGTTAGAAAGGAAATCCCTATCAGTACTGGAAAGAGCAATAACAGCTACAGGGCTTGAGAAACTTATCCCCCTGAAAAATTGTTTGAAGAGTAAGATTTTATAAATATCAACTGACAGTCGTACAATTGTTCAATCATTGAATGCAGAAGGTTTCCTGATAAGAAAATGGCTAATATTACCATTACTATTTCAAATGAGAAGAACAGATAATACACTTTGAGCCTTGCCTGATGGCTAAGGAGTGAAGAAAAATGTAACTCAAGGAACACTTGCTGTTCGATCAATGAATGCCGAATGTTTTCTCATAAGGAAACAGCTAATATTACCATTTCCTTATAACTATCTAATATTTATTTTTAGAGATGAAGCATTTTATTTTTTCTTTTTGGCTAGTCTTCATTTTACTGGTATTCTTATCATAAATTTCTAAGTTAAATTACTTTGAGTGTAAGTGTGAAATAAAACAATTAACTTTGATGAAATGTTCATTTTAGAACTCTTTGCAATAGTTTATTTGGTACCAAGATCATTTTTAATACAATTTGAGTGTTGTCCAGCAAATTGTAAATGTATAATAGTATAGCTTTTGATATTTATTTTTTAAATCTCATTGATATAAAGATTGTTTCATGTAAAAAAAAAAAAAAAAAAAAAATGATATAATAGTTTTTAGTGTTGAAAACAAAAATTTGGAAACTGTAAAAAAAAAAAAAAACTGAAGATAATGGAATTAACTGGTTTTAAGAATGTCGCAAAAAGAGATTTGTGAACAATTAAAAACTTAATCAAGAAAAGTGGATTGACAAGCAAGAAATATTTAAATAGACTGTTGTTATGAACATGAACCGAGAGAAACATTTCAGAATATTAATGTATAGCAATTGACATTGTTTAAGTAATTGACAAAATTCTCAACAAAGAGTTGACAAAGTCTTCAATAAACAAGGAAAGGAAGAAAAATAGAGCAAAATAATACTATGCAAACAATACAGTAATAAGGCAAAAAGCTCGCAGTAAGAATTGTATTCACTTGCAAAAGAGATACACTCAAGTGGTGATAGTGTTCTGATGTTCATACAAAAAAAAGGACAAAAAATATAGAGGATGTGACCAAGAATTCTCCATTTTAATTGGTTAGAAAAAATCCCAGCATACATCTGTAGAATTTGTCTATAAATTTGGGATGGGCATATTCATAGCAGTCATTCTGCTCAGATTGGAGCATTGACGGAAGAAAGGAAAGCAACCAAACTACCACCTTTAAGTAAGCACCACAAAGATGCAAATTGGGGGAAAAAGTGGGTGCAGAATTAATTTCAACTTGGAATTAACTGCTTAGGATTTTTAAATTGGGTTGGAATTATTTCTGTCACTCAAAAAAAGTATATAAAAACTTATATTTTCAAAACTAATTTTTAGTGATGAATGTAAAGCTATATTGGTCAAACGTAAAGTCTTGGCTAGAAATGAATCAACTAATACAACTTAGAAGAAGAAAACAAGTCTTTTTGACTGATAGATCCATTTAAGGTTGATATCATGATAAATGCAAAGAATTATTCTAAGTTCTTGGACAAGACATTTTTCAGTGTGTCAGGTCACAACCGAGAAGGTTTAAGCTGAAGAATATTCATGTAAAACAATGCTGCTTCACATTCTGCAAAGCTCACTCCTGCAGAATCTGGCAAAATAAATTTTTAAAGATAACAAATTAATATAATGACTTCCAACCTTGCCAGATATTAATGTAATAGAAAAATTGTGATCCATCATTAAAAGAGATTCATATGAAAATGGTAAACAATATACCAGCAAATAAAATATTTGGGAAACAAAACTACAGCAATAATGGCAAAAATCAAAACAGTGTAAAAATGAAGAAAAATCAATGGCTGAAATACTAATGAATATTATGGAAGCCTATATTAACATCTAGAATGATAAAATAATTTATTTACCCATGTAGGATAGTGTATTATTGAAATGTATTTTACTATGACCTCTGCTCTTTGGCTTTATTTATAAATAAAAAAAAATATGTTGCATTTTGTTTGGATAATAAAATCTGACATTCTAATTTATAAGTATTGTTAGTAAGATTCATATGATTGTAAACTGTGATTCAAAGTATATAAAACTTATATAAAGATACGCTTAAAATTTTCCCAACATGGGATGATTAATGACAACTTTATTGTAAAAGCATTGACATTGTGCCTATATATATATATATATATATATATATATATATATATATATATATACTCACAGTTCAGAAGTTTGAGGCCACCCCTGGTAATTTTTTAAATTGGCTCCAAATGTAGTTGTTTTATATTTTAAATAAGAGATAATTATTATACATGGTTAAAGAAAGTGAGACATTATTTTTTATTCAAACTTTTATGATGACAAAAAGAAAAACATTTTGATCAAATTGTGCTCTCATCAAAATATCTTCCTTTAGCTTTGATTACTGCAGAATAAATTTTTAGCATTTGTTGCAAAAGTTTGTCAAAGTATAAGTTTGATAATTGATTCCATTCTTTTTTCAATGACTCTAAGAGTTCTTTTCCATTTTTTTCACCCTCTGTGAAGTCCATCTCATGCTAATTTTGGTGGTGGCTTCAAACTTTTGAAATGTAGTCTGCTTCATATTCTGCAAAGCTCACTCCTGCAGAATTTGCCAAAATAAATTTTTAAAGATAACAAATTAATATAATGGCTTCCAACCTTGCCAGATATTAATAATAGAAAAATTGGGATTCATCATTAAAAGAGATTCATATGAAAATGGTAAACAATATACCAGCAAATAAAATATTTGGGAAGCAAGAAAACTACAGCAATAATTGTAAAAATCGAAACCGTGTAAAAATGAAGAAAAATCAATGATTGAAATACTATATATACTATATATATATATAATACAAGTATATGTTTTGTCATTTAGCCGATTGTCATTATCATCAGCATTCCGATTCCAGATTTTTATAAACAGACTCAGTGGGAATCGCTCCATCCACTCGTCTGAACTATCAGCAATTGACTTCTTGATTTTTCTTTTTAATACATACTTTCCATAGGTGCAAGATTTTTTTATAGTTTCTGTGTGCATTCATGCATGTATCTGTCTGCATGTGTGTGTCACATGTAGATTGTTGTTATTTGTCCTTTTCATCATTTTTTTTCTCACTTTACACTTGTACTCTGTCACATTTAGATCTCATTCTGACTCATTCTACACTCTAACCTGATGTGAACGCCGCAAAGGCAGAAGTCAAAATAACAAAAGCCATTTCTGCGCATTGGGCTCCATGTAGCGACATCCGATCTACAAGGTGAACTCTAGCAGTGGCCAATCACGAATGTTCCTGCTAGTTAATGAGACACCTCTTGGAACTACCAGAACTGTTTAAAAGCAGGTTCTGAGGATAAGCAAGTGACATTTACATCCAGCACAGCTCCTGGCCATTATGCAGGATGCTGCTGCTGCTACCAACACTACCATGACTCTGTCACCATGAGAATAGAACAGTGGACTGGCCACCAGACAAAGTACAACTACCACCACAGCCACTGCCTTCACTGCCACCACTCAACATGACCACGAATTTCAACAACCATTACCACATGCTGGTTTGACCTACAACCTTAGCTATCCAGTTTTTGACTCAACATCTCTACCTTGATTCTTCCCAGCTACAAGCCTCCATCAATACCAATGCCCGCTGTAACCTCAGCCTACCCCGACATACCTCGACTCATTTACAGGGCATGCCCTTCATGATCGACCCAAATGACATCCATTTCACAGAACAGCTCTACCTCAACTCGCTATAAAGCACTCCCTTTGAAGTCGACACACTATCTCTGTTCCTCAACTCGCTTACAAAGTACCCTTCGCAGTCAACACAGCTACCTCCGTTCCACAGAAATGACCTCCCTAAACTCGCCATCACCTTGGCTTACCTCAACCTGCTTACAAGGCATTTCCTTCACTGTCAGTGCAGTGACATCCTTTCCATCCAACAGCTCTACCTTGGCTCACTTACAAGGCACTCCCTTCGTGGTCAATGCAGCGACCTTAATTTCACAGAGCTGGCTTCCTGAAACCCACCGTGACCTTGGCCAACCTCAACCAACTTTGTCCTGCCTCAACTCATTTACAAGGCACCTCCCCTTCACAGTCGGGCCCCCAACAACATAGATGTAACATGACATGAACTGTGCACTAACGGTATCTTGTGACCTAGGCCACGCTGACATAAGAAATGATTTCATCCCTGACATTATGCATAACATATTCCTGTAAAATCTACTAGCAATAAACGTTCTTTCACTTTAATCCTTGTTATTCCTTTCTCTCGCTACCATACACGTAATATAACACACTCCCTCCTTATTGTTTTTTCTATTTTTTCTTTCAATAGTAACCATTTTAACTTCCAGTTTTCTAAACATATAATATTCAAACATACATACATACACACACACAAATATATATATATATAAAGTTTTTTTTGTGGTACAGAATTTAATAATAGATAAGAAAAGACAAAATTTATAAGGTATTTTTTAAAAGAAAAAACAAAAAAAAACAACTGGTTTCATCCCAGAACTTATCAAGCCTATTTTTCTGGGAATAGGTAATTTAAAAGCATGTAAATTAATTTAAATTAACGAATGGAATGGAAGAGAAAAAAAAAATGAATTTCAAGAAACTAGAGTCCAATAACATTCAGACCCAGTAAGCATTCCCTCTGTTTACAAAGGGAAGGCCCATGGGATCTTATATACAAGGACTCTAGAACCTTGAGGTGATATGAGGAGTGGGACCTAGATGAAATCGAAAAATGGTCCGCACTAAAATTAACCACACATTTCCTACTATTTATTATATATTCAGCAATAGCAGAGCCAGAACTATTGGTTAGTTAGCTCTTCCTGGCAGACGGATTCAAAATCCTGGGAGGTAAATATTGTTATATTCTCGAATCCAAATATATATATATATATATATATATATATATAAAAGTGAACATTGAAGTCAACACTTAAAGGCAACAGTCTGTTTCATGCTAAACGCAATCATCAGGCCACAAGTGCTGTTATTTTTCTCGGCTATTTATATATGCAGGTCAGTGGTGCATTCTGGGTAGTCTATTTTGGCTGTTATTTTGCCGGAAGTCAATTCTTTGTTTATTTATTTATTTGGGTTAAATTATTTTGCTTGTCATTATTTATTTTTATTTTTTTATTTTTATTTCTTATTTTATTTTTATTTTAATCGGTGTTTTTATTAATGTAGTAAGAATTTGTTTATATTGCTTATTTAATAGTTTTGCTTTGGTTTGCGAAGATAATTAAATTCAATTTTGGGGTTGATTGTTGTAGTTTATTCTATTATTTTAGTGGGAGATTTCTAAGTATATCTGGGAAATTAAAAACAAACTGCACATCATACCAAAAATATCTTGGAAAATAAGGAAAAAATAATCAGCCTACAACAACCAATCAAAAACTTGCAAACTTTGCGTGGAGGAAAAAGTAGCAATCATTACCTTCCCAGACCAAAATAAATTATTAAATAAAAGATTCGAGCTTATCTCAAAATGCAGACATGAAAACAAATTTTTACTATGTTACTTAGAAATCAAAAACTGAAAAGAAAAATAAAATAAAATAAATAAACAAAATGACAAGAAAATAAGTAAAATAAATTAACCCAAACAAATTATCAAATCACACTCGTTAGAATAGATGAAATAGAATAAATAAGTAAAAAATAAAAACAAAATCAATGAACCCAAATAAATAAAGTAAATAATAAACAAATTAACAAACCATTATGACCAAAATACTAGTTAGACTGTAAAAATCAAACCAAAAAATAGTTATAACTGTTATATAAAGATAAAAAAACACTATGTTACTTAAAAATCAAAAACGGAAAAGAGTAAATAAAAATATACAGTATAATAAATAATAAAAAACAAGTAAAATAAATTAATATAAATTTGTCCAAATAAATAAATAAATAAACTAACAAAGAAATAAACAAATTAAAAACTACTCCTGCCAAAATAATAGTTAGAATAAACAACAATCAACCCCAAAATTGAATAAAAAGTTTTCTTCCCAAACCAAAACAAAACTATTAAATAAGCAATACAAATTTTTACTACATTAATAAAAACACCGATTAAAATTAAAAAAATAAACAAATAAATATATAAGAAATAAAACTAATGACAAACAAAATAATTTAACCCAAATAAATAAACAAATAAATGACTTCTGGCATAATAACCGCCAAAATAGACTACCCACAATGCACCACTGACCTGGATATATAAATAGCCGAGAAAAATAACAGTACTCGTGGCCTGATGATTGCATCTAGCATGAAACAAACTGTCGCCTCTAAGTGTTGACTTCAATGTTCACTTTTATATTTACACACGCCTATATCTCTGATATTGAGCACTTTATCCCATAAATATAGCACACCCTTAAGACACATATATATATATATATATATATATATATATATATATATATATATATATATATATATTTATGTATGTTAGACATCTTACCAGAATGGGAGATGACAGATTGCAAAAGCATTCATCTTATGGAAAGTTTACCACATGACAAACATCCAAAATGCAAACCAAAAAAAAAAGTTTCAAGGATGTTGTTGAAAATGATCATAAAATGCATGGCTTTGATGCTGATGGCTGAGAAAACTTGACAGAAAATCAATCTGTGAACAGGAAAATGGTAGACAATGGTTGTAAGGCATTCAAGGAAAAGGGTTGATCATGTAATGTTGAAATATTCTTGAAAAAAGCAAGACAACCTCAATCCCAGATAATTTTCAGCCTGAACATACATACAACACCTGTAGTCATGATTTTTTTTTTTTTTAATTCAAAGAAGGGCTTGCTGGTCATCTAATCCCAGGCAAACTATGCTGACAGCCATCTATAACAAATTACAGGAAATTTATGTCAGTTTTTTTGACAAAGCATGTTGGGTCAGCATCAGGTCTGAAGAATCATCTGAGAGTGCATAACGGCTGTAAAAGACCAAAGACCATATACAAGTCTTTCATCTGCCATATTTTCAGAAAAGCCCGCAAAAAGGAAACAGCCTTTGGAGTCACAGGCTCACTGTCACTCTAGCCAAAAGTGAAGAGATGGCATTTTTCTTCCAAGAAGTGGCAATCATTTTATATATATATATATATATATATATATATATAGAGAGAGAGAGAAAGTAACCAGTAATAGTATATATACAAAGATATTTAAAGTTCTTGATCCAAACAAGAAGCACTTCTAAAAAAAACAATTTTGCATTTCATTTGGCTAGAGATTTTCAGTATACTACTTTTATATATATATATATATATATATATATATATATAAAGTTTAACATTTCAGTATTTTCTCACATTCATGCACACGTGCAATTAAATCAATGTGGGTAGCACTATAGTAGTCCAGTGAATTCCTAAATGACAAAATGCATCACATAAAATCTTTTCCCACTAATTTACCTAATATATATATATATAAAAATTAATGTGTATATATATATATATATATATATATATATATAAAAACTAATGTGTATATATATATATATAAACTAATGTGTGTGTATGTGTGTGTATATATATATATATATATATATATATATATATATATATAAAAACTAATGTGTGTGTATATATATATATATATATATATATATATATATATATATATATAAGAGGAAAATGTTTTATGCCAAGGTTTTGTTCATTGAGAAGCTTTTAACAATGCAAGTGTGGAAATTTATTTGCTAATCACAATTCATACAGACAAGCAGTGTGGAGAAAAAGATTAAGTTTTGAAATTTTGAATTAGAGAACATTCTAAAATCCTGTAATCACTGTAAGGAATATTTAATGTAAAGATTTTATTTTTGCTTCATTAAACAAAAGTGGGATAATGGTGTTTATTTTATTCATATATATATATAATAAAATAGTTTTAAGTTATGCTATATTTATGGATTAAAGTGCACAGTATCAATGATAGTGGATATAAATTCATAAAGTGGACATTGGGTGTTGACTTCAGTATCAAATTAATTATTTAAACAGTTGTTGGTTGGAGTTGAATCAGACCAGGGAATTGTTATATTAAATAGTTCTCAATAGACAATCCAAAAAAATTGAACATACAGAGCTTTTAAATATTAAAAAATAGGAAGATGATACTCTTATGCTACCATGGTTTCAGCCATTGAGGTGTCATCAGGTAGCTGGGGCTATATATATATATATATATATATATATATATATATATGTGCACAATTATTATTTATTTGATATATTTTATTTCTTCTTTTATTTCTTTCTTGATTTAATTCAATTATTTTTACTATTTAATGGTCATCAACCATTTCTTTTAATTTTGTAAAAAGTTTATAATCATGCATAAGTATGTTGACTTGAGAAGGGTGCATTTCTGTTAAGAAAGGAAATATTTGAACAAATCCTGGGTGTAAGTTAAGATTTTGTCAAGAATCAATATTTGCACTTTCAAGGAGTTTTTGTCTAAGTAAGTGATTTTCTCTTTTAATAAATAAAGCTATTCTCCATGTGTGATTCTCTGTTAATCCATACACAGTAAAATATAATAGAACTGATTACAAAGTTACATCAGGAAACTGGTCCTTGGGATATTCAAAATAGTTGGAGATATTCCAAATTGACGTTTTGATGGTATAAAAATTCAGAAAGTTTCATATAAAGTCACATTTGCAGAATGCTTGTTATCAAATGTTTAGATGTTTGCGCCAAGATAAATAGATGTTGTAGATATTGTAGATTTTATAAGTACTCAAATGAATAAGCAAGTTGGTAGACAGGATGATTGTGGAGAGCAAATTCTTCAGATGAAAGTTTTCCTACTTCAAAAATATGCCATAAAAATTTTGAATTTAGCTCCAGTCTTGACTATAGGTTCCAGAGAAAGTGAATAATTACCTCAATCACCAAAAAGAATCTCAGTGGTTATTTAGACACTGAGAAAGTGTTAAGTAAATATTTATTTATCATTATCAGTGCTGACCTGACATCTCAGCTTCAGTCACTTTTGCACCACTATAAATTAGCTTTACTGTAACTATTCTACATATATTTTCATGACAAACCTGTGGTCAGCTTTCCAAATGCTTCCAGGTTCACTTCCATCATAAAACAGAAGGCATACAAGTTGAGCAAGTGGGTATCCCATAAGCCAATAAGCAACAATGATTGACAGCCCGTTTCTCATTGATTTCTTGGCATTGCAATGTACCCAAAATCAAGTGCTCACTAGTGATGTAAAGTGTTTTTTGTATGACACTTCCAAGTATGCCCAACATTGGTTGTCACTACAAGACCCTGTACCTCAGACCACAAGACCTCCTCTACATCCATGCAAGATTATACTCTTCATCTGCTGAACCAATCAACAATAAGCTGCTACCAATGGGCCAAACCATTATGGCAGACATGAACTCACAGCAGTTGGAATATGTGCAACAGGCAATGATGCAGAAGGATTCAGTATTAAAAGTTATGTCAATCTCTGGGTATCAAGAACCAAAAAAAAAAAAAATACTTTATGGACCAAAACTATTTTATTCTCTCTGGAGACAATGTTAAAATCTATTAATTCAGAAGAAGAATGGTTTCTAATGCATAATGCATGCAAATATTATACGCAAATGGTAAATTTACAAACATTAAGTAGATGTTCTTTTTTTCTTTATTTTCTGCAGTCATTCATAATATTTGGAAGGATAACAAGAAATACTAAAGAAAATTGCATAAAAAAAATAATAATTGTGATGGTGTGCATACGCTAGTAAATAAATAAATGATTACCAAATTTAGCCAAGAGGTGTAAACATAATAGTGCTTAATGTGATTAGACAGTGCTAAGAAATATATTTTAATAAATACACATATATCTATGTTTGATGGGCAACTCGAGTTTTGTTATATATATAGCTATATCTTTTGCCCGATGAATTGGCTAACCAATGAAACTCAAGTTGCACATCAAACATAGGTATATGTGTACTTATTAACAAATATTTATGTATATGAAATTCCCTAGTCCATCCATCTAAAATAGCAATATATGACCAATCAAGAAGGGCAAATATGCAATTGCAATTTTTAATAAGGTGCATAGCTTATTAGAATAAATTTTCAATTATTTGGGGGGAAAAATTAGAAGTTTTATTATTTAACATAAAAACACTCCTACTATTTTAAAAACAATTTAATGATTAAAATACCAAATACTTATTTAATGAAAAATGCAGTATTGTTTTTTTTGCATATGTTCTCTTTAAGTTTTTTATTTCATCAATTGGTTTGCAAAATTAAATATTCTGTTTGTGCATAGCCAATATTTAAAATTCATAATAGGAAAGTGACAATTCGTGCTTTCTCAGGCTAACATTCTCAGCTGACGTGGAGTGAAAATACTATATTGACTCCAATGCTAGGTCATGTGCTAAGAAACTTGGTTCACTGCATCATGTGAAACAATTTTTCTCTCCTGAATCTATCTTACATATCTATAAGTCTACCATTCATCCATGCTTAGAATATTGCTGCCAGATATGGCCCAGTACCCCTGCTATTTAACTTGAGCTTCTTGATAAAATCCAAAGAAGAATCAGCAATATTGTCAGTCATGATCTGGCAGCTAGGCTTTAGTTACTTTCCCACCTCTGTAAGGTTGCCTGTCTTTGCCTTTTCTATAAATACTTCCATGATAATTGTTCAGATGAACTCTTTGCCAAGGTACCTAGAATTTTTTTTTAATTGAAGCAAGGTATTAGACTGGCATTGATCTCACAGATTTACAGTTGAGCTAGCTAGATGTAAGCATAAATTAAATGCTAACAGTTTCTTTTCTCACACTTCTCACTTGTGGAATTCCCTTCCGGCTCCATGCTTTCTAGCCAACTTTAATCTGCAAAAATTAAAATGCTATGTCAATCACTATCTACTTTCCTCCTGATTACTCCTTTCTCTTCCCACTCATCATTAATGTTTCTGTTTCTAATTCTTTCACACCCAGTAACCCTTTGTTGGGTGGTACTGATTAAAAAAAATGTTTATGTTCATTGTCATTATAATTATTTTAATAAAATATTCAATTAAGGGTATATATGAAAGCACAAAAACATCATTACATACAAAGAATTTGGAGAGATTGATATCTGAAGCTGACAGGACTACACTTTAATACAAAGATGTTAAGACTATTACATGCTACATCTTGTTGCTTAAAACTTGAAAGAGCAATAACAGCTACTGGATTTGATAGAACCATTTTCCTAAAAAACTGTTTAAAGATAAAGTTTTTACAAATTTCAACTCATTAGTAATGGCTACTTAGTCAATGGATGACAAATGTTTCATTATAAGGAAACAGTTAATATTACCATGAGTGAAAATTAGATATATACTGTCTTGGCTATAATTTGATTTTGATTCTTTCAATCCAAACATGTTTATTATGATTCATTCAGAAAAATCTAATAAAAACAATATTCTTTCTTAAAATATTTACAGTCATTAACTTCGCAATCTTATAACTGTGAAAAAGCTAATCTAAATTTTCTTCTTCTGCCATATGCTGTGTCCCTTAAGAACATAAGCAATCATTCCTCTCCACAGCTTTCTAACTTGTGTAGCTCTTAGTACTTTTTCTCCCTTTGATAAGTAACCTGCTCCTGTCCTGCCATCTATTTACACAAGCTCATCAGATAAGTAGCTCACTGCCTTCCTCTATCTCGCTTGCTCTTGATATGCCCCAAACAGTGCACACAATGTAAACTTCTGGCATAGACGTCCACGCACATGCAACGATAGTGTTTTGCTCATAAGATCTACAACTAGAACTCATATACACTAAACCAGTCTCATAAAGCTACTAGACTTGTCACATACATCTTTACACACATAAATGTATTTATCATTTAACCTCTATTGACACAATACATTCATTTGTACTGTTAAAAAAAGATGCATCAAACATTTTGTGTAAAATTGTTCACAAAGTATTTTTGTAATTTCATTTTTTCAATACAAAAAAAATAATACTCTAATAAATAAAAATTATTCAAGTTTGTAAATTTGTGTTGAAGATTAATTTAATTCTTCACTTAGACATGTATATTTTGTTATATGAATGTTCTTTCTGCTGCCATTTTCTTAAAACTTCCATGTTGCTTACTTACTCCATCCATGGAATTTTCTGTTGCCTCTGGTTTTTTCTCATCCTGAGGGAAGCATTTACTGCTTTATAAGAGGATGGATGCCACCCAACAAACCAGCACTCTTTTCTTTGTTTCTAACATTTTTTTTCATTTCTCAGCATCTTGCTTAACTTTAGCAACACCCCTTCCACTAGTCCAATGCATATTTGAATCTTAGTGTTGCATTTTCCATCTTGACAGATATTTAAACTCTTGCACCTGTTTCATGTTTATATCTCTAATTCATAACTCACATTTTGGGCTTTTTCTCTTGTTGATATCCATACCTTCTGTCTTCTTGAAGTTGATGGTTATTCCTTTTTCTCACCTTCTTCCCCCACCCTCTTTAGGAGGTCATTTTTTTTCTAAGTCAGCCATCAAAACACTGTCATCTACATATCATATATTTTTAAGATGGCACCTGCCAATAATAAATCATTGTAGGGTCTCCAGTTCCCTTAGGATAGCTTCACCATAATCTAGGGGAGAAGATACATACTTGTCTCTCACCCCTTTCTATACTAATCTATCCAGACTAGTATCTGCATCTTGCTTGTTATTTTCACAATGTTTCAACCATTGTAACTCTTGTCCTTTTTGGCATAAATATTTGCATGGGGAAGTTTTCAAATACAAAGAGTAATTAAAGTGGAATAGTGTTGGAATATAAATTCATATGTGATTATATGTGTACTCACATGTATGCTAATTTGAGTATAATAGGCTACCCTAAGTAAGACCCCCTCTCTTTCAATACAGGAAGGAGTGATAATCATTACCAAATATCTTAAAGAGGTAAAATCTAAAGTGAAATTTCATGTAATCATCTTGTAAATACTGGTTAATAATGGTATTGTCTTTCCAATAAAATACCAGAAATAAAACACAGGAGATAATTCTTCATCATCACTGGTGTATCCAAAAGACATGTTGCTTAGTGGAATGAAGCATTTGTTAATACATAGCTCTTTCTCTGGCAGTTGTGTATTTAGTCTCTATGTCAGGTATACTTTGTGTGTTACCTGCACTTGGCTTTGCCACATTCACCAAGATACTGTTAGGTGGCACTGTTAAACAATTATAAAAACAGGACACTTTTTTTTCCTTGTAGTCTGTGGTAGTGACAAACACCAGCAGAGGACGTTGACCCAGACACGAGGATGTGTTTCCCTTGAGCGACTGAATTCTTTCACATATTCACATACACATGGTGCCTACTTTCTAATTTTCTACTTTTTAATATCATCTGTCTTTTCAGTTATATGTATATTAGTGTATTTTCTTTCTGTTAATCACTCAATTGTTATATAAAAAAACACATGAAAATATTACCTTGTTGAAATTCTGTTTCCTTCCACCTGCCATATACGTGTGTAAATTTTGTTTGCCACTGCTTTAAAATGAGGACCATTATCACAAAATATGAAAAAAGAAGTCACATATTTTGGGTTTGGAAGAAATGAACAAGGAAAAGAGAATAAAGCTAGTGAGTATTAACTGACAGGTCATATCCCTATATAGAAAGTGGAACGAGAACTCTCTTCAGCTGTGAATTGAATAAAGGTTTTTAACCAACATTCTGAGATGTTTACTGTGGGCAACAGCTGACACCTGAAATTGTCAGACAATGTCATCAGGCGCTTGCTGCTGGAGTTTTGCACTGAACAGCAACTTGTCATTACCAACACCCAGCAAAAGGACAGTCTTAAAACAACCTGGGTGCATCCTAAGTCCAAACATTGGCACCTCATAGACTACATTATTGTATAGCAGTGAGGACTCAAAGACATCCTTCACACCAAAGTGATGCCCAGTGCAGAATGTGTCAATAATCATCACCTAGTGCACTGCAAACTTAGACTGCACTTCAATACCAAACCAAGAAAGGGAGGGCTGAGGATACAATGGTTAAAACCTGAATATGACAACTGAAGTGAAGATGCTGGTCATAATAGCAAAGCATATAAGACAGACATCTGGTGAAGCCCAAAGCATAAAATGACTGAAATGTGAGTATAACAACTAAAATGGGCATACTGCTTGGAATAGTAAAGCATATAAGATAGACACCTGAAGAATCCCAAAGGGTACAAAATCTGTAACATTCAGAGTATAACAACCAAAATTAGCATGGTGGCATAAATAGCAAAGTTGAGTGGAGCACAACACGAGTATAAGAAATATTCTTCTTTTAGAAAGGACTCTGCTATAATTCTAATAAAAAAAAAAAAGAAATAATTATTTTCAATGAAGCATTGAAAATATCTACAAGTTTTCTTACCAATATATAAATACAGTTTGCACATTTTCACCATAACACCAATTAGAAAAATGTACAAATTATTTTGAGCATTTTCACTTTTATTTCTATATATAATTCTTTGTTTTATATTCAGAATTATTGATAAATTTAATCTAAACAGAACTGACATTGCCTCCCTATACCGAAGACTCAAAGACTCTCAGAAGTGTCCTCTTGAAAACACTAGAATTAGAATGTAGACAGTCTTGTTGAATTTATTTGGTTTTAATTATTTTGTATGAATGTAAATTAGACGTCATGGAAAATAAAATAAAATAAAAAAAAGGATAATTAAAGTAGTACCGATAAACCAAAAAGTAAATTTAATTTAAAATTTTGTTTTTGATTAAGCAATACATTCACACTAAGTTACAACTATTTAACTTTATCAAGTCATTTCTCAAAGCAAATCATTTGTAAAATGCATCATTGCATAGCAAATGACTTTCATCTGCTTCTAGATTTTCAGTGGCAGACATATGGAACTTTTCTTGCTGCCTCTTTCTATTGGCTGCTTCCCTTCAGAAATTGGACAATCATGGTTCTACTCAACTTCTTATACTTTTTACATTTTGCTGAGATCGTTTTACTGTTTTCCTATTCTCTTTTCTTTTATCTATTTATTCAAGTTTTTTGGCAGCTTCCTTCAGGCTTCTTTCTTACCTTCAATATGTCCTTTGTGTGTCAAATTTTCCAAACATTCCACACCATTTTTATTCCTAGAAATTTCATCTCTCTTTCTGATTCTAAGTGTCTATTTTCTTGCGTTTTTTTTTTCTTTTAATCAATTTCACCCCAAGCAAGGCAGTAAAGCCACTAAGACACAAGAGGTTACTGGGTGTGGGAGAATTAGAAATAAAAACATTGATAATAAGTGAGAACAAAAAGAGTAATCATGAGGATAGTAGATATCTATTGACATTGCATTTAAATTTTTTTCAGATTAACATTAGCTGGAAAGCATGTAGATGGAAGGGAGTCCCACAAGCAAGATGTGCAAGAAAATTGTTTGCATAGAATTTATAGCTACATTATTATTATTATTATTTCCTTTGATTTCTGTTGTATACACATTTCCTTCCAGGTCCCAACCAGAGACCTAAGGTCAGAAATGGCTTCATGACATTTTCCACTGATCATTCTCAATTTGCTCACATATTTATTGGCTTCTTTTGATATATAATAAAGCTATTTACACTTTCCATGCTTCATTACAAGTTGTAACCTCCAGTATTGCAATATATTTATTATTATTATTTTTTAATCAGTATCAACCCTGCTATGACACAAGGGGACACAGGCCATGGAAGAATTAGGAACAGAAACATTAATAATGAGCAGAAAGAAGAAAGAGTAATCATTAAGATAGTAGATAATGATTGACATTGCATTTAAATTTTTTGCAGATTAAAATTGGCTGGAAAGCATGGAGCCAGAAGGGAGTTCCACAAGCAAGATGTGAGAGCAAAGAAACTGTTAACATCGAATTTACAGCTACATCTTGCCAGCTCAACTCTAAATTGATGAGATCTTGATGCTAGTCTAATAATGTACTTTAATTCAAAAAGTCTAGGTCGAATAGTTCATCCGAACAGTTACCATGAAAGTATTTATAGAAATGGCACAGAGAGGCAACCTTATGTCAGTGGAAAAGGGAGTGAAGCCAAGCTGCTGGATCAGGAGCTATAATATTGCTTAAAACATCCTTATTGTTAACATGCTTTGACTATGGTATTCTCAGAATTCCTCTGTAGGACTACATCACTGTTGCCCCAAGTCTCTTTTTCATTGGTGAATAGATTGACTAACATTCAATGCAATACAGGTGGACTTATATTACATAGCAGTTAGGCATTCTTTTCTCTTTTTTTTAATGAAATTTTCCTGTTTTTTAATACTTTGTTTAGCTTCTGGAAGGCATCATTCACTATTTCAATACACCTTTAGATTTAAGTGTCACATCTTGCAGTAAAGGTTTTATTTTTTCATTTAATGCCATGCCTCTTAAGATAGATTATTATTCTCCACAGTTTCCTTTTTTTAATATCTGTTTCTAGAAAGAGAGTAGTGATGATACTTACTCTAGATCTGTTATAAAAATTTTGGAGGTTATACTAAGGATAATTTTGTCCATCACTGTAAGAATCCAAAACCAAAATACCATTTTAAAAATGTTAGCCTTGTTAAAGCTATAAATTCACCCTGATATTAGGTATAGTATCTGATTCATTCAGAGATGTCTGAACTATCATTTGTATAAAACCATTTTCTCAAATTTGTTAAAAATTGTTTTTTTATCGTGAAAGAGATAATCAGCTACCTCGAAAAAGAGTTTGTGTTTTGTGTGCGATCTGCCAAAGAAAAATTGCCAAAAAGTACTTTGCAAAAATCTACTTTAAGGACCAGAATCTATGCTAATGTTCTTCCCTCCCCTGAATGGCATGACCAATCAGAAATATCTCTCGGTGAACAAAAGCGAGTGTTTTCCACTTATACGGATGAGATTGTCTGAGCTTGATGAACGAACATGCATTTTTGCTGGTGAGAAGTGAAGGTTGGATGTGTGACCCCATTTTGTCATTTCTATGTTGCCTGTAACAACAGGTTACTGTTTGAACTGTGATTTGGCTATCAGTGTTGTGGTCGAGAGTCAGAAGAAATCTATTGCAGACATTTGTTGCTACTATAAGTTGACAGTTTTTTTTTTCTTCTTTTTCTTTTCTTTACAACCACATTTTTCCACTATAAATTTTGTCTCTTGGTAGTTTAGGGTAAAGGAAGAAGGTAATAAAGTAATATACTGAAACCTGAACCTTGCCACTTGATCAAGGAGTGGATGGGTGTCAATTGAAGGTGAAGGAAAGGGAAAGAAAAAACAGCTGATTGAAATCTGAAATCCTTGTGTTGACCACCAAAATTTTTTCAATAAATAAGAGCCAACATTCCGCTAAAGAAATCCCTGCAATATTACTGTCGAGAAGGTATGAGATGTCCCACCAGGCAGTGGGATACACAACACTTTCTGAAAACCTGATCGAGAGGCCATAATAACCCGTAATGTCTTGACAACCAAATTGTCATTTCCACGACAGAATTAAGTCTCATTTTTACCCAGACTATTGTAACAAAATAGTTATGTTCCTCTCAGAGAGCAAATACTGTTCTCGAAACAACACTATGTTGAAAACAAAATTCTAAAGAGACAAATGGATTCTGTCACAATCTTTGACTACTCACATCAAATCACAAGAACTATTGAAAACATTCACATTTTATACCTTCAAGGTCAATATACTCTTAAGTGGATCAAACCTCACTGAAATCCTTTTATTATACCTTCTTTCTTTTAATTTGTATTGTTTTTTATACACTGGCATTTTTCTTGTGATAGCTTATGTTATTTGATTGATATTGATTGTAAATTTGATCATTTTTTTCCCCCACAACTACAACTGAGTTTTATTTTAGAAGGAATTTATAATGCCCTTTTCTGGGCACACAAACCACCTAAATATTATTTTATTTTATTAAAATTGTTTTGTTTTTAAGTACCTTTCATCATTTTTTACTGTGTGCTTTGTTGATCCCCATTCTTGCCATACTCTTTTTAACCAACCCACAAAATTATGCATCAATAGTTTGATCTTATTTACTATTTCTCATAGATTAATTGTTAAAAATGGTTGCAAATGAATTAATTGCCCAGTCCTTTATCTGAAATCAAAAACAAAGAGCCTTTTCAAAGAACAACAATCACAGCTCTTGAACATTTCCAACAGAAGCAACAACAAACACAGGTAGCACATGTAACTGGAAGAGAAAATAATTATATAATCAAACTGTTATCTATGCCAAAAGCAAAAGGATTGCAAAGAAAATCCTATCAGTATTAGAAAGAGGTATAACATTTAGTGGACTTGATAAATCTAATTTACTGAAAAACTATTTTAAGAAAAAGATTTTTTCACACAACAGTTGGGCTGTTTCTTGAATATCTTTTGATCTATGATGTTAACAGTCTCTGAATTTCCAGGATGGATAGTTATCATTAATTACACTTCTATGTGCCATATCTCTTCAGGATGTTGACGATCATGACTCTCCACAATATCCTACTCTTTGTAGTTCTTAATAATTTTTTTTGTTATCAATTCTAAACCCTGTCCTGCCATGCATTTATTTCAATATATCCTGTGCATATCAAATTTTCCAAACCCTCTTTCCTCATTATACACCCTAGAAATTTCAACTTTCTCTTTCTGATGTGAAGTATAAGTGTCCTTTTTGTATCTGTCTATCTTTCTGAGATGAGGTATTATGTACACTATTTACATTGTTTGGACTATTGTCCTCATCTTTGTTGCCATATTTATCACAATGTTTTGGCCATTGTATGCTCCGGTCTTCTTCAGATGGTTGGAATGTCGAACTGAACCCTTTATTTCACTCGCTGGGGTAGACTGTTCTAGTCCCACATGCCATGTCTAATGGATATCAGCAGTTATCTCCTGTTAATTCCCATCTCCAAGTTTTCCACTGCTTTAACCAGGTATTGAACTCACAACTATTTGTGTCATGTTATTGGATCTAACTAACACCTTTATCCATTGTGCGATGTGTCCTTAAGGATACAGTGTCCTTTTTGCTTCTATCTTCTCTAAAACTTAGTTGTTGCTCACATGTTCAGACCATAGTATTCCCAGTATCCTTCTGCAGAACCACATTTCAATTGCCTTTACTTCATCTGGCTCACCTTTTAATATCTATTTATATATAGGTATTAATGTGGATAAATCAAATAACTAGATATTAGCAACCATATATACATACATTAGTGTGCATACCTAGGTAAGCAAATAAATATTTATTCAATTTAATATAAGGTGTAAACAAAACAGTGCTCAATATGGTTAGACAGAGCTAAGGATTATATATTAATAAATGTACATATACCTATGTTCAAAGTGCAACTTAAAGTTTTGTTTTTCAACCAATTCATCAGTCACAAATTATTACTTTTTATTTTAAAATAAATAATTTAAATCAAAAATAATTTGTGACTGATGAGTTGGTTAGGCAACAAAACTTTAAGTTGCACTTTGAACATAGGTGTATGTATATTTATTAATATATATATATAAATATGTACATGTGTGTAATATTAACAGTTTCTGACTGAATTTCTGGGGTGAGTAGTTATCATTATTTGCATTTGGACTAATGTCAACTAATAATGAAGATGAGGGTATTAGATCAACTGCAAATAATGGAGATATGAACAGAACTGCAACAGATAAGACATACCTTTCTCTGCTGAAATTGAGAACCAAGCAGTAATAATGCATAAATGTTTGTGTTAGATCTTTTCCTCGTATACACTAGAAACTTCCTAAACTACTTAGTACAATTTTAGTTAGACATGACATCTCTGTTCCAGTATTTGACATTTTGAGTTACCTCATCTTTGCCAAAAGTAAAAAAGATCTCTTTGTCTGGAGAGATTTTCTCAGAATAACTTTGGCACTGGTGATGCCATTCTGACCAATTCCCTAAAGATCCACTTCTTTTTTTCCAGGACAAATTACGTATCACAGTATCAGTCATAAAATAACATAATGTATAATGTCTACTTGAATTCATCATATCTTTGTAGATATAAATTCATATTTTTCAAACATGTGTATATATGTAAATCCATTTCTGGTCGCTTAACAAAGCAGTTATTTTTTCTGACCTCTTTGACAGAAAAAATTATAAAATGAAAATATTTTTTTTAAGGATTTATAAGAAATTTTCTTGTTTTCTATTAATTCCCCAAATATCTGCAAGTGGCCATTTTCTATCGGACATTATCATACGCTCGATCAACTCTTAGAAAAATATCAAAAACTAAAAGAAACAAAGATATTACCGAGAAACAAATGAAAACCTACTGTACTAATTTTGGTAAATTATATTGAATAAAAGAATTTAGAGTCCTGAGTGTTTTCTTTCAATGGTTTGGAGTTATGAGATTGGACTGAAAGTAGTGAATTGAATTATGTTTGAAAGCCTTGTGCTACTAAATTTTGAAGTGACTTCTCATTAGAATCACAAGTTATTTTACAAGTTGACCAAAAGATTGCAAGTTTTGAAATTGTTATGGAGTGGTTTCACAGTGGAGGCTTGTATTTGTACTAAGTCGGTCCTAAAATAGGTTTGACGTACAAAACGTTAGGAACTTGATATAATAGGTAATGATGCAGAATAATCTAGTTGCGGTCGCTGATACTTTAGTATCTGACTAACGGTCGTCCGGCATCGACTGACTGACCCACTGAGCAACCCCTCGTTACTCTTACTACTCCTACTTATTATAGGTGGGAGAGTCTATTAACTATAGAATAGGTGTGTTCCACTATAACAGAAATGTAAAAGTAAATAGTACTAGCCTTTCAGAAATAGCCAAATCTGGTAATTTTGGTTGGGACAAATAATGAGGAAAGAGGGCTTAGAGAATTTGTTACTCACAGGACAAATTGATGGGAAAAGAGAAACACTGAGTAACAAACTTGTATGAATGGATTGCAGAATATGGACCGAGAGGAATAGTAAGGGGACAATAGGAAGTATAGGAAGTTAAGGAGAGCCACGATCCCTCACATTCTTTAGATGAATAGGACATAAAATGAAGAACTTAATATAAAATGCAGACAATTCTCAAAACGGACTCAGGTTTTGTAAGTGTTGCCCACTGACCCCTAAGAACAATATTGTGAGTTCAATGAAGCTGATTTTAAACCTGTCCCGCTCCAATTTCAGTGTCATTTATCCAAGTTTGTTATATAGGTTTCCTTTTTTGCCTTCCTGTCAGCACTGTGAGTGTCAGATTCTCCAAGCCTTCTTTCCTTATGTGCCCAAGAAATTATTCTAAGTATAAGTGTCATTTTGGTTTCTATTTTCTTTAAAATTTCCTTGTTACTCAAATGATTGATTTCTGGTATACTCAGTACCCTTCTGTTGAACCATATGTCTTTTTGCCTCAAGTCTCATGTTCATCTATGAGGGGATTTTTCAGCATCTATTACCATATAGGAGGATTGACATTACATAGCATTTACGCACTCTTTTATTTGTTTATATTATTTCCACATGTACTATTGTCCCCATCTTTTATGTTGTTGTCACATTTCATCCCTTGTACCCTCCAACATTCATCAGGTGATTGTCGACACAGGTAACCTTCAGAGAATTTTGAACTAAATACTTTATTTAATCTACAGAATAGATTGTTCTTGTTCCACTGTCCATGCCCAGGGATATCTCATCTAGTTCTTATTTAGTACTGCTCAGTTGTTGCTTACCTCATTCCCAGTGGGTTCAAGTATACATTACCTTTTCCAGAAATTGAACTCACAATTACACTTTTCTTTGTTTGTAGGAAGCTTTTCCCATTTCTAATACTTTGTTTAGCTTTTAGAAGGCATCTTTTGCAATTCCAATATGCCTTCAGATTTCAGTGTCACATTTTCTGCCTTCTGTTAAAACACTTCCCAGAACTCATATCTTGGGTTGTTAGTTTTTCTCTCCTTAGCTGGCAATGGAACAGAGATGAACAGTCTTATTGCTGGCATAATTTATTATTTGACATCAAAGAGTGTTTTTGTCAAACAGACAGCAAATTGTACTGAACAGAGTAGGTAAGTAACACTTGGAAAATTTACTCTTTTCCCCGCAGACAGATGTATGAATAAAAAGCTGTTACACTCATTGTAAAATATTCAGCTTATGGCTAGTACAATCAAACATCACATCTCTTATATGCAGTAAAATGATAGAATTAAAGGACAATACATACATATAGCATAGTGCTTGTCTGCATAGAATGAAGTATTGGCATGCCAAGTTCAAATACCAGCCAAGACTGTTTGTTTTCAACCAAATACCCTTTGAAAGGTAGGGATCCATGTCTTGTTTCCCAACCTAGGGAATAATAGCAGGGCAGACTGTGCTCACTAGCCTTGGTTGTGTATGGGGAGTTATAACTCTGAGTAAATAATCATAAACCCGCTAACAATTATAAATACAAAAATAGTCATAGAAAGTATGAAATGGCAAGATGTGGAAACAAAAAATTTGTCTTATTTATCATCTGGTTGTTATGTGATATTATTACCATACAAAATTCTGGGTTTGGAGTCAAATGTTGATCAAGTATGGTTCAGAATCTGACAGAATGATAAGATAAAGAATAAGAAAAGTGTATACAGTTTCTCCTATGCTTTTTTTTTTTTTTATAGATGTGTATGAGTGTCCATATAATTAGAAAATACGAGAAGAGTCTGTATTTTTGTTGAGTGCTAAGAGATATAAATGTTACTATTATGGCCTGAAAAAGTAGATGAAATTTTCATTGATTCATATTTTCGAGGATAAACTTGTCTTTTGTAGTTTTATCAAATTGTGATAACATTGTTTACTATGGAAGACCCTAAAGGATGTTGCATATCACAGAAAACTGAATGCATTAGTGGCCCTTAGACAAAAAATTGAAAATGCATATGCAGAAATTCCGCAGGACACTTTAGCCAATGTTGCCCAAGCAGGAGTTCAGCATAATAATAAATGTCTGGTAGCTAAAGGCCACCATTTTGAGCATCTCCCGTGGTTGTATTGTCCAAGGTAACTTAGGTTAATCTTGTGAATAAATTTAGTATTACTATATCTATACAAGCTTTTCCTTTCCTGAAGTGTGCATACATCTTTTTGGTGGACTGTGTGTGTGTATATATATATATATAAGTTTTGTAATATTAAATTGTTTGGTTTGAACAAGAGAAAAGTTTTGTCATCCTCAAATCATCTGACCACTTCTAATAATATGGATTGAATGTTCAAAAGGAAAGGTACGGTGTCAGATTTTACAACATATCAATCTTTGATGTCTATTGAATTTTTACATGTGCATTCAATGAGAAAGTAACTCACTACTCAGTTGTAATGGTCATCCAACCTAGCCTTGTTAACCGTTAAAAGAAATAAATGCTCTGTAATTTCTTTACATATATATGCAAGGTGCGATGGGTAAATTGCCGCCATTTTGTATTTTTATTTTCATGCATGTGCATTTTGTGTTTGACTGCACAGTATAGTAGGGTCAGTTGGATACTTTGATAAAAAGAGCACAATGACATAATTCACTCTACCAGAATTTTGGAAATGACATGCTGTACTGATTGGGTTTTGCACCAAAACTACATCTCGTATGTCACCTTTTTCTTTAATATGATGCATTACATCTCTTGTTTATCTTTTTACTGCTCTCTGATCAACATTCCAAGTAAAGCAAGTATTCTCAGTTTGAGAACAATTAGTTGTGTTGCATTTTTATCCTAAATTTGATGCCCAGCAAATCCCTTACTTTTATCAACTCTGTAACTATCAGAATCTGTTTTATGAGACCATTATTAATCTTGACAGTGGCTAGTTTACAGACAAATATTTAGTAGACTTGTAATAGAAAAAAACTTTCGACAAAGTTGCTCTCTATTACCCACCAGAGAGAACCATCCCTGTCTCACATTAGAATAGCTGATGATGCTCAACTCCACAAAAGCACCTCTTTGCGACTGCTCAGTCTCACATTGTCTGCTGCCCTGAGATGGAACAAATATATTGAGTCAATAGCTTCATCCACCACAATGAAAATCAGCTCCCTGTGCCATGCCAAGAAATTTTTCTCACCAGAGTCAATCCATCAAATCTACAAATCAACCATTTGCCCTTGCATGGAGTATTGCTGTCA
This sequence comes from Acanthosepion pharaonis, assembly GCA_903632075.3. Classification (NCBI taxonomy): domain Eukaryota; kingdom Metazoa; phylum Mollusca; class Cephalopoda; order Sepiida; family Sepiidae; genus Acanthosepion; species Acanthosepion pharaonis. Next base: position 1,449,629 of record CAHIKZ030003761.1, on the reverse strand, counting down.
TATATGGTCTGGAGCCCCTTCTGTTTGTCTCAAGGTTCTTGATAAAATCCAAAGACAGATATGCAATGTAATTGGCCCTGATCTGGCATCTTGTCTGCAGCCGCTCTCTTACAGACATGCCGTTGCCTCCTTCTGTCTTTTTTACAAATACTTTTACAGTAACTGCTCCGATGAGCTGCTTTCACTGGTTCCCAGACTTCATGAATTTAAGCATTCAACTAGGCTGGCATCTCGTTCTCACCCTTTCACTGTTACAACTGTTAAATGTAGCCATCTCTTCTACTCCAATAGCTTCATGTCTTGCACTTCTTGTCTGTGTAACTTCCTCCCTATTTCTGGTTTTTCTGATAGATATAATCTCCATCTATTCAAATGTAATATCAATAGACGTATCCTGATGCCCTGATCTATCCCCGAAACATCTCTTCATCCTTTCCTCTATCACTCCTCTTTGCTCTCACTCCAACTCTCTGTAACCCCTTTGCGTGCTAGTGGCTTCTCACCTTGCTTGTGGTGGAATGCTTTAAAAAAAAAACAAAAAAGAAACAACCTTCTTTGAAACAATTAATGTGTAAGCACTTCATAGATATTCATAAAGCATTGCTTAGTCTGGTAAGGAAACTTGTAGATATTTTAAGGAAACTTGTAGATATTTTCAATGCTTCATTGAAAATAATTATTTCTTGTTTCGAATAGAATGATAACAGAGCCCTCTCTAAAAGAAGAATATTTCTTATGCTTGTGTTGTGCTCCATTCAACTTTGCTATTTATCCCAGCATGCTCATTTTGATTGTTATACTCTGAATGTTTCAGTTTTTGTACCCTTTGGAATTCTTCAGGTATCTGTCTAATATGCTTTACTATTCCAACCAGCATGCCCATTTTCGTTGGTTTACTCACAACAGTCAAAATCATATTTTTGATGACTACATACTATGTGCCTTACCAGGGATATATAGTTATGCATTTCGAATTGTCTTTTTCCTGGCTAGAAAGCCCAGTCTTCCTTACTATTTAATCCACATATGAGGAGATAAGAAATTCTCATGAATATTTGTGTGAAAGTGAATGAGACAAACACAATTCTCATTCTAAGGCGGTAATCATTACAACATCTGCACATCAAAACACTATTGAATGGTCTTAATTCTTAGATCTAAGATCAGCAGACATAAAATGCTTCTGCAATATTTTGTGTTTGAATACCTTCTTTATGTAGATTATATATTGATCATATTGAAGGACATCCTATTAAAAATCTGTAAATATTGTCCTGATCTGATCATAAAAAAAAATAACTGATTGGGAAAAATAAAAACAGACTTTTTCAGTATCTTTGATATATTGATCATTTGTTTAACAGCCAGTTCACCATTTTTTCTTAAATTTTATTTTCCAATTACTTGAAAATATGCTGACTATTATCTGCCATTACTAAAGTATTTTAACATTTTTTGTTATTTTCATTATCTTTTTAGGTAAGTCAACTCTTTCTTGGACTTTTCTGCATCTGACGAGTCTTCCAAGTTCTTATTTACAACTAACTCAAAGGTACAAAACTTTCCTTTACTTATTTTCAATTAACAAATCCATTTATAAGATCTGTTGAATTTTTCCTGTTCCTCTTGAGAATATGAACATCATGGAGTCAATCTTTAATTAGATAACCAATGCTACTGATTTCTGACATTCGTCATTCCTCTGTGAATTTTTTCTTTTTCATGTGGATGGTCTGTATGAGGGTGGTGGCAGAATGGTTAGAACCATTGCAGTCGGTATATGAATTTAATAGCCATAAAGCATAAGCCCACTGGTATTGTAATCACAGCTTAGTATTGGAATAGTACAATAAGAAAATGGTCATTAAGTTGACTAATGCTGTTGTAATCTGTTTGGGGGAAACATTTTTTTTCTATATTTCCTTTTGTGATTTTAATCAAAAGCAGTCTACACTGTCCTTAATTTTGTATTAGTAAGTTATTGCAAGCACACACACACACACACACATATATATATATATATATATATATATATATATATATATATATATATATATATATATGTGTGTGTTAATTAAAAGAAAGAACAGTAAGATATATAATCCTGTGTTCTTATTGATATTTTTATTTTTACAAAATAGTGCTCAACGTAAATTTACAGAGCATTAATATTATAAATTAACTGATTTAAAATTTGATTTTTTCACTACACAGTAAAAACCATGTTTCAAAATGGAAGCTAAAAGCTTCAAATTTAATTAAATTTAAATTAAATTTGAAGCTTGAAACATGGTTATTACTGTGTAGCAAAAAAAACATATTTTAAATCACTTAATTTATAATATATATATATATATATAGTCATTCACAGACAGACTGTTTCGCTGTATCACAGCTCATCAGTGTGTCTAGACATCCAATTGCCTCTAGCTAGGTTTGAAACCCAACTGAATTGGTATCAGTCGGAGATTCTACCATTAAGCTGTTGGCACACGGCAGGGATGAAGGTGAATTTAAGCATATTTATTTCTAGATAAACACACTGACTGAGAGAAATTGATTCAATTTGCCGAAGAATCTTGCATTATTAGCTGTAATAGTCACTGTTTACAAACATGCTTTTAGTTTTCCTTTTCTGACATGTATATACATTTTTGGCAGACTGTGTGTATCAATATATATATATATATTTTTTTTTTTAAACAGCAAATTCTCTTTTAGAGATAGAAAGTACTTGGGAAATAAGTGATTCTCACTGTTACAGTGCATTTCTTGGCTTATTCAATTGTAATATAGCAAAAAAATATTTGTGAATATGAAAGGATTATGATAAAAATAAGCAGACAAAATGTTTGGAATTTATTTAATCAGACATGCCTATATATATATATATATATATATATATATATATATATATATATAATGTACACATACACAAAGGATGTTCAGAAAGTAATGTTTTTTATTTATTACTATGGAAACTTTAAATGATACTGGGAGCAAAATAACACTACTGGATAGAGCAAGTTTTTAGCTGCAAAATGCAATTTTTTTTTTTTCACTACAATGATGTTTTTACAAAAATATCAATGTCAGCCATTTCTTCTTTTACTGAATGTCACATGTCACACTCATCACTGTCAACATTGGTTACCTGTGCTCACATCTACTGTTAGGTTTCTGTTAATGTGAATTATGTAGTTTTTTTTTCTTTTGTACAGAATAATTCTGTCACCGATCTGCTTTGTATATTCCTCATTATTTTAACAGACTATTTCACTACTGCAATCAGCAATAAGGGAAAACAAAAATTATAGATTATTTGTAAGAATGTATAACCATAACACCAAAATCTGCCTCAGATATTAAAGACTAACATAATTAAATAGGAGCCATTACATTCAAAACAACGTTCATACATTCATATACATACCTCTATCTATCACATTATAGCACATTAAGTAATGGTGTTAATAAAATAGTGTTTGATGCAATATAGTAGAGGTATAAACTATATATTAATAATTATAGATATTTTTCTCATCTCCAGCATAAGTTTCATGATGCACAGGTTCTGAGTTAAGACTGACTGTTACATAAATTTTGTTAAACATGTCTGGTCATCACATTGATGAGGCATTCCATATTTTATACAAGGTATTGTTGTTCTTTAATAATTTTGTATTTAAATAAACATAATGCATACATATATATATATATATATATATATATATTGGTGGTTTCACAAGTCATGAACTTACAGCCATATCATGTTGAAACACTGGTTCTCATAAAATCACTGTAGTTAAGCAAAGTCGAGCCTGGTTGGTACCTAAATGAGTGACCACTTCACATTCTATCAGCTTTGATGTGAATGTGCTGTAACGAATAATTTCTCGGAATTGAAATTTGAAGTACCAGGTTCCAACTCCTGTTAGGTTTGTTATATTCACTTATGCACTTATGCGTTGGGAAAAGTAAGAATCCACCTATTCTCCCCCTAGTCATAGGTTAATTATTAGGAATAGTATGAGGAGACATGGTGGAGTAATGGATAGCGGCTTGGATTAAGGAATCTGAGAGCAGAGTTCGAATTCCAATCGAATCCATTACATTCACTTACGTGCTAATACCCTTGGTAAAGGTGTGAATCCTCTTCTTCTCCCTCCACCTATGGGTAAATAGCAGGATAGACTGGGTTCTACAGCCTTGGATGGCAACTGGTCTAGGAGAAGGACAACTCTGAATTCAAACCCAGAGTGGAACCCCAAAGGCAAATGGATGGCACTTTGTGCTACCTTCCGACAACTCCTGCAGCCGCGTTAGTACCAAACTGTATTGGTTTATCATCTCCTTTGGACTCTGCTAGCAAGGCCGAGAGGGGGAACTAGACATTAAGGCAGCCCCAGTTCTCCATATATCCTGCCCAGGCTCATAACGCATTGTGCTACTCCACCTCTCGAGACGGATGGATGCCAACAATGATGACGGAGTATCAGTAAATCCTTATATCAAAAAATTCTTAGAATGCAAAAAAATATTTTCTGGCTTTAAATAACAGGCTGATGTTAAAAAAAACAAAAAAACAATCACTCAATCAGCAAGACATGCTTAATTTGAGACTGAATAAAAGACATTCAGTTCTCCTAATAGTTGAATTGGTTGGACAAAAAACATTTTAAGCAGTGACAAAAGTCAAATATAAAACAAATTAATTTCTTCCTCATTGGAAGAAATGGTGATTCTATGTGTTGGGTGGTGGATGAAAAATTGTGATAATTTTGACTTGATTTCTACTTTTAAATGTCTTGAGACAATGTTCCCTTGATTTTAAGCAAATGATGTATGCCTCTGCAATAGATCAGCACATTCTTACATTCTGATATTCTCTGGTGTTTAATTCCTTGATACAGTTTTTAATTAAATCAGGAAATTTCTTGCATAAATCTTCCTCCCTATTCTTTTCAGTAATGATCTATTGTGATTGTTTTGATTGTTTTGATTTGAAGATGTTGTCTGAAAAACACTCTCAGACAACATCCTCAAATGTGTCGAAGACTACAAGTATCTAGGATCACACATCAAGAACTCTGAGATTTCAACATTAGAAAAGGCATGGCATGGACTGCTTGTAACAAAATGGATAAGATCTGGAAATCCAATCTTGCTCGTCAATTCAAAATCTAACTTTTCCGCGTACTTATTGAGCCAATCTTACTCTATGGCTCTGAAACTTGGACTCTCTCAGCAAAACAACAGCGCCGTTTAGATGGATTTATACATGTCTTTTAAGAAGAGTGCTTAATCTCTCATGGCGAAACCGCCCAAGCCCAACCCTAGAAATGATATATGGAGACTTGCCAAAGGGATCAACCTTAGTTTGCAAAAGACGTGTCCAGTTCGCTGGGTATTGTGCGCGTGCCACAGATGAACTTGTGTCATCATTTGTACTCTGGAGGCACCCATCATCTGACAATCGATCACGCAAGTTAACCTTTCCAGATAGGATAAAACGAGACACATTGATCCCTAAGGAAGATCTTTTAGGAGCTATGATGGATAGGGAATACTGGAGAGGTGTAGTGAGTTCAATCTCGACTGAGGCTGCAGGAGGATGATGATTGTTTTGCCTCATGATAGTTTTAACCTCTTCTAATCACTCAGCTGAGAGCCAAGACCATAACAGGTTGGAGCTTTGGTGTATATATTGTCATATGTTACTTATGCAGAATAATAACTTGCAAGAAGCAACTAAAGATTTTGCTGATGGGCTTGTCCACACCATTTATGGATTGGGGAAGCCTGCTTTTTGGATTCTCACATTATAATCTGGGTAGAGTGTCTGTGGATTAATTTGATGGAAGTAAAGTGGATTTGTGATTTTTCAGGGTTTCAAAATCTCTTTTAAATCCACTTGCATTCTGCAATTGATATTTTTACATGTCTCGTCATGCAGTGACCACCACTGATCACCACCAGCTGGGTAACCTGGGTGAAGTTGTGTGATGTTGGATAAACCTGAAACTTCTAAGGATCCCAGGGCAACATCCCTGATGATGTGGCTGCGATCATCTTACAGGTGTATTTCTGAACTGTCAGTACTAATAATAATGATTATGTTCATTTAATTCTTCTTCATTTGAATAGATTTTTATTGCTTTTTTAAAGATTTTAATGCGACAATAGTTTCCTTGTACATTATATTTATTAAAATGGGACTGTCCTTCTGATAGTACATGACTTGTGAGATTACTATTAAAACAGATTCTTTATGACGGACCCATCAACACCTCTGTATTTCTAGGCACTACCAAATCTTTCACTCTCACAAAATATGTATGCTTTATTTTTATTTAGTTTAGCCCAGTAAATATCTTCACATTTTGATAAAAAAAGATATATATTTGAATTCTGTTTTAGAAAGTAGAGTTCAGAGAATATTGGTTTACAAAGTCATACTCACACAATTTGTATACTGCCACAACTATCTGCTTGGTATCAAACGCAAGAAAGAGTATATAGAGTTGACCATGAAAGATAAATTTCATATACTTGTATCTATAACATAAACCTTGTCTTGGTCAGTCATATTTTTTGACAGCAGCAAGATCCAATTTTGATTCACGAGTTAAGACAGCATTTTCTTCCTCAAAATATTTCAAATAACCTTAAAGATAAAATTATCGAGTTCAAAAATTATAATTATTTACACAATTTACATTGACTGTTATCCTCACCTTTGTCACTGTTATTACAATGTTTCTGCCATTCATAAAGATAAAGACAATAGTCTACATGTAAATAATATAAATAATGACTCCTCATCTCAGAAATTCAGTCAAAAATGATACTCACAGGCTATCAGCATTTTCATATCAAATGAGATAGTGTGAGTGTTTATTGTTGTCTATAACAATTCGGACTATATATTGACCCTAATGTGACGGAATACTGTGCAAGGTTATTAAACACTTTTGCTGTTGTCGTAAATATATAAGGCAATGAGAGAAAACATCACATGAGAACAGATTAAATTAAATCAGTTTTAGATCTTATTAGAGATCAGTTTTAAAGGAAATACACAATAACACCTTCTGTCTCTGGAATGTGTTAACTAACATTAACAATGATACCATCAACTATTCCTTTAATTTCAAGTATATAAATTAATTATCTATATTAGCATGAAAGAAAAAAATAGATTTTTGAATATTAAATTGAGCACTGCTTAAAAATGCCTGTAAGTGAAGCCTGAAGGTTTTGGCAAAGACCATCTTTCTTTGAACATTTTGAACTGGTACTACAGAATCACAAACAAAGAATTGTATTAAATAACAGAAACCATATCACTTGAGTACTAGCAACAGTGGCAATAACTAAAATGGATAGAACATAGAAAAGAAAATAATGACATAATCAAGATGTTAACTTTCCACTCAACTTCAAATAAATGGTGAGAAAAGAATCCCTAATCAATACTAGAAAAAGTGATAACAGCTACTAGATTTGAAGAATCACTTTTTCTGAAAAAAATTATGTTAAGAGAAAGATTTTACAAATTTCAACTAAATGTTATACTGGCTGCTCCAAGTAATGCTGAATGTTTCCTTATTGGGAAATGGTTAATATTATCTTTACCATAGAAGATGTTGTATTCATGCTTGTCAGTATTAAAGTAACAAAATATCTTCAACAGGAATCTAGATTATGTTGCTAAAATTTTAAAAGCAAGAAAATGCTTTTAGTCAGCCTGATATGAAATTTAAAAGCTTATTTAAGAAAAAAATATTTTTTAAATCCTAAAATTGTGAACAGTAGTTGCATGAATCCTTAATAATTCATAACACTTACTCAATTGATTTAACCCAGGAAGCTGGAGCCAGACACCCAATCTTGCAGGCAATAAGATAAGTGGATACTCAGAAGTAATTTAGACATTAAGGATGAATTGATGTCTACATATGAATTAGATAGATGAGGTAAATATCTTCAGGGCTTCATTCTGACCAATGATTATCTCATTTCCTTGATATATTATCGATAGTTTCAGATGCATATCTATCTAAAGAGGAAGTCATATTTCAGCATTTCCTCTTCTACTCATCAATATTTATATATTTTTATAGACATAAAGTAATTCTGAAAATCATTCTTACAGAAAGTCAATATTTTGATAAAAAACAACTGATTCTGTTTTTATTTCTTTGTTTTTTTTAAGCATTTCACCCCAAACAAGGCAGAGGTGCCACAAGCACGCAAGGGGTTACAAAGAGTGAGAGCAAGAATAAAGAGGGGTGTTTGAGGAAAGGATAAAGAGGAGGGCGGGGATCAGGATCAAAGCATCATAAGATGTCAATTGATATTACATTTAAATTTTTGAAGATATAGCTATCAGAGAAACAAGTAAAAGGAAAGTTGTCTGTTTGATCAATAAATGCCAAATGTTTCCTTGTAAGGAAACTGTTAATATTACCATATTACCATTATATTTAGGACACCAAAGGCAGTATTTAAGTGAGTGATCATTGTGGACTGGTGCTACAGAATCCCAAAGAAAGAACTGTACAAAATAATAGAAACCATATCACTTAAGAACTTCCAACAGCAAGATCTAAAATGGTTAGCATGTGTAACTTGAACAGAAAATAATGTCATAATCAAGATTTTGATATTCCACACTACTTTGAAAAAAAAATTGTTTTAAGAGAAAGATTTTATAAATTTCAACTGAAAGTAGTACTGGCTGCTCAGTCAATTAATGTGAAATATTTCCTTATAAGGAAACAGCTAATGTTACCATTGTATTTACGACATGTAAAGGCCACTAAAGGTGACATTTAAGTGAATGGTCTTTAAAAAGTATGATACTATCTGCTCTTATTTTTTTGACACTTGCAGTATTGAAACATGGTAAGAAAGAACATGAGTGAAATTTTGCAAGCCACATCGGTGATAATCCTACAAATTGAGTGAACCCAGTTCACTGTGTCTTACGCAGACAGATAAGAAAGAAGAAAGTAGTTGTTTAAATACTCACTCATGTATTTTTGTCATTGTAGCAGCCCAGTGAAAAAACATTTTTTCTTAATTATATGATTGAGAAATGAGCATGAAAAATCCCAGACAGGATATGAAGACAGAAATCCAAAAAGAGCAGACATGGTAAGTTTGGAATGACAAAGAAATCATTGATAAAGCCCCCTTTTTTTTTATCTCGATCTGAATTTCTATGATGAGGAGTTATTATTATTCACATTTTGATTATTGTCCTCATCTGTATTCTGTGTTTGTTGATCCAGGTAAGCTTTAAAGAATTTCCAAGTGAATCCATTATTTAATCTACGGGAATAGATTGTTCCCACAATGTCTGATATTGCTCGTTTCCTCTAAATCTGCTTTACAGGGATTGATCTCACAATTACTCTATCACCAAATCCACACACCAATGCTTTAATCCACTAGGCTGTTGTCTCATGGGACAATCCTGAATCTAGAACTTAGTGCCTTAAACCTCATGTTCTTTTACTCTGCATACTGCTGATATTGTTGCTATCATGCTTGATTGCATTCACCTTAGCTCTTTTCTTACTGCTGTTGCTGAAGCTTTGCTGTCATTTTTCTTTATTGGCTAAAACAAGAAGGTGGAATGCATGGTCATCAGTAAAAGGATGAGCCCAAAATGCGATTTGTAAGTCAGGGACACTAAAGTGAGGCAGGTACAGAATTTTAAATATCTGGGAAGTGTTCTGACAGAGGATGGTAAGTGTGACACTGAGAAGACGTATTAGGATGACCAAAGACACATTCCAAAATCTGGGCAGAGTATTACGAGACAAGAGGATTTCTTTTGTAACTGAGTACTGAGCCACTACATGACATCTGTCCTCCTTTACGACAGCAAATGTTGCACAGTCACCTCAAAGATGAAGAAGAGACTTGAGGTAATGGAGATATGGTTCTACAGAAAGATGCTAAGGATATCATGGACCTAGCATGGGAGCAAAGATGAGGTTTTGAAGAGGATGTAAACAAGTAGAATGCTTATACTTAACATCAGGAAGAGGCAGATGAAATTTCTGGGACATGTAATGAGAAAGGAGGGCCTGGAGAATCTGATACTCACAGGTCGAATAGAAAGAAAAAGAAACAAGAAAAAGCAATGCTTGACATAGATGGTGGGTTTAAGCAAGTGGATGACAGAATGTGGTCTAGGGAAAATGTCAGAGGGACGAAACTTACTGAGAGCTCCAAAGGATAGGGGGAAGTGGTGAGCCATGATCGCCTATGTCCTGAATGGACACAGCACATAAAAAGAAAAGAATTGCTCTAATATGCTGTTTATTTTTATGCTATTCCTTTTATCCTCAGTAAGATGATAGATCATTTCTTCTTGTAGTCTGTTAGATTGACTTCACACTAAAACCCTTGGGAAAGGCATGATACCATTTCTTTTTTTTTCCAGGTACAGATTAAATAATAGGGTAGACTGGGTTGTACTGTTTTGGGTAGCAGCCATTCTAATAGAAGTATAATCTTTTTTATTGTTCTCTCTCCTTAATAGTGATATTTTTTTCTCATATTCTCTAACACTCAGTAACCCCTTGCATCTTAGTGGCTTTATTGCCTTGCTTTTGGGTAAAAGGATAGAAAACAAATCCTGAATCTAAAACAATGAGTATGCCAATGAAAGAACACACCATTCTCTTTGCCAAGAAGCCATGGCAATTCACAGATAATAAAGAAAAGGAATCTGTAAATAGCCATGATCGCCTACAATCTGAAGGGAGAAAGACCAATTCAAAACTGTGATTAAGGCAATGGCAAACACTACACTATCTTTCCCAAGAAGGTATGGCAATTCACAGATAATAAACAAAAGGAATCTGTGAATAGCTATGATCGCCTAAGTTCTGAATGGCCATAGCAGTTTAAAAGAGAAGGAAAAGAAGATAATAAATTTAAACTTTTTTCTAAGATTTCTTTGCATTTTTATGATTCAAATAAAAAATATTTCAAAATATTAAAAAAAAAAAAATTAATGAATTTAAAAATGAAATAACAAAATCCCTTTTCCATTTCTTCTCTGACAAATAGTTTTGTGATGAATGGTTAAAAAGTCCCATTTTAGTTTTCCCGACAGAATGTTATGAGTAGTTGTGTGAATCTTGTTTTTTTTTCAGTACTGATTGTATGAATTGGAAAATTATTAATTTAATTTAAGTGATGGTTGAGGAGTTACACATGTTTCACAAATATTTATCTCTACAAATAATTATTTTATTCTTTTTTTTTTTTCGGAAATGTAATTTTTTAAAAGTTGACTGACATGCAGAAAACATCCAAATGTTATCCTTTTGTGGAAAATAATTTTTCAATCAATTTTCATTAACAACCTAAGGCTTTATATTTATTGTAATAATTCACAGCAAATGATTTTCTATGGAAATGCAATTCAGATGCCGTTCTTTAAGAATCAACTGCTGCAAGTTTATTACGCATATGCATTGCAGATAATTTAACTGTGAAATACATAATAAACGATTTTCCCAGAGAAATGTATCAATATTCAAATGCATTTGTATTCTTTTTTTTGGTTGCATTTTCTGTTATTATTTTCTTTGTTTTTCTTCTCATTAAATAAAAAATAAATAAAATAATAAATAAAAAATAAATAAAATAAAACAATAAATAAAGATCAAAATTGAAGTTAACTGTAAATACAACTAAGGTTATTTTTATTGTTAAAATCACTTGATCAAATTTTTATTTTATAACTTATCAGAAATCAACATTGAAAGTAATGGTTTATGTTTGCATTGACCATCATTAGAGTTTCTGAAATCAGGTCACATTGCTGTGTATCTGTGATGTAATTAAATTTAAGTTTCACTGTTAGATTGTAATGTTGCAGGTAATGGAAAACAGATATTACAAAAAATCAACATGTTTAGTGGCTATTTTAACTTGGAGATTCTGCCACTTTCTCCTTACAACTTAGACATTTATATGGATTTGAAGTTAGGGTAACAATTATGAGCACAGAAAGTAAAATTACCGAGCAGAGCCTTGGTTGTTGCATTAATTTTCACTTGTGCCATTTTAGAAAATACAAGCATTAACTAGAGTAAATTTAAAATTTATTGATAATTTTTTAATATTTTCTTACTAAACATTTTCATAAGTAAGCCAACATAATTAAGATTCAATAAAATATTAAAATTCTTAAAATAATTAAAATTTTTAAGAAATTATATAAAAATGAATTTTATGTTATAATTTTATTTCAATGATGTCTACCTTATTTAAATTTCCTCAAAATCAGATTGTCAATAAATCATTCAACACATAAAAAAAACATCTCTGTTAAAAATATCTGTGATATTTTAAACTAAAAATAAGTAATATTTGTTTTAATTCAGATAAAATAAACTTTAAATCAACTAGTTTTCTCAAATAACATTTCAGAAAAGTATACTTAATTTTTGAAAGATTTTCTTTTTGATAAAGACAGTTGTGTTGACAGATTTGTCAAAGTGGTTGATTTTATAGATTTTACTGATAATCAGAAAAAAAAACATTATTCCAATCAATTTAAATGGAAGCAGCAGGAAACTGCTCAACTATCTCTTTAATGAAGTCAGTGCAATTTGCATGTATTAAAGAAAAGAAAGTTGTGGAGAGCCATGGTCACCTGCATACTGAAAGGGACATGGTATTTTAAAAAATGGATGTGGTCAACAGTACATATTTCCATCATTAATGGAGTCCACTTAGCCATGTTTTTTCTTGTTCATTATTATATTAGTTAGAAAGTATATAAAAGGGTTTGAAACCTCCTAATTATATAATCATAATTTCACAGTAACAGTAGTATCATAGAGGGAAAACCTTTATCTGATGATGACCCGTGTATCAAGCATGATTTCAGTGCCAGAAGCATCATTATCAGTAAGTAGTATTCCTGGCCACTTGTATTCGAGGATACCTGTCTACTCGGGCAGCTAGACAATCCCTATTGCAGACGCTGGCTCAGACACATTTATGTTTATTCAATGCCCACAAAGCCTGTGGTTTATACTGAAACTATGCTAAGACCTTAGTTACAGTTTCTGGGAAAGACTGTTATCTAGCATGGTCAACGATTTGAACAAGACCAGCACATTCAAGCCCTCAGTCACAATGACATGATTTTATGCTAGCACAGCTATCAACAACCCCCAATTTCACTCATAAGGCTTAGGTCAACCCGTAGCATGGTTTTCAGGCACTTTCCACAGGTGCTGCATGTTGGAATTGACTCCTCCAGTTCGATAAGATCAAGAAGACAAATTGACCATGGTGAGATTCAAACCTTGGTCTTATGGTCACAATGCAAATGTTCTAACCACTCGGACACATGCCCAAATCAATAAGTACACTAATAATAACTTATGATACTACCAAACTTGAGATTAGTCATAATGTTCCTAAAACATAAAGGAAGTGTTTAATTTTAGGAAGATGAGGTTTGAATTGACTAAGAAGATAACAATGTCGAGCTGAGTGGTTAATGTGACATTAAACTAAAAGGCCAAAAGAGACAATATCTTATATTCTCTGATATGAAACAATAGAGGTTTTACAATTTTTAAGCTGTCATCTTGTGTCAACAAAGGAATCTGGGAGGGGGGGGGAACTGTGTAATTTTCCTGACACTAGTTCCTTTCAATTGATTTACCTCATCTCAGTCAGAGATTTTAGTAGGAAATAGCATAAAAATCTTGGAACGTATTTAGAAACAAATATTGAATAAAAGATTTAAACTCCTCTTTCCATCTTTATTGATTTCATTGTTTTTCATTTTTTTACAGTGTTAAAATTTACTTTTGCTTTCTTTTTCAACAACACCTGATGAAGGTCAGAGAATAACCTGGCAGGAATATTTCTAAAATTAAAAAAATAAAAGAAATATGCTTACAAAAAGTAAGGATTTAAGCATAAGCAAAATAACATTAACTTCGGAAACCAGCTTTTGCATTTCTTACACACAGTAATTCAGAAAATGTCATTAAAAGAAACTAGTTTAAATATTTTATGTTTTGTTTGCTCGGAAACAGATTTAGATATCTATTTTTTTTTTTTTTAAATTCAATTAATTTTAAAATATTCATATTGAGAAAGTTACTACTACAATAAAAATGTCAAATTACTTGTTCACTCATTCTATTGCAGCAGAAACCTGCAGGTTGTCTTTTGCAAAATGTTAGGGAAATCATAGAAGTGTCTCAACTTTTTGTTGCTTGTGCATGCATACACTAAGAATTAATTCAAAAAGTAATTACTTTGTTAAAAATCATGCTGATTATAAAAAATATTAAACTAAGTCTAATTAAAACAATTTGTTACAGTATTAGAGTGCATTAGTGGAGCCTATGCCAGATTATTAGTAATGTGCCAAAGTTAGCAGAAACAATGTTCTTGATGCATTAAGCTAATCTTGAAATTACAATTTTGTAGTCTTCTGTTTCATTTGCTTGATATATATATCCCCATATATATTATTATATATATTTTTCATATATTTATTATATATAAATTATATGAAAAATATAATAAAATATATGGCTAAGTATCTATCTACTATCTATAT